>OX183134.1:47011327-47585855 GCA_945261195.1 Cryptosula pallasiana
TGGAATAGTTTGTAAAGCTGCCCTTCAATTTAGTAAATTTGGAAGGCTTGCAATTATTTTTGAATTATTTTCAAGGATATAAAACTAGTCTATGAAAATGAAGAAAATCAACTCGCAAGTTATTATTTATTTAGTGTTTAGTTTCAGGGTGCTTTCAGATACCCTACGCATTGGGATTTACGATGGGATTAAACGAGACTATTCGGAAACCCCGTCATTGAGGGCAAAAAAAACATGGCGGCAATGGGCAATTTGGGCTTAACGATGGAAGTGACAAGCGACGTAGGTAGCGTCGTTGAGGGCATAGACTTGTCTTCACCTAATCAACAATTTTAACGAGTCAACTTATTAATCAGTGTTTCTCCCAGTTTCAAGTCGAGACAATTCATTATAACGTATATAAAAAATACATAAGACGGTAACGTCATCATAATTAATTTCTGTTTGTAAAGAAACTAAAGTGGGCTCGCTTTAGCTATACAGTTTTCATAGACGTAGATGAAAATAAAAAAGTCTATGGTTTAAGCGCAAACAACTTCCGTTAAACGACAGTCATCGTTGAGCCATCAACGAGTGCCCTACGCGTAGGTTATCCGAAAGCACTCTCATTCACGACCTACGAACAAAATAGATAAATACTCGTTGATTATTTTCGTTTATTCAGTGAGCTACTTTTTGTTGACCCACGAGTTCCGAACAAAATGATTATTTATTGATTAAATTTATTGCCGGTCTGATTATTTTTATTGCAATGTGTTTGGCGAATACTCTTAATATATTCAATTTAATCACCACCTTCATCCATCATCATTTAATGCCGATGCTGACAGAACTAGTAAACTGATACAATGATATTATTTCATTAAAGACAACTATTGATTCATAATGTTACGATCACAATTATAAGCTTATGTTCCTCTGCACCTTTTATGAAATTGTTCCAGCCTGAGTTATTGTAGAGATGATAACTCTCAACATTTTTCATCATTTCAATAAATGTACTAATTTTATAGAAGTTGTCCCCTTTCTTACAAAATATAAACGACTAAATAACACCCCAATGTCCAGTGATGTACATCAACCAGATGTGCTGTCACATCAATTCAGTTTAGTCTGGAGCTAGCGACTGGCCAGTTTACTAATTACTTAATAGAAACACATACTAACAATCAACTCTGAAATTCAATAGTAAATGGAATCGATTAACATGTAATCAACTTAAAAAGACACTCACTAACCATCCTAACCCCAACAAGATGGTGATTGGAGAGTAAATGAAGTGAAAGGGAGGGTTGATATCCCATTCTACTTACATGTATTTATGGAAGTAACACTGAGCTGCTATTGTAGATACGCTACCGGTAGACAACCTAGGAGCACTGAACCTAACTAGCTATACAGACAACTTCATGACATGTACCAAACCGACACAGGACAGTATTAATTAGATTGATGTGGCTAGGATTTGAAGAGCCTACTGAGCAAGTTACGACAAACATTAAACCTAAAATTTTATGCGCATCGATGACAAATAAAAAAAATTGTAATGACAATATAATATTATTAATTATTTACTATGATACTTGTTTTTAATTATTATTTATCGATTCTGCTTTAAAGCATGCCAGCACTGATCACTTTTTGTTGAGTTTCTGAATATTCAAGTCTTATTAAGCAGCAGATTGATGTATTAAATATCCCTCTAGGCCTACTCAGTCCTGATTTACAAGCTTGCCAAAAAACCATTGGCCTCAAATGCTCGTCGCATCAGCTGAAATTTAGCTTACTATAACTTCCATTGTTTGCCGAGTACGTCATCTTCGGATTGTGGGCGTGGTCAGTTATAATAGATAATAGCGAACTTATATAAATGGAGTTACATCGTCTGCGTTTAAAATGAAATCTGATTGGGCAATTCATTTAATCTTAGGTCTACTGAAGGCCATTACAACAGGAATAAAGAATCCTTACGAAGACACCCGATCAAAAATTGATTCTAATATTTAATGTTGAGCTTTACTGTTACGCGCCATTTCTCATCTGGCCTGAATTTACACGCTACACGCAAAAAATCGGAATTAGTGGTTTCTCTCAATATGGACGCAATTAGTGCACACGTATAGTAAACAAATTTGACGCTTGTTTATTATGCAAATTTTATATGTGGCAACAAGAGACGATTGCGGGATTTGTCACATGGTCCAATGTGATCACAATCACAAGGATCATCTAATACTCTTTCCATAAATAGGATCGAAAAAATTGTGCTTGTTTTGGTGAGTTAGGGTACAATAAATGGTATTCATATCATACAAGAATGGACAGTAATATTATTATGTAGGTAGAATAAAAATAAATAAAAAAATAGTAAAAATAAATAGTGGGATTTGATTGGTCAAATAAATACTGTTCAGCAAAGGAGTAAATATCAGAAGATGACGTCAATTTTAAGCAGTGTAAAAATGGCAAAGCATTTCTGGAAGAGGGGTATTTTGCTTGCAGGCTTGTAGATCAGGATTGAGTAGGCCTTGTTCAATACATCAATCCGCTACTTAAAACTTGAATATTCAAAAATTCAACAAAAAAATGTTCAATGCTGGGATGCTTCAACAAACTAAAGTTTGGTAAAGAATGCATTGCATAACTCTTTTGTGGTCAAAATAATAAATAAGATAATAAGCCACAAAAAATGGTTTTATAAGGTTGCTATGGCTATAGAAGTTGGTGGCTCATGGATAAACATGTTGCGCAATACCGGCGACTTTCCAAGTTGACTTTCTGTTCAGGGAACGTCTCAGCATGGAGCCTTGGTATTCGATTACTGCAGGGTTAGCTCTAAAAGCTTTCGTATTATTCCAACGAAATGTCAAACAAGTTAAATGCGTTCACTGACGAGCGTTCATTGTTCAACGCAGTTTGTTGACAGTGGAACTGTTGACCGTCAACAATGAACGATGGTATCTGCTCTGTGGTTGGGCAATAAATTGATCGAGCCCGACATTGATATTTCTGTTTTTATCATTGCAACAACATGTTCACACAAAATTACTAGTGGCCATTCATTGGCTACTGGTTATGTATTTCCATGATAGTGTGGCAGGTTGAATGTTTGATGAGGAATGACAGCGAAAAACGTTTCGTTTGTAAACACGCTGGTGTGGCCGAGCCCTAAGGCAGTGAGTCAAAACTTTACAGCTAACTACATGCTTATCTTATCATAGATCATAAGAAATGTTTACAGTGGTGAATGCTAACGGGTGAGTACTGTACACTGAGTACCGTACACTGAGTACCGTACACTGAGTACCGCACACTGAGTACCGTACAACGAGTACCGTACACTGAGTACTGTACACTGAGTACTGTACATTAAGAACCATACACGGTGCCAGCTAAATAATATACAGGAAAATACATTTAGTGAATCAAATACAAACAATGCTATCTCACTTACGCTGTGCTGGAAAGGCCAAGTTAACAGAACATCAAACTCTCCTTTTAACAAAACCAAATACAGAGAGATGTGAGAACTCTTTCCAATGCCATCACCTACAAATTGGTAAAACCAAAAGCCACCAGGGTTAATGAGCGTGTAGACTACATTACAACAATGGTTGGTTCCTAGCAAACATAGAAAGGTGAATGTAAGATGAAACGATCCACAGTTTATGTGATATAATACAACCACTTCAGTGACCTCTCACTTACCATTCAGGAATAAGCGAAGACATATTCTATAGCCATCAGCAGCTGTGTAGAACAAGGGGCTGGTGATGCTGAGCCTGATATGTGCTTCACTTCTCTTAGACAGAACTTGGTCTATCCTCCATATTAGTCTACCACCGTACGATGTCTGTAGATATATAATATGTAGTAAGTAATAGAGTTATACCACACACGCACATACACTGTAAGTAGTAATATATGAGCAGATCTCCCTACCAAGTGTTTTTTTGTGGTTCTAACCTTGGAGTTTAGGCAATGGGTTACGACGTTGGATGAATTCGCCGAGTTTATATTGTATTTCATTTGAGGGGTATTTGAGTGGCATTTGAGTGGCATTTAAGTGGCATTTGAGTTTTGATTATTTTTTTACTTAATTTGAACTTATATGACATATAGATTTTGAATGTATGGCATTTGATTTTTTTTGATGTTTTTTACATTGTATAAAAATGGAGCGTGATATGATTGTATTGTTATTGGAAGTTAAGATGTCGACAGAGGATGATGTTGAGATGAGACCGATGAATGAAGTTGATACTGTTGATGGTACTATACGTGATACGATAGATGTTTTACCGAGTATGAAGCGTAAAGCGTTGATAATTATGATGATTTTGGTATTTATCGTAGGGTTTTCCACTGTTGGAGGTGTTACTGAGTTTAGTATGTATGAAGAAGCTATGGAAAAAATACAAAAAAGCGAGAAACTCTCCTGTTGGAATCATAAATGAAACTACTGTTGGTTGATGAACATCTTTTTATGATGAATGGGAAACCTAAAGATTATGACTCAAGGATGCGTTCTCCTTTTACAGCTATGATTGCAGGACCAACTGGATCGGGAAAGACGCAAGCGATTTTTCGAATGATTGAAGCTAGTCAGACTATAGCACACCCTCCACCAACTGAAATTCACTACTGTTATGGAGCCTACCAAAAAGCCTTTGATGATGTACCAGGAGTGATTTTTCATGAAGGGATGATAGATATAACAGTGAGTTTTCCCAGAGATGGTAAAAATCGATGGCTGATAATTGATGATCTCATGGATGAAGTTTCTGGTAAAGCTGATGCCAATGCTCTGTATACAAAACATAGTCATCATTTGAACATAAGTGTGTTTTTTATTGTTCAGAATCTGTTTTTAAAAGGAAATCGTACAATTTCCTTGAATAGTCATTATTTTTTTCTTTTTAAAAATCCTAGAGATGCTTCTTCTATTTCCTATTTGGCTCGACAATGTTTTCCATCTAAAGTAAAATATGTACAAGAGGCTTTTGAAGATGCAACAAAAAAACCATACTCTTGTTTACGAATAGATACGACTCAACAAACGAATGATCAACATAGACTATTGGGAAATTTTACATCGGATCTCCCTATGATATTATATGTACCCAAGTAAAAGGATATAAATACAATTACTATTCATTTCACCTCAATCATATTTTGTTATTCAACGACGCAACACGAAAGAGTTATAATGACTAAAGTTTTGGAGAAAAAATTAACAAGAAATGCTGCTGTATTGTTATCACTCAACAATGCAACCTTTGCTATTCAAAAGTCTGTTATAGCCAAAGCCAAAAAGGAGTTTATTATGACTCTAATGGAATGCGCTAAAGCTATTATAAATGGAACGATACCATTGACAACATCTCAGTACAATCAGTTGCAGCGGAACGCGAAGGATATTAGCGCTTTAGTAAGAAGATCAACGTTAGATGATAAGAAAGCTGTATTGCAAAAAGGAGGATTTTTAGGCGCTTTACTAGGACCTATCATCAGCAATATAGTTCCTGGGTTATTTAAAAGTGTGCTAGGAGGAGGGAGAAGATAAAGATGAAAGTCTCAACACGAATGATGCGAAATAAAACGGCAATTTTAGCTCTGGATGAACTGAGTAAGAAAGGAAAAATCGCTATAGTCGAAAAGGCTAACTCAGATTTGTTTCAATCATTGATAGAAAGTGTTAAAAATATTATATTAGGTAATGTTCCTCTTGATTCTGAGCAGTTTATTGAGTTGCAGCGTTACAAGAAGGAACTACATAAACTTAGTGGTAGAGGGACAGTTGATGATAAGCGTAAAATTTTGATTCAGACTGGTAGAGGAAATCTTTTGGATGCTATTATAAACCCTATTGTATCTGTTTTGTCATCAATAAAAAGATGAATCGTCAGCCTTTAACATTCTCCAGACGTATTTTTATACTCACTGAAAATGAATACTATAGATTAACGGAAAAAAAGGAAAATAAAACAGTGGTAAAGGAAGAGAAGACCAGACCTCCATTGTATTATAATCCTATGGAAGCTATAACAGTGAGAAATATGAAGAGAAAGCGAAATGATCTACTGGAAACGGCTTATGATTCTGACTTATCCTCACACGAAAAGTTAGATGAAAATGTTGAAAACCTACGTAAGTATTTGTCTGATGTCAAAAAGATTAAAAATAACCAAAATCAGACACAAAAGGATAGTTGGAGTCCCATTAAGAAAAAGAAGATAGAGTCTATTTCTCCTTTAGCCAATAGCACAGTTATTGATGATAAACCTAATACCCTTTCACCAAATGCTCATAAAGACATTGAGTTAGAATCAGTGAAAACAGATGATGATGATGACATTGGGATGGAATTAATAAAAGGGAGGTTGTTTGATACTGAAGACTCAACCCTATTTGGAAATACATTTCTTACTGATGGAGAAGATGAGGATGATAGTGAAAGTGAAAATTTAAAAGAGTTTGAAAAAAAAGCAACTGAATTAACAACAAAAAAGAGTGATCAAATGATTGCGGTCAGAATGTTGAATAATCTGAGTAAAATTGGTAGATTCGACTCGGACAAGAACAGACTGAAAATTGGAGAACATTGGTTGAATCCTAAGACTTCCAAAACTTTACTACAAGACGTTCTAACTGAAGGAGGTAAAATAAAATCGGGAAATACCAATTACAGTAGATTTAAAAGCTTGCTAACTGATGAAGGAATCACAACTGTCAGAAAATCCCCGCATCAAACACGTAAGAGTCAGAAAAAAAAGTTGGTCATTCCAGGTACTAATTCATGGACATCGACACGCTAAAAGAGTTGTATTACAATCCTGCATTACATACATCTCTACGAGGAGCTAGAGCTTTACTGAAAGCTCGTAGAAAGCGAGAGGGGGAAAAAAGAATTCGTGAATGGTTGAGTGGTGAGGATGCCTACACGTTACATAAAAGAGTTGTAACTAAGTTTAAACGCCGTCCTACAATTGTAGCTGGAATAGGGGAACAGTTACAGGTAGATTTGATGGATGTTCGATCTCGAAAAGAAGAAAATAATAATACAGCATTTTTACTGACTGCTGTTGATTCTCTATCTAGAAAAGGTTGGGCTGTACCGCTCATCAACAAATCAGGACAGGTAGTGGCAAGAGGATTGAGAAGAATACTAGAAGGGGAAAACTATAAAGCTTTACAATCCGATAAAGGTAAAGAGTTTGACAATGTCAATGTAAAGACTCTCCTGGCGGAAAAAAAAATCAAGCGCTTTACAACCGAAAATGAGACGATAAAGGCATCGATGGTGGAACGTTTTAACAGAACTTTAAAGGAGAAGATATATAGATATTTGACATATAAAGATGATGACAGATACATTGATGTTTTACCAGAAATGGTTGATGCATACAACAACACAATTCATGGTGCTATAGGTATGAGACCGAATGATGTGAATTTTCAAAATCAGGAACTTGTATGGAATCGTGTGTATGAAGGAGGTGAACATAGTTTAGCTCAAGAAGCAAAACTAAAGATTGGGGATTATGTGAGAATAAGTAAGGCAAGAGGAGCGTTTGAAAGAGGATACACTCCGAATTGGACGATTGAGATTTTTATAATCACTGATGTACTTATTGATGAAAAACCCGTTGTATATAGGGTGAAAGATTTGGCTGAGGAGATGATTGATGGCACCTTTTACGAAAAAGAGTTGCAAAAAGTAAAAAAACCCACGATTTTCAGAATTGAAAAGATATTGGGAAGAAGAATGAGAAGAGGTAAAAGACAGATTCTAGTTAAGTGGTTAGGATATGGAGAAAAGTTCAACGAGTGGGTAGATGAATAGTTTATAAGGAAAGAACGCTTGATATAATCATCATACGTTGAGAAAATGTCGATGCTGATAACTTTACCCTCAAACTCTAGCGCTGAAGAGTTTCCTGATAATAACAATTCCGAATTTACAGTGAGACTGTATAAATATTTGGTTATCGATGGCGGAAAATGGGAAGTAGCTCTGCTAGATATGTCTTATTCTAATAATTGGAAGAATGTTACCGAAGGGAAAATATATCTAGAAAAGACTAATGTCTCTGGTAAAAGCGAAAAGTCCTTCATCTTAATCGGTAATGGAAGATATGATAGTATGGAGGAGTTGGAGGAGATTATACGAAAGAGAATGAGTGAAATGGATTTAGACAAAAAATTTGCCATCTCCTACAACAAGATCACCAACACCACTTTACTAACTAATAGCGATCCTGATACTGCCATAAGCTTTTCCAAAGATATAGCATATATTTTTGGTTTTGAACCAAAAACTATGTACCCTCATGGTAGATACAATAATATCTCACCCCCTGATATAAATTCTGGTTTAACATCTCTGTATGTTTATTCCAACATTGTTGATAATAGAATGGTAGGAGATACGAATGTACCTTTACTGAGAGTAGTTCCGGTTCAAGGAAAGAAGAATAGTGTTGTGTATCAGGAATTTAAAAATCCTCACTATGTTGACGCTTCATCAATAAATAGTGATATGATTCAAGTACTTATAACGAGTGACGACGGGCAACGAATACCATTTGATGGTGGAAAGGTTGGGTTGACGGTTCACTTTAGAGAGAAAATATTATAATGAGTTTGGTACGATACACCCCTGAGGACTCAAAAGATTTTTTTGATGAGTACTACAAGATGCAAGCTGGAAATGGAATTGGAGTGTATAGTGGACGGCGGGTGATGCCTAATATGAGAGGAAATGGACTTGGTAGTATTTTTTCAAGTATACTTAAATCAGCAGCACCAATGCTGAAAAGAGGAGCAATTAGTTTGGGGAAAAGAGCACTGTCTGTAGGTGAAAATGTAGCGCGTGATGTCATCGATGGACAAAGCTTTGCAGCATCAGCAAAGAAGAGGGGGTTGGCGGAGTTGAATGATCTGGGGGGAGATGTGCTCAATGCAGTCCGTCTAGATAGTATGAAAAGGAGAAAAACAAAAGGTGGAAAGAAGAGAAGAGGTGTTGGTAAACGTGGCATATTTTAATAGTAGCAGAATCTGCTATAAAGACAGCAGAGCTTGATAACTATATTCATTAAGCAGTAACACCTCAAGCATTCATCATTCGCAAAAGATGGCTAGCCTAAATGGAACAACAGGTAATAAGTTGGAAGGTTCTTCCTACAACATAAATCCAAAATTGGATGTATTTGCTACGGAACCAACAAACATATCGGTAGAAAGATCAGAATATGTTGTCATCAGACCTGATAGGTTAGATCCTTATGGTAGTATTGAGTTAACCTTGTCAGGGAGCACTGAACATTACACAGATCTCTACAACTCGTTTCTGCAAGTTGAAGCCACAGTTGTTCAAGATGATGGAGCCGATATTACAGGTAATGATGATGATGCAGTTGTGTGGATGGGGGATTCAATGCATACATTATTCAGTGAGTTGAAAATGTCGATAGAAGGAACCACCGTTGAATACGCTAACAACTACGGTTTACGCTCCTACTTTTCACAACTACTCGAAAACAGTGCAGAAAGAAAGAAGTATCAAGGTAAGATGGAAGGTTGGCTGTATGATGATTCAACTAGCAAAGACGCTGCTGATCATAAAACCGCAGATAAGAAAAAGAGGAGAGCTCTAATCATAGGTGGAAAGACAATAGAATTAACTGGAAAACCTCATCTTGCGTTATTTCAGCAAAAAAAACTAATAATTCCGGGTCCTAGTATGCAGCTGGAGTTTGAGCGTGCCTCCGGCAAACTAGCTTTGTTTGCTGTAAATGAGATGCCTGCAGGAGGAGCAAAGATTAGAATTGATAAATTTGAACTTCATCTTTGTAAAGTTAAGGTGAATCCTACAATACAAAACTCCCAACTCAGTTTGGCGTTGGAAGGTCACAACTACATTTATCCAGTTGATCGAAAACGGATAAAACTATATGGAATTCGTGCTGGGGTTGCGCAGATTGACATCACTTTGGAAGAAAACAAACAAAAACCTAAACAGGTCTATTTAGGTTTAGTTGATCACAACGCAATGAACGGACGTTTTGCCTTGAATCCATATAGAATGACGCACGCTAATGTTGATAGTATTGTATTGAGAGTTGGTGATTGTCCAATTGGAAGAAGATTTGAGCCAAATTATGCTAGAGGGGTTTTTGGAAGAGAATATCATCAGTTTCTACACGCTACCGGAACTTTGCTTGAAGGCGATAGTCTCGGTATTACGAAAGAACAATACCTTGATGGTACTACACTTTATGGATTTGATTTGACTGGTGATTTTCTTAAAGAAGGCTTTCACTCTATGAAAAATGTCACAACAAGTGTGGAAATTCGTTTTAGCACTAACACGACTGATGGATTATCCTTGGTAGCGTACTTTGTAAAAGACGGTGTGCTGGAGATGGATAGCATTCTTCAATTAACTATCGGGGGAGACGCAGTGCTTTAAACAGAAAGTTAGAGATAAATACCATGCAAATTCGTTCGATCTTATCTTCAGACGTTTTATGTCAAAGCGTAGGGATTCATGTTGGAGCTAGAGAACAGTTTTGGAAGCAAATTTGCAATTTTCCAAGAGGATGTTTCGTATTCAACACCCATTATTCTCACCAACCTGGAGAGCATTGGTTGGCTGTGTACGCTAATGATTCAGAGGTGGATTTTTTTGACTCATTTGGGCGCTCTGTTTCCTTTTATCCGGATGTAAATGAAATACTACGTATTCATGGAGGATATGAAACAATACGAAGTAATGAAACACAACTACAAAATTTTTTGTCAACTGTATGTGGCGATTATTGTGTATACTTTTGTTTACTGAGAAGTAGAGGATGGAGTATGGATGAAATTGTTAGAAGTTTACGAGACATAGGAGATAGTGAGATGAGAGATCACTCAATACGGAGATTTATCATACAGACCTATCCTAACTTCGAGTTCATAGAAGATAATACAGTAGAAGGAATAGATAGTGTGCATATACAAGGAACTAATTTACTAAGTAAATTGTTAAAATAAATTATTATAATTGATTTTTATTTGATATAACAAATAAAATGAATAAAATACAACTTATCTCATTATTTGTGCTAAACACTACAGAACCTATAAAAACTATTATTTTGTAATGTTTCAAGCAAGAAGTAAATAAGATCTTCTCATTTTCTTCCTCAGGAGCGCTCTTTAGTTATATCTAAAAGACATAGTAACTAATGACTCTATCATACATAGTTATATGAATTAATTTTACAAAAATACTTCGGATCTTTCTTTAAATAGATATGAAACTTACCATCATAGAAGACGAGTCACGTCCTTTGTGTTATCGATTAAGACTCCGATATGCTGTTCTGGACAATTCTCTTTTTCATTTTCATCAAAGTAGGAGAGACAGGTGTGTTGCAGCGAAGTATCAAACAGTTCTGAGACTTGAATGAAAGCTTGAAGAGCTGAGAGTAGAATGATGTCGTAGGAAATCATGTTGTTCGTATTTTGTTTTAGTCCTTTGAATACGATTACACCACTTTTTTCCGCCACCACAGATGAAGCTATTTGAGCAGGGATGCTAAGATCTCCAATCAATAGCTCTCCTTTCACCATACATCTGTAATTAGCCACTATAATATCAGCAGTCTTGTTCCAACGAGTATCGCATTTTCTTAGCATTCCAGGATTCTCATAAGCTATAACACTTCCTGTCGGAAAATCATGTAGGTGAGCAACACTGAAATGAGCCTGTATTTGTCTCAAACTCTTGCCGTACAATGAGTTGAATGGATCGTTAATCTTTCGATTACTTCCTTGAGATTCAGCGGTACGAAAAATCGCATCTCCTGTCTTTCCTTCTCCCATATAAATTAAAACAATTGGACGTGTTTGCTTAGCTTTATTAACAAGCAGTCCTATTTCGGTTGAAACATCACTCTTCACCCGAGTTATCTTCTTATCCTTTCGGTAGTTGTAAATGATCCTGCACTTTGATTCATCACGAAATTCAACAGACAACACCTCCATAACTGTTGGTACTGGTAGTTCGCAGATTTCCATGGATTCTTCAAGTTTTTCTAGACTATCTGGAGAGAGAGAGTTTATTAACCCGGCGCTCTTGTAGGTGAGAGTAGTTAGTTCATTACTTCCAGCATCTTGAAAGGGTATTCTGGTGTGACGAAAAAGCGTTTCATCTCCAACATCCGTCAAAACTAGTTTTTTGCACTTCGAGCCAGTTTCATTATCATCTTTTGTCAAATCAATAAAAGATCGTTTCCTCATTGATGTTCTTTTTGAAGGTAGGTTGTTAGTAGGAGATGTGAATGAAGTAAAATCTTGTTGGGATTCTGGTTCATCAACCACCAATTGACTTTCTGGCATGTCAAAGATAGGAGAAGGTGATGGGGAAAAGGTTTGCTGGGGTTCTGCTTCTTCATTCATTGGTTGACTTCCTTCGTCTTGAGTATTTATTCTAAAAAAACAAAACGTTTTGTTTAATTTTTCGTAATTAATTTTAAAAGATCATAAAGATCATAAGCCTCCAGCTAGTTGTGTTAGCTAACAGAAAATAAATATTTTTACTCTCACCTTTATAAAGAAGATGAGCTCCTAGTAGTTGCAATAGAAGGTTTAGTAGATGTTGCTTCTCCGCTAGCTGTTGTAGAACTGGATGCTTTCTGTGTGAAAACAGTGGCTCTTAAATAGGTAAAGTTGCACTGATTAAATCCTATGAATACCAACCTTCTTTATAATATAACTATGAAACAGCATTTTGTCCACGCGAAAACCAATGCTTTCGCGGGAATAACTAATTTATTTTCACGCGAATAGAAACTTTTGCTTTCGCGGGAATACAAATTTTATTTTCACGCGGATACAAACCATAGCTTTCGCGGGAATAAATAATTTATTTTCACGCGAATAGAAACCCTTGCTTTCGCGGGAATAAATAATTTAATTTCACGCGAATGGAAACCGTTGCTTTCGCGGGAATAAACATTTTATTTTCCCTCGAATACAAACCAATGCTTTCGCGGGAATAAATACTTTATTTTCACGCGAATAGAAACCCTTGCTTTCGCGGGAATAAATAATTTATTTTCCCGCGAATGGAACCTGTTGCTTTCGCGGGAATAAAAATTTTATTTTCCTGCGAATACAAACCAATGCTTTCGCGGGAATAACTAATTTATTTTCACGCGAATGGAACCTGTTGCTTTCGCGGGAATAAAAATTTTATTTTCCTGCGAATAGCTTTCGCGGGAATAAATAATTTAATTTCACGCGAATGGAAACCGTTGCTTTCGCGGGAATAAACATTTTATTTTCCCGCGAATACAAACCAATGCTTTCGCGGGAATAAATACTTTATTTTCACGCGAATAGAAACCCTTGCTTTCGCGAGAATAAATAATTTATTTTCCCGCGAATGGAACCTGTTGCTTTCGCGGGAATAAACATTTTATTTTCCCGCGAATACAAACCAATGCTTTCGCGGGAATAAATACTTTATTTTCACGCGAATAGAAACCCTTGCTTTCGCGGGAATAAATAATTTATTTTCCCGCGAATGGAACCTGTTGCTTTCGCGGGAATAAAAATTTTATTTTCCTGCGAATACAAACCAATGCTTTCGCGGGAATAACTAATTTATTTTCACGCGAATGGAACCTGTTGCTTTCGCGGGAATAAAAATTTTATTTTCCTGCGAATACAAACCAATGCTTTCGCGGGAATAACTAATTTATTTTCACGCGAATGGAAACAGTTGCTTTCGCGGGAATAAACATTTCATTTTCACGCGAATACAAACCAATGCTTTCGCGGGAATAAATAATTTATTTTCACGCGAATGGAAACCGTTGCTTTCGCGGGAATAAACATTTTATTTTCATGCGAATACAAACCAATTCTTCCGCGGGAATAAATACTTTATTTTCACGCGAATGGAAACCGTTGCTTTCGCGGGAATAAAAAAATTATTTTCACGCGAATGAAACAGGAATATTTCACGCGAATAACACTATTCTGATAGAGTTTTCGCGTGAGTGTTTTTATTGGTTATAAGTTAAATGAGTAGGAGTGTCTTATAGTATATAAGAACAACTCTCTCTACATAAAAATCATTCTCTTCAGCAATAACCTCAGGAGCATTAACTACTACAATAACCTCAGGAGTATCAACTACTACAGCTGATTTTCTTGGTGATAAGGTAAGAATTAATAAAAAAACTATTTTAATCAAAGCTAAAATGTAATTATTTTACAACACTGTTTAATCATCCTATACTAACACATAACTTTTTTATTTTAGTTCATTATGAGTTCAAAGCCATATACAATAACAGACTTCCTCCCAGAGATTTATCACCAGTATATCAAAGAAAATGTAGCCGTGCAGGAAAATGCGAAATATCCATTAACATTGCAAGCTGTGTTATTCTGTATAACACAGCATTTGCTAACTTTAGCATCTTTATACGGAGAGCTACCCATACAGTACCAACCACATTCATTACACCAGAATGCTGACAATCAGAAAACATTATTAAAACTAACAATTCAAAACAATTTTGAGACAGTTTTGAAAATGTCTAAAATCGTAAATATTAACCATTTTTTAAAAAAAATTAAGAAAAAGGTATGGGATCAAGATCTCACACAAAGATTAGTTAAAGCCCAATGGAGTGAAGAACTAATGCTCAAGTTTAAACCTATTATTTTACGCTATATTCAAACAGATGAGTGTTTATATTCATCTATTACTTCGTTTGAAGTTATGTTATGGCTTTTTCAAGAACATAAACTCTAATATATACAATCATATAATATTTAATTTCTATTCAATGTACATAAATATATATATAGCTATCGAAAAAGTTATCGAAACTTAAATGCCATACATTCAAAATCTATATGCCATATAAGTTCAAATCAAGTAAAAAAATAATCAAAACTCAAATGCCACTTAATTGCCACTCAAATGCCACTCAAATACCCCTCAGATAAAATACAATATAAACTCGGCGAATTCATCCAACATCGTAACCCATTGCATAACCTCCAAGATCTAATCCACAAAAAAACACTTGGTAGGGAGATCTGCTCATATATTACTACTACTGTATGATGTCTGTAGATATATAATATGTAGTAAGTAATAGAGTTATACCACACACACACACTGTATGATGTCTGTAGATATATAATATGTAGTAAGTAATAGAGTTATACCACACACACACATACACTGTATGATGTCTGTAGATATATAATATGTAGTAAGTAATAGAGTTATACCACACACACACATACACACTGATGATGTCTGTAGATATATAATATATAGTAAGTAATAGAGTTATACCACACACTGTATGATGTCTGTAGATATATAATATGTAGTAAGTAATAGAGTTATACCACACACACACATACACTGTATGACGTCTGTAGATATATAATATATTGTAAGTAATAGAGTTATACCACACACACACACACACACACTGTATGATGTCTGTAGATATATAATATGTAGTAAGTAATAGAGTTATACCACACATACACAGTATGATGTCTGTAGATATATAATATGTAGTAAGTAATAGAGTTATACCACATACACACACAAACACTGTATAATGTCTGTAGATATATAATATGTAGTAAGTAATAGAGTTATACCGCACACACACACTGTATGATGTCTGTAGATATATAATATGTAGTAAGTAATAGAGTTATACCACACACACACTGTATGATGTCTGTAGATATATAATATATCGTAAGTAATAGAGTTATACCACACACACACACATACACTGTATGATGTCTGTAGATATATAATATGTAGTAAGTAATAGAGTTATACCACACGCATACACACACACTGTATGATGTCTGTAGATATATAATATATCGTAAGTAATAGAGTTATACCACACACACACACACACTGTATGATGTCTGTAGATATATAATATGTAGTAAGTAATAGAGTTATACCATACACACACACACACTGTATGATGTCTGTAGATATATAATATGTAGTAAGTAATAGAGTTATACCACACACACACACACTGTATGATGTCTGTAGATATATAATATGTAGTAAGTAATAGAGTTATACCACACACACACATACACTGTATGATCTCTGTAGATATATAATATGTAGTAAGTAATAGAGTTATACCACATACACACACACATACACTGTATGATGTCTGTAGATATATAATATATAGTAAGTAATAGAGTTATACCACACACACACACACACTGTATGATGTCTATAGATATATAATATGTAGTAAGTAATAGAGTTATACCACACACACACATACACTGTATGATGTCTGTAGATAGATAATATGTAGTAAGTAATAGAGTTATACCACACACACACACACACACACTGTATAATGTCTGTAGATATATAATATGTAGTAAGTAATAGAGTTATACCACACACACACATACACTGTATGATGTATGTAGATATATAATATGTAGTAAGTAATAGAGTTATACCACATACACACACATACACCGTATGATGTCTGTAGATATATAATATGTAGTAAGTAATAGAGTTATACCACACACACACACACACACACTGTATGATGTCTGTCGATATATAATATGTAGTAAGTAATAGAGTTATACCACACACACACATACACTGTATGATCTCTGTAGATATATAATATGTAGTAAGTAATAGAGTTATACCACATACACACACACATACACTGTATGATGTCTGTAGATATATAATATATAGTAAGTAATAGAGTTATACCACACACACACACACACTGTATGATGTCTATAGATATATAATATGTAGTAAGTAATAGAGTTATACCACACACACACATACACTGTATGATGTCTGTAGATAGATAATATGTAGTAAGTAATAGAGTTATACCACACACACACACACACACACTGTATAATGTCTGTAGATATATAATATGTAGTAAGTAATAGAGTTATACCACACACACACATACACTGTATGATGTATGTAGATATATAATATGTAGTAAGTAATAGAGTTATACCACATACACACACATACACCGTATGATGTCTGTAGATATATAATATGTAGTAAGTAATAGAGTTATACCACACACACACATACATACACTGTATGATGTCTGTAGATATATAATATATAGTAAGTAATAGAGTTATACCACACACACACACACTGTATGATGTCTGTAGATATATAATGTGTAGTAAGTAATAGAGTTATACCACACACACACATACACTGTATGATGTCTGTAGATATATAATATATAGTAAGTAATAGAGTTATACCACATACACATACCTACCATATGATGTCTGTAGATATATAATATGTAGTAAGTAATAGAGTTATACCACACACACACATACACTGTATGATGTCTGTAGATATATAATATATCGTAAGTAATAGAGTTATACCACACACACACACATACACTGTATGATGTCTGTAGATATATAATATGTAGTAAGTAATAGAGTTATACCACACACACACACACTGTATGATGTCTGTAGATATATAATATGTAGTAAGTAATAGAGTTATACCACATACACACACATACACTGTATGATGTCTGTAGATATATAATATATAGTAAGTAATAGAGTTATACCACATACACACATACACTGTATGATGTCTGTAGATATATAATATGTAGTAAGTAATAGAGTTATACCACACACACACACACACTGTATGATGTCTGTAGATATATAATATGTAGTAAGTAATAGAGTTATACCACATACACACATACACTGTATGATGTCTGTAGATATATAATATGTAGTAAGTAATAGAGTTATACCACATACACACACATACACTGTATGATGTCTGTAGATATATAATATATAGTAAGTAATAGAGTTATACCACACACACACATACACTGTATGATGTCTGTAGATATATAATATGTAGTAAGTAATAGAGTTATACCACACACACACACACACTGTATGATGTCTGTAGATATATAATATGTAGTAAGTAATAGAGTTATACCACATACACACACATACACCGTATGATGTCTGTAGATATATAATATGTAATAAGTAATAGAGTTATACCACACACACACACTGTATGATGTCTGTAGATATACAATATGTAGTAAGTAATAGAGTTATACCACACACACACATACACTGTATGATGTCTGTGAATAAATAATATGTAGTAAGTAATAGAGTTATACCACACACACACACACTGTATGATCTCTGTAGATATATAATATATAGTAAGTAATAGAGTTATACCACACACACACACACACTGTATGATGTCTGTAGATATATAATATATCGTAAGTAATAGAGTTATACCATACACACACACATACACTGTATGATGTCTGTAGATATATAATATGTAGTAAGTAATAGAGTTATACCACACACACACATCCACTGTATAATGTCTGTAGATGTATAATATGTAGTAAGTAAGAGAGTTATACCACACACACACATACACTGTATGATGTCTGTAGATATATAATATGTAGTAAGTAATAGAGTTATACCACACACACATACACACTGTATAATGTCTGTAGATATATAATATGTAGTAAGTAATAGAGTTATACCACATACACTGTACGATGTTGTAGATATACAATATGTAGTAAGTAATAGAGTTATACCACACACACACATACACTGTATGATGTCTGTAGATATATAATATGTAGTAAGTAATAGAGTTATACCACACACACACACACTGTATGATGTCTGTAGATATATAATATATAGTAAGTAATAGAGTTATACCACACACACACATACACACTTTATGATGTCTGTAGATATATAATATGTAGTAAGTAATAGAGTTATACCACACACACACACACTGTATGATGTCTGTAGATATATAATATGTAGTAAGTAATAGAGTTATACCACACACACACACACTGTATGATGTCTGTAGATATATAATATGCAGTAAGTAATAGAGTTATACCACACACACATACACTGTATGATGTCTGTAGATATATAATATGTAGTAAGTAATAGAGTTATACCACACATACACACACATACACTGTATGATGTCTGTAGATATATAATATGTAGTAAGTAATAGAGTTATACCACACACACACACACATACACTGTATGATGTCTGTAGATATATAATATGTAGTAAGTAATAGAGTTATACCACACACACACACTGTATGATGTCTGTAGATATATAATATGTAGTAAGTAATAGAGTTATACCACACACACACACACACACACACACACACACACACACTGTATGATGTCTGTCGATATATAATATGTAGTAAGTAATAGAGTTATACCACGCACACACACTGTATGATGTCTGTAGATATATAATATGTAGTAAGTAATAGAGTTATACCACACACACACACACACACACACTGTATGATGTCTGTCGATATATAATATGTAGTAAGTAATAGAGTTATACCACACACACACACACACACTGTATGATGTCTGTAGATATATAATATGTAGTAAGTAATAGAGTTATACCACACACACACACACACACTGTATGATGTCTGTAGATATATAATATGTAGTAAGTAATAGAGTTATACCACACACACATACACTGTATGATGTCTGTAGATATATAATATGAAGTAAGTAATAGAGTTATACCACACACACACATACACTGTATGATGTCTGTAGATATATAATATGTAGTAATTAATAGAGTTATACCACACACACACATACACTGTATGATGTCTGTAGATATATAATATATAGTAAGTAATAGAGTTATACCACACACACACACACACTGTATGATGTCTGTAGATATATAATATGTAGTAAGTAATAGAGTTATACCACACACACACACACACACACACACACACACACACACACACACACACACACACACACACACACACACACACACACACACACACACACACACACACACACACACACACACACACACACACACACACACACTGTATGATGTCTGTCGATATATAATATGTAGTAAGTAATAGAGTTATACCACACACACACACACACACTGTATGTGGTCTGTAGATATATAATATATAGTAAGTAATAGAGTTATACCACATACACACACACACACTGTATGATGTCTGTAGATATATAATATGTAGTAAGTAATAGAGTTATACCACATACACACATACATACACTGTATGATGTCTGTAGATATATAATATGTAATAACTAATAGAGTTATACCACACACACACATACATTGTATGATGTCTGTAGATATATAATATGTAGTAAGTAATAGAGCTATACCACACACACATATACATACACTGTATGATGTCTGTAGATATATAATATGTAATAACTAATAGAGTTATACCACACACACACATACACTGTATGATGTCTGTAGATATATAATATGTAGTAAGTAATAGAGTTATACGACACACACACTGTATGATGTCTGTAGATATATAATATGTAGTAAGTAATAGAGTTATACCACACACACACACACACACTGTATGATCTCTGCAGATATATAGTATGTAGTAAGTAATAGAGTTATACCACACACACACATACACTGTATGATGTCTGTAGATATATAATATGTATATAATATGTAGTAAGTAATAGAGTTATACCACACACACATACACTGTATGATGTCTGTAGATATATAATATGTAGTAAGTAATAGAGTTATACCACACACACACACACTGTATGATGTCTGTAGATATACAATATGTAGTAAGTAATAGAGTTATACCACACACACACAGACACTGTATGATGTCTGTAGATATATAATATGTAGTAAGTAATAGAGTTATACCATACACACACACACACTGTATGATGTCTATAGATATATAATATGTAGTAAGTAATAGAGTTATACCATACACACACACACACTGTATGATGTCTATAGATATATAATATGTAGTAAGTAATAGAGTTATACCACACACACACATACACTGTATGACGTCTATAGATATATAATATATTGTAAGTAATAGAGTTATACCACACACACACAGACACTGTATGATGTCTGTAGATATATAATATGTAGTAAGTAATAGAGTTATACCATACACACACACACACACTGTATGATGTCTATAGATATATAATATGTAGTAAGTAATAGAGTTATACCACACGCACACACACACACACTGTATGATATCTGTAGAATATATACATATGTATATCAAACTTCTCACCAACTCATGGTCTATCAACGCTGCCTTCTGCTTATCAATCTCACTCTGTCTGGATTGAGACGATGCCTCTAGGGTGTCAAATCTCTCAGTGGCAGCTGTTTCCTGTCTCTTTACCATTGCTGCCGTTTGCTGACATTTCTGATCAATCGATGACAATCTACAATACAACAGTTCACAAACAGAATATATAAAACATGTCAAGTGTTGTACATAACATGCAAAGTGTATAATAACATGTTGAGTACATACTCAGGAATGTCTTCACCTAACTTGGCACATGATGCGCTCAAGTCTTTAAGTTGTTTCTGATTTGATGCTGCCTTGCCAGTATTCTCAAGTAATTGCGCTGCATCTTTACCTGTCCGCTGGGTCATATCTTCGATCTAGGACAAATGAAGGGAAACACTTGTGTGAGGTAGTGTAAAATGATCTCACAGTGAGATTTGTACTGCAGATAAAACAGTATATAATCCCAACTCTACTTCAAACTAAAGTGAGCTAACATATGGTGAGCTAGAAAAGTACAGCAAACAATTGTTTGTCTTCAAACAAATAGTGAATTTCTACCAGTTGTCTCTCAGCTCTCTCAGACCGACACTCTAGCTGTAGAAGTTTGTCCAATATGGTTGTCATTTGTGATGGAGTAATTCCACTCTGAACTGCACCACCTTGGTTTTTATTTTGGGTCTCTCTCACAGACATCAACATATCACACAGAGCAACAACGTGGCGAGCAAGCTTGCTTTCATCATCCAAATGGTGGATAGTCAGCTCTCCGGGTTTCATATCCTGCACACAATAAATAGTAATAGACTGGGGAGCTAAAACACTTTAATGGAGTAGCTAGCATACGAGCTGTATGAGATGACTTATGTCAGTACAATATAACTCTCTCCATGCATATATCAAGTATTCCACATAGAGAGAACTCAAAGCTATGAAACAAACAAATTAACAACCACAAAAACTCACCGTACAACCAAATGGGCATTTTGTAGCAAAGCATTCGGTGATGAGATGAGAGTGATGACTTCCATAGAAAGATTTCATACAAAGTCTACATGTCGGAGGCTTCTTGACACACTCTGCCAGGTGTTTCTAATATATGACATAGACATAGATTGTTATGATTGTACGTCACATATCAGGTATATAATACTTGACACACTCTGCTAGGTGTTTCTAATGTATGACATAGACATAGATTGTTATGTGCCTGTTACATACAAAACATGATGTGGAGTTGTATCAGATGTCAGCTGATAAGTCACTGAACAGACAATACTGTAGACTTAGTTGGAACACAATGCCTGTCACCGAAAAAAGCGAGAAAAATAACCAGTAGAGTAGTAAATCTTTTCACAAAATGATCATTTTATGCAACAAACAGGCAACAAAACCCAAAATTTGTTACTTTGCCACACGTAATATTAAATTTGTTACTTTGCCACACGTAATATTAAATTTGTTACTTTGCCACACGTAATATTAAAGTTGTTACTTTGCCACACGTAATGTGCAAGTGAAGCCTGGTTAGCAACATAGAGAAGTGCTCACAGTCACAAGTGATAGGCCGAGGTGAGACCAATAAAGTTCGGATAAAGTGGGTACACATTGCAATGTGTAACATACACCTTAGTCGTGCGCAGGAAGGTTAGAAACAATCACACACTTATTATTTATTACCATAACTATGTATGAAGTATAACAGGATTGGCAGATAATCAATACAGCCGTGTACAAATTAGGCGATTTTAAATTGCAGTATACCTAAGAGATACGTAGTCTGATAGGGACTTCAATTTAGTTCACACTGCTGTGTAGGTTCAAACATCTTTAGCAGGAACTGCCATTTTTAAATTCGAACAATATTATAACCATATTGTTTTTGTTCTTACAGTAAATTCAAAAGTTTCATCTGCATTTCTAAACAGTTTCCAGCACATACATTGCGAAACGTCAGAATAGCAATGAGTTGTCTTGTCTAATGAGAAGAAAACTCATAGCTATTTTGAGGATTTGCAATATGCGCTCCGGAAACTGAGTAAAATTGTGCTATCATGGCTAGTGACCGCCAAGAAGTCACCAATCATGGCGGCTCCCATAGCCGGCTACACTTCGATCGCAATGAAAGTTATGATACGCAGCAGCAGCTGGCAATCCTGTTATACTTCATCCATGATCATAACAACATATACTAGGGTCCACAACTCTCTAGTTTAGTTTAAAAATCATCCAGTTTTCAAAATTAGACCACAAAATTTAACCTAAACTTTATCAAAGTGGCCCAAAAGCCACCAGTTTTTGGCAGTAGGCTCCAGTAACATATTTACCCCAGTCAACATTTTATGGTATATAGTGATGGCTGATGCTAAACTGAAGAAAACAAGATTGAAGCTGGCTCAAAGAACAATAGTCTATGATACGCAGAGGGCTAAGGGTATCCTTCGAGAGTTGTGTATCGTTGTATAGATTACTGTTGATTAGAGGTTGTCAGGTATGGCTTTTTAAAAACAAAGTTCCTTGTCATACTTAAAATCTGCATTATTTTTTACCCCAGAAATGTAAATTTTTATCCATCAGAAGTAGATTGAATTGTGGGGGAAGGTTTGGTATAGTTAGAAAAACACTTGGAAAACTTGGCACTGATTTGTGCCGCACACGAGATGCTCAAGCTTCGGGTTAGTTGTTAACCAAATAACTTTATTTAAAGCAGGTGAGCGCATTGTTTCCCCATGATTGCTTCTACTAAAGGAATTGGCGCTACAACCTTTTCATTTCGTTGTCGGACATCTCAGACTCAAGTGCTACAATTTGGTCAGAATGTGGTTCAACCATTCAGGTTGGAACAGGAAGTTAATGTCTCTGCTATATGTAGTAATTATTTTTATGTAATAACCATCTTTATTTTATATATTATTATTGATAATAATAATTATTTATACCAATTTATATTATTATTTATTCTTATAAATAACAATAAGTAGTGATAACTATGATTTTCAATCAGGCTGGAAAACGATTTTCACATTACTCGGGAAGTTTTTTAAACTAAACCGCAAACACAAAAGCTCAATGATATCTCCCCTACAACCTATAAAAAACATTGAAAAATTTCCAAAATAAGTCTGAGAGAACAAGTTCAGACTCTCATTTCAATGTGGGGATCAGCAATATCTCTTTTGAAAATGTGTTATAGGCTAATTCCATCTCTGAAAGTAAGGCTATTTTATATATGTTACAATTGACTGCCATTGATCATTCAGCGGCTAGCATCTCGAATACGTCATCAATCTGGCTTGTTTTACTGAGATGCTTTTTTTCCATTGGCGATAAATATAAAGATAAAACTCGAAGACTTTTTTTGGGTTTAAATTCACTTAGTCACACAAAAGTTGGCTTGCAGTGGTAAAAGCATATGCAAATTTCAAATATGACAACCATTTTTGTTCTTGAAAAATTGTTCTGTACAACTTTTCAAGCATAATTGTTTAGGTAACAACTACTCACAATGTTACTACATTGATAACAACAATAAATAAATTACCTATGCCTAAATGTTGTGGACTGCAACAGAAATTAAAAGCGTCTTGATTATATATGGCGGCTATTTTGACTTGGAGTTTTTGAAAAAACACAACAAGAGAAGCGTGGATTGTACCACTGTAGAAAAAAATGCATAGAATAACTCCTGCATATGAGATCTCGATAGTCGTGCAAAGTTAGGGTTTATACAACATGCATGGCCTTGCGCAGCGAAGGCTATCGATCACTTCAGATGGCAACCTGACAGCCAGCTGAATCAAACTAAAGCAGGCCGTGGGATTACTGAGCCTTCGTTATTGTAAAACTGTTGTGAGCCAAAGGTCAACTGGTCTATTGGTGGTCTGGTGTGCTATCTATAGTCAACCAATGCAGTGATTTGTTCTATCAGCTAATGCTTAGTTTAAACAGCCAGATTTCGGCCGTATTATGCAGCTGTGTGTTCTCAATACGGCACCAAATTCGACTGTATAAAGCAGTCACAGGTTAGTGGAATTTCCAGCCGTAAGTGCGGCAACGGTTGCCGTAACTCCGACCAAGAAATGGCCAGTTGTATTTTCAGCCGTGTTTAGAGCGAGATTTCATGATTTTCTGTATTTGCGAACGCCACCCAACAATGTCATGTAGTAGTCGCAGTTTTTCTTGTCATTGATTGATGAGAGACAGCCTGCCAATCAATCAAGTGATAACAATCCGCTCACAATGTCAAGTGGTCGTGGTAGGCTTGATAATAAGGAGAATAATAAATAATAAGAACAACAATGATAATAATAAGTTATTATTATGATTAATATAATAATAAATAAAAATAAAACACTGTTAAGAGGCCTGATCGTTTAAACCAGGAGTGCTTTGCAGCCGAATCACAAAACCGACCATCCCATCAGCCTCAACTCCTGCTGATTAAACCGGCCGGAGGTGCAGTCGGTTCTCAGCCAGATTCATAGCACGATGCCTAATACAGCTGAAATTTGGCCGTTTAAACTAAGCATAAGAGTTATTTCCTATTACAAGTGCAGTTGTTACTTGAAGAGCTCATTGATTGATAATTTCCAGTCAAATACATTCGAGCCTCCTTTGAGTAAAACAAAATGCCTTCTTTTTATCAAAACTTTTGAATTGTATTAACTAGATAATTAAACTCTATAAAAGAATAGTCACATATGCTAGCAATACACGAGTTAAATATAAAACAAACATTAGATAGCTAAGACAAAGCCGAGCACCAAGCAACATTTCCTGTCAATAAACTCTCAGCCACAAGTAGGGACGGTAGCTAGAACTCTGTGGAACAGAGCTCATCAATCAAGTAACACTAGTATATGATGTGAAATGTTAGAGCGACAACTGCATATGTCACTGTGTCAAGTGATAACAAGTGATAAATGTCAGACAAATGATGAATATAGCAATTCATAGACACAACACAACCACATGGACACAACCACATGGATACAACCACATGGACACAACCACATAGACACCAACACATAGATACAACCACATAGACACCAACACATAGATACAACCACATAGACACAACTACATACACAACCACATAAACACAACTGCATACACACAACCACATACACACAACCACATAAACACAACCACATACCAACGCATTGAAGCAACTCTATGATGATGCACCAACGTTGCCATCATCATTCAGAGTGGTTGGGAATTCCAATACTCAACTGGTGGGAACTAATTTATGAGAGCGAATGAAGAACATTCTAGCATGAAAGAGGACTTCCCACATGCCACCACAAAACCCTGCTGGAATGGTCCAACCCTACTTCCATATACACAAGATTTACAAATGTTCAAGTTACAAACAAGATAAATTATTTCTGGTAGCAAATATGAAGAATGACTCACTGCAAGGTCTTTGCCAGCAATTCCTCTCTTTCCACATTCATTAGGGCAATCTACCAGCCTGAATGCACAAGCATTGCTTAAATGGTTCTCTTCCTCAGAACATACAATGGCTTCTGTACAATTTCTACAGGCAACCAGTCGCTGTGGGCATTCCACCATGTGTTTCTATAGAAGAACAGGGTAGAGGTCAATGCATGTAAGCTATGATATGATACTGTATATCAGTACTAGTAACTAACATACATGTAAGTTATGACATGATATTGTATATCACTACTAGTAATTAACATACATGTAAGTTATGACATGATATTGTATATCACTACTCGTAATTAACATACATGTAAGTTATGACATGATATTGTATATCACTACTAGTAACTAACCTACATGTAAGTTATGACATGATATTGTATATCACTACTAGTAACTAACCTACATGTAAGTTATGATATGATACTGTATATCACTACTAGTAACTAACATACATGTAAGCTATGACATGATACTGTATATCACTGCTAGTAACTAACATACATGTAAGTTATGACATGATACTGTATATCACTGCTAGTAACTAACATACATGTAAGTTATGAAACTGCGGAATTGGGACTACATAATGTAGTGGAAATATCACTTACATCCAGGTTTTGCACAGTCAGAGGCCTAGTCCGATATTTGTCAGTTCCACATTTAAACGGACATGTCACATTCAACTTACTGACCTCTCTAGCTGCAGCAACATCCGGGAGACACCGATCTAGATCTGTAAATGATACAAAGTCATAAGACAAATCATCAGGTTAAACTTGTCCATGCGGGCGCGAGGAAGGGAGGGGGGGGGGGGGGGGGGCTATGAAGTACATATCACATTAGTGCATACAGTGCATACAGTGCATACAGTGCATACAGTGCATACAGTGCATACAGTGCATACAGTGCATACAGTGCATACAGTGCATACAGTGCATACAGTGCATACAGTGCATACAGTGCATACAGTGCATACAGTGGATATAGTGGATACAGTGCATACAGTGCATACAGTGCATACAGTGCATACAGTGGATACAGTGGATACAGTGCATACAGTGCATACAGTGCATACAGTGCATACAGTGGATACAGTGGATACAGTGCATACAGTGCATACAGTGCATACAGTGCATACAGTGGATACAGTGCATACAGTGCATACAGTGGATACAGTGCATACAGTGCATACAGTGGATACAGTGGATACAGTGCATACAGTGCATACAGTGCATACAGTGCATACAGTGGATACAGTGGATACAGTGGATACAGTGGATACAGTGGATACAGTGGATACAGTGGATACAGTGGATACAGTGGATAAAGTGGATACAGTGCATAAAGTTTTAGCCGACTACATGAAAGAAATGGCACACACTTATCGAGGAAGACTTCTGCCCTCCAGCATCCGTCTCTACATCATTCTCGCCTTCAGCGTCGCAGGCATCACATATCCTCTCATTGGGTGGACTATAAATACAACAGAAGGCTATTGATAACAAGGGAGGCAACTACCACACAGCAGAGAATGGATCTGCACAGATTGGGGGTAGCCACAGTATTAAATAAGGTGATAAAGTAAAACTGCTCACAAGAATCAACAGCTCAGTCAAGCTACAGGAGGGCCAAATATAGAATTGATTCTGAGATATTTTTATTGCAGCTGAGTTAAGTTTTACATCGGCATCAAGTACTTACAGTCTGAGGAGAGACTCAAAGCATCTCTTACACACTCTGTCTCCGCACTCCAGCTGTATTGGATCTCTCAGTACATTATCACAATCCTGACGTTTACACGTTAATTGATCTGCTTTATATCTGATCTATAAATAATATTGTCCGATAATTACGGGATGATTGCAGCAACTAATGGCTCTGGTCTAGAAGCAGAAAACACCAAAATGTTTCCTTGCTACATATCCTTAGTTGATAGTCTAACTTACACCATCCTTGAATATGTCAATAGGCCACCCATTTCCTTTCCATGGTTGTATGTACGGCCTAGAATCGGCCATATTTTGATGAGGTTTGACTTCAAATTATCTGGAAGCTATCTAGAATACATATACTGAGTTAGTACATGCAGCAACACTGTATTCAAGGGTTAGTAACTTTCATAACCAACTTTGTGTATTGTGTGTATACATGTAAAAGTCTATGATAACGACATATATATAGACACATGGATACATTAGTATAAACACATGAGTATACCCACAGCAGACACACCGTTGTACCAACAAAAGTGGATCTACAGCTGCAACCATGGGCCCGCCTCAACTGGGAGTACAAATGTTAAGAAACGATCATTAAAAATAACTAATTAGTACATAATAATATTTTAAAACTGGCTCTTCGAACTTGGTCTTAATTGAATCTGTGCAATTTCTGAAAATTTTTTTCAGTGATTCATTAGATATAATTAACAGTTCATTAAAAAATTAATAATTATAAAACTATAACTAATGAGATGAACTTGTATTTACGAGTGAGGTCAAGAGTATTTTAGAGAATAATACCAAAAAAAAATGACAAGCGTGACTTGAACCTCTCTGCTCGGTCAGTGAAACCACCCATTCCAATAACAACACCACCACATTCCCTCGCACAACTGGTCTTGAAAATACCCTGGTTACTGTTAAACATCAGAATTATCATTAAATACATCTTTCAAAAGGTCTTTTATGGGGAAAAAAATTCCACAACCAGGTTCGAACCCGGATCCTGATGGCAGTTGGTCAAAGAGCTAACCATTATGACCACAAGTATATTTGACCATAGTGATTACTGTATGCGTTATTAAATAGGAATTTGCTTTTCCAATGTACCAAATGACAGTTAGTGTTTTTATATAAAGATTGGGCCTTCGCAAGCAGAGAGTGGTATCAATTGAGCGTTTCTCTGAAAGGGCATTTTAAGGGAAACCTTTTGGTACCGAAATTAGGTTGATGCGATTTGCGGTTCTTGTGTTACAGCCGCATTTTGCTATCGAGGTGCCATTTTTGAAATGGAATAGCTGTGTTGTCAGTATTTCAAGAGAATTGACTCATCAAATACATGAAAGACGACAGCTATGAATACAGAACTATGTTTTTCGTTTGTCTCACACTTGTTCTGTATGGTGCCGGGAAAGTATTCAAAAGTACCATTTTTATGACATTTTACAAGTTGAAAATGAAAAAACTTGAAACGGTTTCATGCGATTGCTTTTGAAGTCCAAGATGTTACATCAATACCATATCGCACATATCTGCTGCAAGTTTCATCCAAAACGAGAAGATGGCCGCTTCAAACTGATTTTTAACGTTGTTTCATCATTTCATTTTGGAAGGTGAGCGAAATGCAACAGCATCCAAAAATTTTGTCTATTTTCATCAAACGGTTCCAAATTTGCATGCACTTTGGCAATTGAAAAAATTATTTTTTACTTGTTTTCAAGCTTGACTTGCTGCGTGCCGGATTGTTCTAGAATTGTGTACCTAACTTACTTTAATGCCCAATGTCTGTCGATTAGGTCGCAAAAATTTTGTAGCTCTATCTATGGCGATTTCAGAGAAAAAGTGGCAACAGTTTCATAAGGTCACTGTGAAAGAAAGAAAAAAAAAATGAAAGGAAGAACAATAGAATTTTAGATTCTCTAGGATACTAATAAAACCATCAATAACAATAGTATTTTAGATTCTTCAAAATACTAACTACAGCTAACTATAAAGTATGGAATGCTTATTTATTTACTACAAAATAACAATTGATACCCCAAAAACAAACGCTGTGGAAAGAATTATGCACTTGCTGTTCAAACTAATGCGACCAAGCTACCATATCAACCAGTAGAGCCTTGCATTGGGTATGTCAAACCAGTAGGGATTTCTCATCATGTTCAGACTGAGTCTGACTACTGACTGTGTGGAATAGTCTACTACCCAGGGTTGTATCGGGGGCTACCAACTGGCCTATACGGAGAGAGGGGTTGAGAAAGGGAGAGAGAATTTGTGATAGGGAGACTTTTACTTGTGGCTGCACTCTTACAAATACACTGACTATGAAAAGAGTGCGGCCAGCTTTTATACACAGAAAGTTGAGGCAATAGTAATTTATATTTGAAATATTATTAAGACTGACAATAAAATAAATTTATTCATGGAAAACAAATTGATCTACATTTATACAAACGTGAAAAATCAGCTGTGTGTGTTCACTTTTTTGTTTGCCAATTACAAAAATGCTGAGAGAAATGAAAACTGCTATACAATTACGTATTGGGCCATGTAATTTTCAGATTAGGGTTTGGTTTCGCCAGTTGTTATACAACCAAAGATTTTTGTGTCTTAACTTTTTTCAATAAAGTAAAAAGAGATCAATCACAAAAAGTTTAATTTCACTAATACCAGGTGCTTTGAGTGTCAAACAAATAATTCCATGTTGGTTTATGATTCATACTACTTTCTTCCAGATGTATAGAGATTGTGATGTTTTGCCATAGCTTTTTGTTTTTGCAAGTTAGTGGTGACTCCAGCAGTAAATGTAGCAGTTGACACAATACAATTAATTAGTAAATTTCAACATGGAGCTGAATAAAGCAGATGCCAACATGCTGTCTCACTGCACTCTCCATCAAATTGAGTGGGGAATAGAGAGCAAGACAGAGAGAGAGAGATGAAGATGGTAGAGCAAGGCAAGAGCTGAACGGGGCTAGGGTAGAGCAAGGCCGAGGGAGAGACATAAAGCAAGGTATGGAAAGAGCATGGAGGTGGGAAAAGCAAGTTGGGGTAAAGTAGGGGGGAGGTTGAACAGGAAAAGCAGGTGTAGAGTGGGTTGGGAGTGGAATATGACATATGGCAAGTTAAATATGACAGACACTACTGCAGAGATAAATAAATTCATACTAGCTGGCCTATTGCTGTAAACAACAAGAAATTAATATTGTCAGACATCGTTGTCCTCCGCAGGCTCTTTTCCCATGGGCCTCTCTTTCTATAGTTGCCTCCTCCCGTGATCGCCTCCTACTGTGGCCATACTCTCCTGTAGTTGTCTCCTGTAATTGCCTCTTCCTGTAATCGGGTCCTCTCATGGTAGGGAATTTTTTTGGTAGGCTCCTCCTGTGATAGTCTCCTCTTGTGGTAGGCTTCTCCTGTGGTAGGCTCCTCCTGCGGTAGACTCCTCCTGTGGTAGGCTCCTCCTGTGGTAGGCTCCTCTCGTGGTAGGCTCCTCCTGTGGTGGACTCCCGTTCTGGTAAGCTCCTGCTCTGGTGGGCCCTCCTGTGGTAGGCTCCTCCTGCGGTAGACTCCTCCTGTGGTAGGCTCCTCCTGCGGTAGACTCCTCCTGTGGTAGGCTCCTCTCGTGGTAGGCTCCTCCTGTGGTGGACTCCCGTTCTGGTAAGCTCCTGCTCTGGTGGGCCCTCATGTGGTAGGCTCCTCATGTGGTAGGCTGCTCTCACAACACCATTCTCTGGTAGTAACTTTTTCTGTTGTACCCCTCTCCCTTTTTGTGGCAGCCTCCACCAATGGTCATTTCCTCCCGATGTCCCTTTCCTCTCAAGGTCGACCTCTCCTATAATCACCTCTTCACACTTTATAACTAACTTTTCATAAATGCTTACATTGACAGTAATTATCAAGAGTGATCAGTACAAAAATGCATAACAGCAGCGTTGGTGGTGACGATCAAATCAAATAACAATATCATCCGGTAACAATGGGCAGGACATCAACAACGCAATGCCACTAATGGACATTTTCTCTAATATCCGGCAACAATCGTGATCACTGACCATGTAGCTATGTACTATGAAACTATTTAAATGTACTATTTTTCTGTAACTAAGTAAACTACATGTATGCAAAATCTTATAAATACTTTATTCTTGTGCAGTGACCAGCTATTCTATATTTTTTAACGCACCCCAATAATTATTAATCAAGTGACGTGCTGTATTATAACCACTCTGGATGTACCACGTCCTTACTCACAGCAGTAAGAGGAGCACAGCCAAAAGTTAGGAACTAATAAATTCCACAAATTACTACTCTCAGTCAGCCTTCTTTTTTTCTTTGGAGCGAACAAGTCATCTCAAAACGTTCGGCACGATCTCAACTGTTACCACATTGCCTCAAATAAAATAATAAAAACTGCTTAGTGATTTCTCTGGAAACAGTAAGTGCAAAATCCCGCAATCACTAAGCTATCGCAGCTACGCGTATAGATAGTTTTAAGGCGGTTGTGTAATGACTATATGACCTAATAGGCTTCCCTGAGAGAAAAACCACTAGTTTTACTTAAAATTACAGCAAGTAATGCTGAAATTTCCTCTAGTTTAAAAAACCTGAAAATAACTAAAAATTGCCATTTCTTGAAAACCTTGTGACTTTGCGATCAAAAAGTCTTGATGTTTGCCTACATTCACTAAATCCGCATACCCTCATATAAAAATCATGCACTTCTTAAAACCGCATGTACACATAGCTATTGTGGGATTTTGCACCTTCTATTTCCGGAGAAATCACTAAGCAATCGTTATCAATGCATTTGAGGTTATCGCCAGGTTTTGATCAAGATCGAAAATCGCTAGCCGACCGCTTGATCAACCAATCATAGTGCACAATCGCTCTATCTTCATTTCCAATAGTGTTTCGTCAACTGCAGCGCTCTGATCCATCAACGATCATATAATATGTTGCAGGCTATGATTTGTAACAGTGAATCTGACCGGAATCGCTGAAGAATGGATAGTGTGCAGTTTTGGGGCCGAGAGCAGGAATAATAATTACAATAATAAAGAATAATCGTTATTATAATTATTGTTTATTATTTTAATTATTGTTAATAATTATTGTTGTTAATTATTATATTTATTATTTTAATTATTGTTAATAATTATTGTTGTTAATTATTATATTTATTGTTAATAATTATTGTTGTTTATTATTATAATTACTGTTAATAATTATTGTTGTTGCTTATTATTATAATTATTGTTAATAATTATTGTTGTTTATTATTATTGTTGTTCATTATCATTATTGTTGTAGCTTATTATTATTATTGTTTATGATTATTATTGCTGTTGTTTATTATTATTATTGTTAATAATTGTTGTTTATTATTACTGTTGTTAATAATTGTTGTTGTTTATTATTATTGTTGTAAATAATTGTTGTTGTTTATTATTGTTAATAATTATTGTTGTTAATTATTATTGTTAACAATTGTTGTTGCTTATTATTATTATTATTGATAATAATTGCTGTTGTTTATTATTATTGTTGTTCATAATTGTTGTTGTTAATAATTGTTGTTGTTTATTATTGTTAATAATTGTAATGTTTACTATTGTTGTTGTTGTTAATAATTGTAGTTGTTAACAATTTTTGTTGCTAATAATTGTTGTTTATTATTGTTGTTGTTGTTTATTGTTGTTGCTGTTTGTAGCTGCTGTTTGTCGCTGCTGCTGCCGCCGGTCGCCGATTGTCGTTATTGTTATCGTTATCATTTTCATTATTGTTATCATTATTATTATCGTTATCATTATTATTAATATTATATCATCATCACCGATCATTATGTAATAATGTGCATGGTCTTATCAAGGTAGCTTGGGTTTATTGTGGTAGTGGTCAATCACTTGCACGCACTGCCCTTAGCTAGTCTGACTGTATACTGTAGGATTCCTCGCTACCAGCTGTCACCTGACATCCGGCTGGCGCCAGACAGGATAAAATACTTGACATTGCTGAGCCAAGCCTGATATAGAATCCAGCTGTAGGTAGGCTGAAAATCAGCTGCCCTTCACTTGTATGGTTTGTTTCTGTTTGTAGGCAAAGATTAATGCTGGTAACTCATTCAAGTCTACGGTTGTTTGTTTGTCCAAACAAAGTGTGTGGGAGTTAGTTCTCCTAAATCTTTTTGCTTCGCCTTCTTCTGGCTGCATCTCTCCTACTACTGTGAAGAGAAGGAGATGCAAGCCAGCTTATATATATACATAAGTGGTTAAGTGACACACCAAAAGCTGCGTAAGTCAATGGCTTACTTACAAAAGGAATTGCAGGGATAATCACTCCGACCCCTCCTGCCCCCTTTCTCACACTTTTCAGTCGTCCCACATGTTTCCTCTCCTGTTTCCCTGATTAAAAAGTGATGTGTGGTACCTGTTGAGTCGTTTTATGCTTCCTTCGGGTCAGGAAGAATTTTTTATATTTCCTACTCATTCATTTGTTTTTGTTATGATTTTGTTTTATCCGAAGTGAAGCAATCCGTTAGAAGTGATTACTTTACTTAGGTTTTATTCATTTCCTTTTTAACCCTTTAGTGAGTCAAGTTGCAAACTTCGTGCGGCACCCCTTCCCCGCATATGCCCACGCGAGCGGAAATATTACAAAACTTGACATTAAAGATGCATAGAAATGGCGGAGTAATTTTATGTAAAAGAATGCATAACAATAATGGTTTGCTGTAGGCCCAGTAGAAAATAATCGCATGATACTCACCGAATCCCCCCTCCCAAAACCCAAAAAAATATTTCTCAGAAATAGCCATACCAGTACTAGTGGCTCCTATAGCAGCTTGCAAGTGTATACCGGAATGCCTTCCAACCAAACAAATAATCAGCCATTCCTCGGGTACATTGTTTCTTATCATTTAGTATTAGCTGATAATTCAAGTGATGCCACTTTCTACATTTTACAAAAATTTTTCAAATTTTGATCCAGCAGCTTGCAAAGCACAATGATAAGCAGCACTAAGCAACTAATAGTAGTAGGTTTATCAATAAAAACTTCAACAAAAATAACTTGATTGAATATAATAACTTTGAATGGACTAGAAAAATTTCATAAAAGCGAAACAGCCACAACAATCACTATTACTTTAGTTCATTACTTTATAATAAATACATACGAAGTGAGTGAGAGGTTTTTTTAAACTGAGCTGTGGTTGGTTGCCATGAATCGTTTATTCAAAGTAATAATAATAATGCATTGTTCCATTATTACTGTCACAAATATAAAAATGCTGGGTGCATACAAATCCTCTTGATTACTAACCCCATTGTTGTTACCTATTGCATTTATTATTATCACCTGGAACCACTAAGCTCCAAACATACATATAATAATGTCTCTGGTAAACACATTGCACCTGTTTAAAATTGTAACAATGTGTGTGAACGTGTAAATAAATAAACGATAACTATAATCAAGGTAATAAAAATAGAAAAACCACAATGATAATATTATTATTATTTATTGTTTTTTTTCAATAAAAATAAATAACTATAAAAGTACTGTAGAGGAAATGACTCTAGCTATTCCTTTGGTAACACTTGTACACTGCCTACTTTCTATTATCAAACTGTTACAGAGCAATCATAGCTACTAGAGGACAACTGAGCATGAACATTAGCTGCTACGATCGCTATCCTTTCTTATGACCTATCCAAAACTGTGTACATGACATGCATACTGCACCCCATTCTTGTAGTAGCCACTTTTATGTATCACAAAGGCTATTCTTATACTCATTTACGTTACTAGCTCACCCTTCTTTTGTATGTGTTATTAGAGCTACCTGTTACACAAAAAAAATGTTACATAACCCTTTGCATAAATACAGCTGCTGAGCCTCTGACTCCTCATTGTAATCTTGGAGGCTCAGCTGGCTTTTTGTTTGTAAGAATAAATATACCGGTATACACTCACTCAACTTCACCTTGAATCTCTCTCACACCTGTACAGACTAGACAGCTCTACCACTTCAAAAGACGACTGCTTAAACGACCTATTGGTCTGGAAGCCTTGTGTTGTCTAGGAGTGGCAGACGTTGCCTATCAGAGCCTACCTTCAGGCAGATATTGCTGAAGGGTAGGTAGTGGTACCGACGGTCTGCCAGCAAGTTGGTCTCAGCAAACAGATAATATTAACTCTGCCTACCTAGAGGTAGTGCGGGTGGCAACCGAGGTAACCAACGTCGTTACCATAAAATCCTGCACAGTACTTCATTCTGATAAATTTAATAGTAACGACAACTTCTTGATAAAAGTGAATATTTAATCAAAAACATCCTCATTGTTGTTGTAGTAATTAATATAATATTATAAGATTAAATATTGATAAATTATAAAAAAATACATAGTGACCAAATGCATGAAAAATCAAATACTGTGAGTGACTGGTTCACACTGACTGACAGCAACACTACTCAACTGTGATTATTATTATTATTATTATTGATGTTGGCTACTAACTAACTACTAGTCAACCTACTCATTGTTGTTGTTGTTGCCTGCTATCAATTTTATCAATAAATAATTATTATCATTATTTTTATAACAATTTTTAACTATTTGACCAAGATTCTTGACAATCTTCTTTGGAAGAAAATTGTGTTTATTCAAAGATGATTTGCACTTACTTACAAATCATTTGAAAAAAATATTTCATTGCACAGTAGTAGAAATTGAAACTCCTTAAACGCAGCACCGTATAGGGTGGTGATGTGCAAAAGAGCTTTTTATTGGTCTAAAGCTGCGTTTACACTGGCCGTTTTGTCTGCGCTTTTGCCACCTCCGATTGTTTGACGCCCAGTGTAAATGGAAAAACGCCATGAACATTCCGTCGTCGGTGCATGTCGGAGCTCTGTGGCAATGTCACAGAGCTCCGACAAATCGGCCATGATAAATACAAGAGAGCCAATTAAAATCAGTAACACCAATCATTACGAAGTTCCGGTGCAGCAGACATGGAGAGCCTAGCAACCACAAATGTTTACTCGATGATTCCAAAAAAAGACATTGCATCTTCATTGAAACAAATAGACACATTTCAGTTCATAGAAAAACTGCAAACTTATCAAAATATATGGAATCACAAACCAGAAAACCATTTTTGTAAAGCCAAGCAGGAGTATGTTGATTTAGCTACTGAGTTAAACACCACTGATATGTAGTAGTAGTATTATTTATTTATGATTTTAAAAGAAAAATAATAAATTAATTATTAACATCATTGACAATATTATGTATTACTGATCATAAGAATTTTAGTTATAGTAATGATAATAACAATAATGCTAAAAGAAATACTAATATTATTATATTGATAATAATAAAATAATAATTGCTGTTATAAATAATAACAATAACTTATTATTTATGGCAAGAATAATAACTAACTTGACTATTATTTATTAATTCATGCATACTACTGTAACTACAATAATTATTTATCATTACTAGCCTGTAGCCTGTGCGATGCCTTATATATGTGTTTTGCCAAAAAATTTGATTTTATTTCATTTTATTTTAGTTCAACTCTGCAAAGCTAAACATTCTAGCGTTCGAACATACTATGTAAAAGAGCACAGCAATGTAGAAAGCTGCAAAAAATCAGGAGCTGGGAACTCCGATGTGTATAAACCAACCCAGATGGCCTCATTATGAGCAGCTGTCATTTATGGCAGCAACCGTTGCTATTATCGATTCCACGAGTGGTTCAATCATAGGGCAAAGTGAAAGTCAGGCTGATGTGAGTTGTGTTATTAACTATTCGTTTCAGTATAGTAATAATATATTATTTAACAACACAAAAGTAAATGAAATTAGCTATTTTACAATATTCTTATAAAACATTATTTTAGTATTGTTTTTTTTTCATAGATTGACAGTGAATCAGTGTGTACATCACAAGATATACAAGTGGAACAGCAAGCCTTCAGATGCAGAAAAAGGAAAATTGATGAAAGCAGTGAGACACAGAAAGCTGTGGCATCTGTGTCATCCAGTTTGGAGAAAATTGTTGAAAGTAGGAGCAGTAGGAAGCAACTAGACCGCTTTGACCATTTCGGTGCCTTTGTTGGCGCAGAAATCAGAAACATGTCACCTTACAAACATTCACAAGCCATGTTTAACGTGCAGGAGGCAATTTATAATGTCACATGTTTGCCAGCCACTGTTCGCCAGCCGTTCAGTCAACCGACCCAACTACCACAGTGGTCTTAACCATACACAGTCACATGATCATGATTCATGACAGCTATACATTCCCTATAGCAGATGAATTTTACCCATAGACTGTTATAACCATAATATTTATTGTTACTATTACAATAATAGTAACAATAATTAAGCTCATGAAATGAGATAATAATAATAATTATTATTATTAAATTATCTCATTTCATGAGCTTAATTTTTCAGAATATTAAATACATGAAATACTACTTTTTGGACATCGTTAGTTGCATTTCAAATAAATGAAAAATGTATAAAAATAAATACATGTAATTCAACGTTCAATCATCATAACCCAAAAAATAAGCGATACAAATAACATATCAACAATCCTTCCAGTTAGTTAGTTACATAGAAATGTAGCAACCATGTGATTTCTAGAAATATATTTTTGTAATGACCTTGACCTCTTGTACCAAAAGTATAGTAACCTATATGACGGGGCGGGCGGCTAATACTCAGTAGTTCGGTAAGATGCAAGCTATTTCGGTGACTCCAGGAATTCCCCATTTCACAAGTGGCATTTCCCACTATTGCGCATGAGAATGCGTGCCAAACGCCGTGATTAGGGCTTGACTTCACGGGCGGCTGGGGATTTCCGGTTTTTAAATCGAGCAGACAATCCCAACAAGCATACATGATCAATAATTATATACTAATAAGTATATTATTTATTCGTTTAGTTTATTAGTATATATAATATAATTATTAATCATGTATGCTTGTTGGGATTGTCTGCTCGATTTAAAAACCGGAAATCCCCAGCCGCCTGTGCTTGACTTGTGATTTTTTTTACCCTTACGCCGTTATGGGACGTTAAGGCACCACTACACCCCTGATTGTAACTGCAGGGCCCTACAAAGTGTAGGCCGACTACTTGTAGGCGCTTGCAAGCCGTATTTTGCAGGCTTGTGATTTTATTGTAAGACTTCAATTGTTACAATGCTTATTGCTTTCTTCATGTAAACAATAGAGAGAGGGAGACAGGGAGGGAGAGACGGAGACGGACACTGACAGAGAGAGAGAGTCGACACAAAGCACATAAAGTAACAAGGAATGAATTGAAGAGTCTCATTAACTGCTACACTTCTTTGTTGCCGTTTCTTCTCCCTGCTTTATTGGTCACGTGGCTTCTAGTCGTTACTGCAGCCACAACTTCTATTTTGCTAAACCTCTCTAATGATTACTGTCGTAGACCTGTAGGAGGTTTCGATGGTATGGTACGCCGTTGGGTATGGGTAGTATTGGGGTTTCGTCTGAACCATGATTTGATTTATGTGAACCATCAATAGATAGATATTGTCTGCTCTGAAGTTGTCACACGTTGCACTATCTAACTGCGGCGGCGCAGCTCTTCATACTTGTGGCTTTTGATAGCGCGAAGCGTGACAACTCCTGAGCAGGCAAAAAGATCCTTGTATGTATGGATTATTGAAATGAGCGTAGGCAGGAGCAAATGCAGACATAGCTGGAATGAATGTAGATACCTTCTAGAATGATCATCAACAGACTTGGAATAACTTTCCACTGTGCTATACATTAGAAAACGTTGACCTTCAGTCCCGGAAGTGTTGACACCTGTGTAACGTTGTTCTGCGTTAGATGCAAGAAAGACTGCCACAGGTACTGCAAGAAGCTATTGATTTGCGCCTACTCTGTGCTTTTGTAGTAGCGTGGCTACAGAGTGCAAGGTCTAGTACCTCTCTGTATGGGACGAGATAGAATGCCGCGTAACAGCAGTCACAACGATGGTTGGCAACCGGCCAAACTGATCTCAAGTGGTTAAAAGTGTGAACAAAAGCTTTATTCCTCACTAACTTAGTTCGCACAAAATTGCTGTTAGAAGTAATTGCAAAGGTAGTAATACTGTCACTGATATACTGCTGCCTGTACTAGTAGGTGGGTGTCTTTCTGGCGTAGTCTTGAGCTGGTGTGGATTCCTACGAGTGTCCAAGTGTCTTCTCTCACTTTTGGGACCTTCTTTATGGTAGTGTGAATCTCTCGCAACTGCGTTGCTAACGCAAAGCACCACAAGTCCTAGCAGTCGCTTACAATATAATATTGAGCACTACTCTAACTAGATCATACTAATAACTGCCTGGCTGGGCTATATGCAATTGCTTTCCCGATGGAGCGGCGTTATGGTGGCGACAACGGTATTGCATGTTCACATTATCGGCGATAAGACAATTCCCACTATCGCCGTAGCAATTGGTGACAATGTGAACCAGGCTTTAAATATGAACAACAAAATCACAGGAGTGTGTAAATATCTGATTGGCTAGGCATAAAAAAACAACACCGCATGAAACACATGTCAATGCTATAAATAACAAAAAGAGCGGGAACGTCTTGTCTGCTGGCTAGAGCTATAACTATAGTGCAACCGCACTGCTGTGGGCGCCCAGCGTAAGAGAGTATCTTTAAAGGCATTGATAATGCATTAGAAACTAATGACCAAGAATGTTGCTATCTCTGTCCACCCTTTCCTGAACTTCTACTAATATAAACCGAGAGAAGTACACAATATAAGTATGTACTAGTTACCACAGATGGCATGTATTTTAGCTATAGTAAAAGACTGTTTGCAGCACCTCCAGTTGCATGTTACATGTCACAGCTATTCAATACAATAACTTCTCTCAGCAACTGTACAATACCACAATTTGCCTACTATCCAACCATTATTTGGCAACTGTCCAATACCACAATTTGGCTACTATCCAACCATTATTTGGCAACTGTCCAACCAACAACCACTCGCTCAATAGTGCAAAAGTTATTCTTCAGGATTTAGTTATAAGTAGTCATTTCCATTAATATCAAATTTTGTGAAGGCCTGACTGGAGATTCTCTTCACCTGGCAATGTGCGACCGTGCACAGGCATAATGGAACATTTCCTACTAGCAACGAATCAAGCCAGCAGACTAGCTCACCACCGGTTAAATCACTTCCTGTACCGATTCATTCAGAGCAGATAGTGCATTGTTGGAGTTGTCCACAACGATCTCTATGAACATGACATCATCAACCACATACCCAGCTCCTATAGGAAGAGAGCAATGAACTTGAGATGGAGCATTGAGTACAAAATGGCCGAACTTTGTCACTAGTTTATGAATGGAGGCTTAATAAACAAAGTGTGACATTTACCATTCTGTGAATGAAAGAGGGTCTCTTGTGTGACAAACCGAGGACAACCAGATGCTACGTTCATATCTGTATCAGGTCTGGCAAATGAGGCAGACGACGCATCCGGTCTAAACTTGGAAACAATATCCGGCCTTTCCTGCACCTGGCTACGCAATTTCAACATTACCTGCAAGTAAGAAATGGTTGGAGACCATCGAATACTTCTGTAACAATATTTTGTGTGTTGTATAATAAAGTTTTGTGCTGCTCGGTCTGATGGCATACCACAAAAAATGGGTAGGATATAAAGGACATCTTGAATAAATAAATTGTGTGGAAAGTGCAAATAAAAACAATTTTTTCGTAGTTTTACGTAAGTATTAAATGTTAGTAATCGCTAGCTTAGTAAATACTAGTTGATTCTAGCACACCGGCCGATACAAGCTCGTGAAACACTGATTCAGCCTTGATTACTAGGGACTGGTAAACTACAAACCAGCCTTTACCTCGTCATAGGTAGTGACATACAACAGCTCTCTGGCTGAAGATAAAACAGTTAGAAATACAATCATGTGTGACACATAAACTGTAGGTATGCTAGACTCACGTTGTGCTGAAAGGGCCATGACAGTAAACAATCATACCTTCCTCTCATCACCACAAAGAATAGAGAGACGTGACTGTGTCTACCATCTCCATTACCTACATGTGCACAAAACATGTCTAACTGAACAGGTCACATGACACCCATTGTGACTATACAGTAGCGCAAGTAAAATAACACTGTTACCATTCATGTAGAGCTTAGCGCACATCTTGTACCCAAACATGTCCGTGTAGAAAGGTTGGCTCAAAATAATTTCATTTCTCTTCGCTTGTACCCGTTCGATTCTCTCAATCAGTCGTCCATTGCAGTAACTCTGAAACATGTGCTATGCATTGTGGGCAGGAATGTTGTGGAATTATTACTATATTGTATACCAATGTGGGCTGTAGCATTGCACAACTGCAGTGTTAGACAGCAGGGGCGTTAGACAGCAGGGGTGTTAGACAGCAGGGGTGTGAGACAGCAGGGGCGTTAGACAGCAGGGGTGTTAGACAGCAGGGGTGTGAGACAGCAGGGGTGTTAGACAGCAGGGGCGTTAGACAGCAGGGGTGTTAGACAGCAGGGGTGTGAGACAGCAGGGGTGTTAGACAGCAGGGGCGTTAGACAGCAGGGGCGTTAGACAGCAGGGGTGTTAGACAGCAGGGGTGTGAGACAGCAGGGGTGTTAGACAGCAGGGGTGTTAGACAGCAGGGGTGTTAGACAGCAGGGGTGTGAGACAGTAGGGGTGTGAGACAGCAGGGGTGTGAGACAGTAGGGGTGTGAGACAGCAGGGGTGTTAGACAGTAGGGTTGTGAGACAGCACGGGTGTGAGACAGCAGGGGTGTTAGACAGTAGGGGTGTTAGACGGCAGGTTGTGAGATAGCAGGGGTGTTAGACAGCAGGGGTGTTAGACAGGAGATGTGTTAGACAGCAGGGGTGTGAGACAGTAGGGGTGTAAGACAGCAGGGGTGTGAGACAGCAGGGGTGTGAGACAGCAGGGGTGTGAGACAGCAAGGGTGTTAGACGGCAGGGGTGTTAGACGGCAGGGGTGTGAGATAGCAGGGGGGTTAGACAGCAGGGGTGTGAGATAGCAGGGGGGTTAGACAGCAGGGGTGTGAGACAGCAGGGGTGTGAGACAGCAGGGGTGTGAGACAGAAGGGGTGTGAGCAGCAGGGGTGTGAGACAGCAGGGGTGTGAGATAGCAGGGGTGTGAGATAGCAGGGGTGTTAGACAGCAGGGGTGTTAGACAGCAGGGGTGTTAGACGACAGGGGTGTGAGATAGCAGGGGGGTTAGACAGCAGGGGTGTGAGATAGCAGGGGGGTTAGACAGCAGGGGTGTGAGACAGCAGGGGTGTGAGACAGCAGGGGTTTAAGACAGAAGGGGTGTGAGACAGCAGGGGTGTGAGACAGCAGGGTTGTGAGATAGCAGGGGGGTTAGACAGCAGGGGTGTGAGATAGCAGGGGGGTTAGACAGCAGGGGTGTTAGACAGTAGATGTGTTAGACAGCAGGGATGTTAGACAGCAGGGGTGTGAGACAGCAGGGGTGTTAGACAATAGGGGTGTTAGACAGTAGGGCTGTGAGACAGCAGGGGTGTTAGACAGTAGGGCTGTGAGACAGCAGCGGTGTTAGACAGCAGGGGTGTTAGACAGCAGAGGTGTTAGATAGCAGGGCTGTGAGACAGCAAGGGTGTTAGACAGCAGGGGTGTTAGACAGCAGGGGGGTTAGACAACAGGGGAGTTAGACAGCAGTTGGTGAGATAGCAGGGGTGTTAGACAGTAAGGGTGCGATGAGCCATGTTTGCAGGGCTAGTCAGAGCCCGAGATGTAGGGTTGGTAAAAACCATGGCTTTTTCGGAAAAAAAAAACAATAAACCGGGTTTCAACAGTTTAAACCGGTTTTTACGGTTTAAACCGGTTTTTAGGATTTTCATGTAAATAAATGCTCCACTGCTTCTGCTTTAACTGCATTATGTGGCATAAACACCAAATAATTAACTCTTGTAATAAATATGGCATCACAATTCACAAAACTGTTTTATTTAGACTTTACAGAAATTTACACGTATGTATATTAAAACAAATTTACAACAATAGTTATTATATTATCTTAAAATTGAACATACAAATGATGTACAGAACAGATACAAAGAGTTTGCAGATGCAGGCCTATTATGCATTTGCTACACGGTAAATAAAACTAGCTTTCCCGCTTTTTCTAGACCTAATCTATTCCGGAGTTTAGAATGGACGGGGCCGAATGTGGAGAATATTCGCTTTATGCTAGCACTGGAGTTACAATATAGCTACACCATCCATATGAATATTATACTGTCTTGTTTGTTAGATCAAGAGTGTACAATGTACCCTAAATGCATCAAACTTTCATTACATCTGACTTTAGTATCACTTTTCATGAAAAACCATAAAAACCGAAAAAACCAGGTTTTTAAACTGGGTTTAAACCATGGGTTTAAACTGTGCAAACCCTGCCGAGAAGTGTTAAAAGAAAACAATAAGAGACTTGACAGCCATCGCAAATATATCACGACTTCCTTTGACATTCACAGCAGAATGAACAAACTCTGTAGAGGTCAATGAGCTACTCTACCTGCTGATACTGCCCAGCCAATGCTCTTTTTGGTTCAACCACCGAAAGGTTCACTCTTTTCTCCATCTTTTCTAGAGCAGCGAGTAAGTCGTTCAACTGTTTCTCAGTCTTCTCCCTGAGATGTCTCAATAACAAGCTGTAGCTATTTCCTCTGGACAATCAAAAACAAACATGAAAGCAACTCAGCTGTTGTACAATCATTGGAGCTGAGATACATCGACAATTTAATGCGCCTAAATTAATCTTTGAGTTTTCAAAAGTTTCTTCATTTACGGTTGAACACGCAATATGAAAGTTGATGAGTTTGACGGAAAGATACGATGCTAAAAAAACATCGTTGTTACGAATGGAATAAAAAACTACAATAAGCACTTTTGGTGAACAGTGATGATTTTAAAACAATCAACATGGTAGATTTGTGTATTTCAGATTTCTCTAATCTGAGTGGTCAACATCGAAAAACTGGGACACTGTTCAAACTGTCAATATGTACAACGAGCATTGGTTAAGCTCGGTTCACAAGCAAATAAACGTAGGGTAGAGACCTTAGTGAACAATACATACACATGTTACATAATATATGTACACAGCGGTATGATTCATCACATTCAAATCTGCTCATCACATACATATACATACATATCATATACATACTGCTCATCACCACTCCAACCACGGCTCAGCTCTACTTCCCATCCCAGTGGTGCTCTACTCCTACCCTGTTAGACTACTTCTCATCCCAGCGGTGCTCCACTCCTACCCTGTTAGACTACTTCCCATCCCAGCGGTGCTCTACTCCTACCCTGTTAGACTACTTCTCATCCCAGCGGTGCTCTACTCCTACCCTGTTAGACTCTACTTCCCATCCCAGCGGTGCTCTACTCCTACCCTGTTAGACTCTACTTCTCATCCCAGTAGTGCTCTACTCCTACCCTGTTAGACTACTTCCCATCCCAGCGGTGCTTCACTCCTACCCTGTTAGACTCTACTTCTCATCCCAGCAGTGCTCTGTTCCTACCCTGTTAGACTCTACTTCTCATCCCAGCAGTGCTCTGTTCCTACCCTGTTAGACTACTTCTCATCCCAGCGGTGCTCTACTCCTACCCTGTTAGACTCTACTTCTCATCCCAGCGGTGCTCTACTCCTACCCTGTTAGACTCTACTTCTCATCCCAGCAGTGCTCTGTTCCTACCCTGTTAGACTACTTCTCATCCCAGCGGTGCTCTACTCCTACCCTGTTAGACTCTACTTCTCATCCCAGCGGTGCTCTACTCCTACCCTGTTAGACTCTACTTCTCATCCCAGCAGTGCTCTGTTCCTACACTGTTAGACTCTACTTCTCATCCCAGCGGTGCTCTACTCCTACCCTGTTAGACTCTACTTCTCATCCCAGCAGTGCTCTGTTCCTACCCTGTTAGACTCTACTTCTCATCCCAGCGGTGCTCTACTCCTACTCTGTTAGACTCTACTTCTCATCCCAATGGTGCTCTATTCCTACCCTGTTAGACTCTACTTCTCATCCCAGCGGTGCTCTACTCCTACCCTGTTAGACTACTTCTCATCCCAGCGGTGCTCTACTCCTACCCTGTTAGACTACTTCTCATCCCAGGGGTGCTCCACTCCTACCCTGTTAGACTACTTCTCATCCCAGCGGTGCTCTACTCCTACCCTGTTAGACTACTTCTCATCCCAGCGGTGCTCTACTCCTACCCTGTTAGACTACTTCTCATCCCAGGGGTGCTCCACTCCTACCCTGTTAGACTACTTCCCATCCCAGTGGTGCTCTACTCCTACCCTGTTAGACTACTTCTCATCCCAGCGGTGCTCTGCTCCTACCCTGTTAGACTCTACTTCCCATCCCAGCGGTGCTCCACTCCTACCCTGTTAGACTCTACTTCTCATCCCAGCGGTGCTCTACTTCTACCCTGTTAGACTCTACTTCTCATCCCAGCGGTGCTCTACTTCTACCCTGTTAGACTCTACTTCTCATCCCAGCGGTGCTCTACTCCTACCCTGTTAGACTCTACTTCTCATCCCAGCGGTGCTCCACTCCTACCCTGTTAGACTACTTCCCATCCCAGCGGTGCTATACTCCTACCCTGTTAGACTACTTCTCATCCCAGCGGTGCTCTACTCCTACCCTGTTAGACTCTACTTCCCATCCCAGCGGTGCTCTACTCCTACCCTGTTAGACTCTACTTCTCATCCCAGTAGTGCTCTACTCCTACCCTGTTAGACTACTTCCCATCCCAGCAGTGCTTCACTCCTACCCTGTTAGACTCTACTTCTCATCCCAGCAGTGCTCTGTTCCTACCCTGTTAGACTCTACTTCTCATCCCAGCAGTGCTCTGTTCCTACCCTGTTAGACTACTTCTCATCCCAGCGGTGCTCTACTCCTACCCTGTTAGACTCTACTTCTCATCCCAGCGGTGCTCTACTCCTACCCTGTTAGACTCTACTTCTCATCCCAGCAGTGCTCTGTTCCTACCCTGTTAGACTCTATTTCTCATCCCAGCGGTGCTCTACTCCTACCCTGTTAGACTCTACTTCTCATCCCAGCAGTGCTCTGTTCCTACCCTGTTAGACTCTACTTCTCATCCCAGCGGTGCTCTACTCCTACTCTGTTAGACTCTACTTCTCATCCCAATGGTGCTCTATTCCTACCCTGTTAGACTCTACTTCTCATCCCAGCGGTGCTCTACTCCTACCCTGTTAGACTACTTCTCATCCCAGCGGTGCTCTACTTCTACCCTGTTAGACTCTACTTCTCATCCCAGCGGTGCTCTACTTCTACCCTGTTAGACTCTACTTCTCATCCCAGCGGTGCTCTACTCCTACCCTGTTAGACTCTACTTCTCATCCCAGCGGTGCTCCACTCCTACCCTGTTAGACTACTTCCCATCCCAGCGGTGCTATACTCCTACCCTGTTAGACTACTTCTCATCCCAGCGGTGCTCTACTCCTACCCTGTTAGACTCTACTTCCCATCCCAGCGGTGCTCTACTCCTACCCTGTTAGACTCTACTTCTCATCCCAGTAGTGCTCTACTCCTACCCTGTTAGACTACTTCCCATCCCAGCGGTGCTTCACTCCTACCCTGTTAGACTCTACTTCTCATCCCAGCAGTGCTCTGTTCCTACCCTGTTAGACTCTACTTCTCATCCCAGCAGTGCTCTGTTCCTACCCTGTTAGACTACTTCTCATCCCAGCGGTGCTCTACTCCTACCCTGTTAGACTCTACTTCTCATCCCAGCGGTGCTCTACTCCTACCCTGTTAGACTCTACTTCTCATCCCAGCAGTGCTCTGTTCCTACCCTGTTAGACTCTATTTCTCATCCCAGCGGTGCTCTACTCCTACCCTGTTAGACTCTACTTCTCATCCCAGCAGTGCTCTGTTCCTACCCTGTTAGACTCTACTTCTCATCCCAGCGGTGCTCTACTCCTACTCTGTTAGACTCTACTTCTCATCCCAATGGTGCTCTATTCCTACCCTGTTAGACTCTATTTCTCATCCCAGCGGTGCTCTACTCCTACCCTGTTAGACTACTTCTCATCCCAGTGGTGCTCTACTCCTACCCTGTTAGACTACTTCTCATCCCAGGGGTGCTCCACTCCTACCCTGTTAGACTCTACTTCTCATCCCAGCGGTGCTCTACTTCTACCCTGTTAGACTACTTCACATCCCAGCGGTGCTCTACTCCTACCCTGTTAGATTCTACTTCCCATCCCAGCGGTGCTCTACTTCTACCCTGTTAGACTACTTCACATCCCAGCGGTGCTCTACTCCTACCCTGTTAGATTCTACTTCTCATCCCAGCGGTGCTCTACTTCTACCCTGTTAGACTACTTCCCATCCCAGCGGTGCTCTACTTCTACCCTGTTAGACTACTTCTTATCCCAGCGGTGCTCTACTTCTACCCTGTTAGACTACTTCTCATCCCAGTGGTGCTCTACATCTACCCTGTTAGACTACTTCTCATCCCAGCGGTGCTCTACTCCTCTACTGGAATTCTACCCACATCCATTTCATTACAATGCACAACTTCATAGAAAACACAGTTTCACGCGTTTAACTGAGATCTAGGTTAAGAATTACTAAATAACTGTATAGGAATAACAGATCCGGTCACTGCAGCCACAAATGACTTACAAAAACAACAAGTTATGAAATGGAATGGTGCAATGTACGCCTACTAAAACAAATACTTCAAGTCATAAACTGATATTGTATAACTGTTAACTGCTATTGGCAAAGCTCAAGTTTTTGACGTTAATGGAAGAAAAATTAAAAACACAAAATTTTTCGATTTTAGAACAAACGGCAAACCAAACCCTGATCTTACAACTTAATGGACTGGTTGTGCACTAAATGGTCCGATTGACTGGTTGTGCACTTAATGGTCTAATTGACTAATTGTGCACTTAATGGTCCGATTGACTGGTTGTGCACTTAATGGTCTAATTGACTGGTTGTGCACTTAATGGTCCGATTGACTGGTTGTGCACTTAATGGTCCGATTGACTGGTTGTGCACTTAATGGTCCGATTGACTGGTTGTGCACTTAATGGTCCGATTGACTGGTTGTGCACTTAATGGTCCGAGTGACTGATTTTGCACTTAATGGTCCGATTGACTGGTTGTGCACTTAATGGTCCAATTGACTGATTGTGTACTTAATGGTATAATTGACTGGTTGTGCATCTTTTCGTTCTCTTAGTGTACAGGTATAGGCAGACATAAACATTGGCGAATAAACAGATAGACCAACAATTTTAACATTTACATAAAAAGGTATACAACAGGTATCACATATATGCATAGAGATACATATACGATATACAGTAGGTACATAGACAAGGGTTATACACACTTACATATGTACAGTCTAAGAGCAAATTCAACAACGGTGTGACAAGAGTACAGTGAGCAGGCAAAGACGGGAGATAAAAAAAATAACACAAAGCATGACATACTGGTCTCGATGCGCTGCTAACAGCTGTGCAGACTCCTCTAGCCCAGAGAGAGCCGATCTGTTTCTTGCTGCTGTCTCGGCGCCCTCTCGTAGAGCTGCCGCTGCCTCTCTTGTGAGCTGTTTCATTTCCTTATCCTACAAACGGGCCATAAAAACAAGTAGGACCTCGTAGATACTTCAAACATTCGATCAAACTTTTGACAAAACTAGTAAACCATTTACCAGTTTGGCCAAGACACTTGTAGACCGGCACTCCAGTAGAACTAGCTTGTCCAACATGGCCGTCATCTCCGTTGGAGTGAAGTCCTTGTCCATAAGGGAGAAGGGAACATTCTGATGTACTTGTAACTCCTCTAATATGTTTTTTAAAACCCAAGTGTGAGCATCAACCTTGCTTCTGTCGTTTAGGCGTTCATCGATAGATTCTCCTCTGAAATCCTGTAAGTTATAGTAACGATATGCATAGTACACATACACAGTACACATACATAGTACACATGCATAGTACACACACATAGTACACGTACATAGTACACATGCATAGTACACATACATAGTACACATGCATAGTACACATACATAGTACACATACATAGTACACATACACCGTACACATGCATAGTACACATACATAGTACACATACATAGTACACGTACATAGTACACATACATAGTACACGTACATAGTACACATGCATAGTACACATACATAGTACACATACATAGTACACGTACATAGTACACATGCATAGTACACATACATAGTACACATGCATAGTACACATACATAGTACACATACATAGTACACGTACATAGTACACATGCATAGTACACATACATAGTACACATACATAGTACACATGCATAGTACACATACACAGTACACATACATAGTACACATGCATAGTACAAATACATAGTACACATACATAGTACACGTACATAGTACACATGCATAGTACACATACATAGTACACATGCATAGTACACATACATAGTACACATGCATAGTACACATACATAGTACACATACATAGTACACATACATAGTACACATACATAGTACACATATATAGTACACATGCATAGTACACGTACATAGTACACATACAGCATAGATATATATATATGTACTTACAATGCAACCGAAAGGACACACAGACGTTTGACATTTGCCACCACGGCTGCCATCATGTGATTGGTCAAAACTGATACTTTCTGATGTCGCGTTTCTCCTCTCAACCCGCTCTTCCTACGTGTAATATTATAGCTAGAGCACTCATGGTGAAAGACACAATGTATCAAGGCTTTTCATTGGTCACCGAGGGTGACATATGGCTATCTTCTAAATGTGTCCCAGCACTCAATGGTAATGCAAGAGACATTGCTGGCGCAGGGGACCAACTGAGTGTTATGTATTGTGTGTTACTAGAGGGGAACAAGTGCTATGTATTGTGGGTATACTGAGTGGTTTCATAGCCAATAACAAGGATTGATTTAATCGACCAAAGGATCGCTCTATCACGCAATTGATTTCACTTAGAAAAGGAAGTGATTGGGTTCGTTGTAACAGTTTACCTTAATAGGCTTTCCTGTACAGCATACAGACGCATGCAGCGGCCAGTCACAATATTTAATCTTCTCTGAGCACTGCAGACAGGCTACAAGCCTCTTGGGACATTCATCCATGTGTTTCTAGAACATCATACACATGTATATATGCATGTAATATACAATGATACACATGTATATATGCATGTAATATACAATGATACACATGTATATATGCATGTAATATACGATGATATACATGTATATATGCATGTAATATAAAATGATATACATGTATATATGCATGTAATATACGATGATATACATGTATATATGCATGTAATATACAATGATACACATGTATATATGCATGTAATATACAATGATACACATGTATATATGCATGTAATATACAATGATATACATGTATATATGCATGTAATATACACATGTATATATGCATGTATATATGCATGTATATATGCATGTAATATACGATGATATACATGTATATATGCATGTAATATACAATGATACACATGTATATATACATGTAATATACAATGATAGACATGTATATATGCATGTAATATACAATGATAGACATGTATATATGCATGTAATATACAACGATATACATGTATATATGCATGTAATATACAATGATATACATGTATATATGCATGTAATATACAATGATATACATGTATATATGCATGTAATATACAATGATATACATGTGTATATGCATGTAATATACAACGATACACATGTATATATGCATGTAATATACACATGTATATATGCATGTAATATACAATGATATACATACAATATGTCATATACATGTGATACGGTACACCGTTAATAATATACTGCAATATATTATAACATATGCGTAATATCCCACAACATATAAATATATTGTAGTATATGCGATGTACTATAACAATGATGTGTTATACTACTATATGAATGTAGTATGCGACAAAGTATTTGAGTTATAGCTTGATGTCCAGAGTATGGTTGGACCGAGGTGGTGTCCATAGACCACCCTCTTTGATATATCACTCACGGTATACAAATTGTACCAATATATTCAAACACATCACTTGGACTGTAATAACATGGAATAGCTCACTTTCAGCTAAGTAGGTCAAATGCTAGTCAAGTAGGTCACCTACATTACTTGTAATTCTGATACCTGCAAATACTTGATTCTGAGGGGTTTTCCATCAAGTTTTGTCTCTCCACACTCATAGGGGCAAACAACTTCCATCTTACCAACATTACTGGCAGCTGCGGTGTCTGCTTCCCATTTTTGTTGGTCTACATGACAACATATTGGACTGACTACACAGTCGAAGCTACTATTGGCTGCTTGTGGCACAAGCAATACTACTATTGGCTGCTTGTGGCACAAGCAATACTACTATTGGCTGCTTGTGGCACAAGCAATACTACTATTGGCTGCTTGTGGCACAAGCAATACTACTATTGGCTGCTTGTGGCACAAGCAATACTACTATTGGCTGCTTGTGGCACAAGCAATACTACTATTGGCTGCTTGTGGCACAAGCAATACTACTATTGGCTGCTTGTGGCACAAGCAATACTACTATTGGCTGCTTGTGGCACAAGCAATACTACTATTGGCTGCTTGTGGCACAAGCAATACTACTATTGGCTGCTTGTGGCACAAGCAATACTACTATTGGCTGCTTGTGGCACAAGCAATACTACTATTGGCTGCTTGTGGCACAAGCAATACTACTGTTGGCTGCTTGTGGCACAAGCAATACTACTGTTGGCTGCTTGTGGCACAAGCAATACTACTGTTGGCTGCTTGTTGCACAAGCAATACTACTATTGGCTGCTTGTTGCACAAGCAATACTACTATTGGCTGCTTGTGGAACAAGCAATACTACTATTGGCTGCTTGTGGCACAAGCAATACTACTATTGGCTGCTTGTGGCACAAGCAATACTACTATTGGCTGCTTGTTGCACAAGCAATACTACTATTGGCTGCTTGTTGCACAAGCAATACTACTATTGGCTGCTTGTGGCACAAGCAATACTACTATTGGCTGCTTGTGGCACAAGCAATACTACTATTGGCTGCTTGTGGCACAAGCAATACTACTAGTGGCTGCTTGTGGCACAAGCAATACTACTATTGGCTGCTTGTGGCACAAGCAATACTACTATTGGCTGCTTGTGGCACAAGAAATACTACTATTGGCTGCTTGTGGCACAAGAAATACTACTATTGGCTGCTTGTTGCACAAGACATACCACTATCAGCTGCTTATAGACCAAGCAAAACTGCCATCGGCTGTTGATCGTGCTAGAAAAACGACTATTGGCTACTTACTGCACAAACCGCAATGCTATTGATTACTTACACGCCACAAGCAGCAATACTATCAGCTTCTTTGCGAGCAACAATGCCATTGGTTATTTACTTGTACTGCACAAAGAACAAACGCAATGTTTTTGGTAAATTCTGGTTTGATATTTATTGTAGCACAGAATCAGAACTTGGCAATACAGGTAGCAGTCTCAGCACATAGCCAGGTATTACTCACTGGTGCTAGCTTGTTGGAGCGTTAGACTAGAAGTCCTTGTACCACACAAATCACCATCATATCCTTCAAGGTCACAAACTGGGCAGACATATTCCTGCATGGATCTACAGAAGTTACAGAGTGGATCACAAAGTAAACTTGGTACAGGTACACCAGCCCACAGGTACACAAGCCCACAGGTACACCAGCCCACAGGTACACTAGCCCACAGGTACACCAGCCCACAGGTACACCATCCCACAGGTACACTAGCCCACAGGTACACAGGTACACCAGCCCACAGGTATACCGGCCACTGTACTCTACAGATGTAACTCACCCAGTACATAGTATGTAAAAGCATTGCTTGCATACTCTGTGTGGACACCCAAGCTGGACGGGCTCTCTAAGTATTCCTCCACACGTGGGTCGGGTGCAGTGGTACTGTCTGTCTGCAATGAGCACTTCCTGTAACAGATGTTATTGTACAAGTACCTACCATTACTGTATGTTTTTTACCATACAACAGCTAACTGGTATGTATCAAGTTTTTGGTCACCTTATCTACAAATATATTCAGTGGATAACCTGTGCCCTCCCAAGGCTCTATTGCACCTGTAAACCTGCCAGAGTTGTCCATCTTTACTGGGTGGAATAGAATACCAAGTCGTGGGCACAATACACAGCTAACACTACAACACAACACTGGTATTTAACATAGTGCGCTACACACCCTATACATACATAAATGTACACCTTACACATATTTACCTGCCGTCGCAGCGCTGTATTATTTCCTACCAACTTGATTCGGTGCTCAGCTAAAGTCAAACCAACTCTCCTACTGCCTGCCACGGTGTCTTACACAAGTGAGTCACTGGAAACTAGCTATGATTTGGTATAGTAACTTTCATTGTGTACAAGCTCCCTTACATTGTAACCTTTGCGCTTCACCAGTGAAACGGTAATCACATCATTAAACAAACGCAATAAACAAATATTTTGGATTATACACTGAGCCATGGACCTTTCCATAGCTTGCATTATTTCCTCCTTCATTGAGACAAATTAATTGAGTGGCTAAGCATGTGCACTGGCCAAGCAATTGGGAATTGTTCTCTCCACCTAACAGTCAGTCACTATACAGTACTACCTGTCACCTAGTCGCTATATACTGTACTACCTGTCACCTAGTCACTATATACTGTACTACCTGTCACCTAGTCACTATATACTGTACTACCTGTCACCTAGTCACTATATACTGTACTACCTGTCACCTAGTCACTATATACTGTACTACCTGTCACCTAGTCACTATATACAGTACTACCTGTCACCTAGTCACTATATACAGTACTACCTGCCACCTAGTCACTATATACAGTACTACCTGCCACCTAGTCACTATATACAGTACTACCTGTCACCTAGTCGCTATATACTGTACTACCTGTCACTCCAACAGATAATTTAAATATTTATTTTCTTAAATCTGGCATTTAATAGTAGATTTGGTTGCAACTATGAAGAAAAAAGATAGGTAGGTTTTGGAGAACACAGTACTTGGAATTGCTAGCAGCTACAACAACAGAGGACTATCGGTTTACAGAAAAATAACTTGATGTCGAAATGAAAGTGGTTGGTGAGAAACTGCAATACATAGAGCGATGCATTCTAGTTATGCAGTAGAGTGATACAGTTGAGTGATACAGTAGAGTGACAAAGTGGAGTGACACAGTAGAGTGACACAGTAGAGTGACACAGTAGAGTGACACAGTAGAGTGACACAGTAGAGTGACACAGTAGAGTGATACATAGAGTGATACATTAGAGTGACACAGTAGAGTGACACAGTAGAGTGACACAGTAGAGTGACACATTAGAGTGACACAGTAGAGTGACACAGTAGAGTGACACAGTAGAGTGACACAGTAGAGTGACACAGTAGAGTGACACAGTAGAGAGACACAGTAGAGTGACACAGTAGAGTGATACATAGAGTGATACATTAGAGTGACACAGTAGAGTGACACAGTAGAGTGACACAGTAGAGTGATACATAGAGTGATACATTAGAGTGACACAGTAGAGTGACACAGTAGAGTGACACAGTAGAGTGACACAGTAGAGTAATAGATATAACACAGTTAGACACAAGACTACGCAATAAAAGATGACGTGTCGTAGATTTCCAACACTATTGCTGCAGTGAGACAAGATATTTGATCTTGTGTCCATGGAAACTCATAGCCATGTTGCACATAGACGTGTGACACACAGACATGTGACCCATAGACATGTGACCCATAATAATGCAACCAAGTCTCAATTAAAGTATCTGCATTGCTGACAGATCAGAATATGAAAAAAAAATTAACTCATGGATTGCACACAAAAGTAACATTGTCGCACCTCACCGGTTTTCCATGCTTTGAGTTTCCAAAAATTTAAATTTTGTTTCCAAAACTTTTCAGCTCATGAAAATGAAATGCGACAGTCAAAACCTTATTGATAATCCAATACTGACAGAGCTAAGAGGATTTTAATCGATACGAAAAAGAAAAAGCTGTATTTACAATTGATAGAGCTGTCAACCGAAAGAAGGGAGGTTATCTTGTATATTATTCACTTTTCATTGACTGGAATCAATGAAAGACAAAATAAATAATTTGGTTGGTTTTGAGCCGTCGTCAATGGATCAATATAGCCTTAGATTCCCAGCAGTTATTAGTAGGTATATATGTAGCCTAATATATATCTCAGATAGTTGTGCAATTGAAGACTTCATTGAGGCCACCGGTGCAACTGCAGAGAAAAGGTTGTAAAGTCTACTAGGAATAACACAAGACGAGAACCAAATATTATATGTACCCAAGCACTGCACGCAATAATCTGATGGAAACAACTGATTGAAGCTCAAAGCATGGAGGCGGTGAGGATACTCATAAATGTAACCAGAGAGAAGGTTTAATCACTTGGTGAACCCACCAGACTGAGAGTAGATCTAACTATTGTAGAAAGTAAAAATCAATATTTATGTACAGGAAAGGGTTAATTGGTAGAATGTAGTCAATATGGCTACGCGTGTGTTTCCTCCATCGACAAGATGATTCCATCAGGTGCTTGCAATGAGTTGTTTACTATGATCTCTATAAACGTTGTATCGTCTATCACAAAACCTGCAAGAAGACATCAATGTACTGTAGATTGTGTGTAAGGTAGAATACACTGAGTCTTAGGAGGGGATGATGAGAGTTAGAAGAGAGAGAGCCAAGTAGGAAAAAGACAACGAGCATTTAAAAGCTGAATTCAGACAAACTTCCCTGAACTGAGTTACGGCGCATATTACAAGACATAGACAAATATTTTATTCTGACATATGTTAATAATGTAATCAACCAATACAACCACAGAAAAACTTTCAATTTTTATACCGAATCGGGCTATTACTTACCATTTTCAGGGTCAAACATCAAAGATTGGGTGGCAAACTGGGGAAACCCAGAACCTCGGTTAATTTCGCTCACCGGTCTGGAGAAGGATAGAGAACTTGAGTCTGGTTGACAATGCGATACAATATCTGGTCGCGCTGTTTGGTTCTTCAGCTTCATGGTAACCTACAGGTGATGAGCAAGTCTATTAGGGCATCTGGGTAATAAACACCATTTCATGTCACCTGCTGCTACATGTCAACTACCATTTCATGTCACATATCCTTACATGACACCTGTTGTTACATGTCGCATACCAATACATGTCACCTGCTGCTACATGTCATCTACCATTTCATGTCAACTGCCATTACATGTCAACTATCATTGCATGACACCTGTTGTTACATGTCACATACCAATACATGTCACTTGTTGTTACATGTCACATGTCATTCCATGACAACTATCATGACATGAACGTTGTCACCTGTCGGTGTCGTTAATGCACGCATTCAAACTTAACTGAAAGTGACATCCACCCTGTAATCCTACAAAATAATATCCATCAGTTGCAAGTGATGGAACTATTTCTCACCTGATGGGGAAATGGCCATTGCAGAAGTGCATCAAACTCTCCTTTCATTATCGCAAACATCAATGAGATGTGAGAGTTTCTACCGAGTCCGTCACCTAAAAAGAGAAAACATTTTCAAAAAATAAAACAGCCCACACTCCAGGCAAGCATTGATGAGTAGACTATTCTAGCGTGTGTTGCAGAAACCTCCGAGCGACCATGATGAAACCGCAGTAAATGAATGAAACAAGAACTGCACAAATGCATTGAGACTCAGATTAAATATACTTATGACAACTATAGTTGAGTGATTTGGTAGGAGAGACCCTAATGGTCGGTCGTTTAGAGTGGGGCAGTACAACCGTTATATGCTTATGTTTTATACTCAAGTGAACCGCACATGAAAGTGATATGATGGATTCTTTTGGTGAGACTTTAACACTGAGAGACACTAACACTTACTGACACTCACTGACAGACACTCACTGACAGACACTCACTGACAGACACTCACTGACAGACACTAACACTTACTGACACTCACTGACAGACACTAACTGACACTCACTGACAGACACTCACTGACAGACACTCACTGACAGACACTCACTGACAGACACTCACTGACAGACACTCACTGACAGACACTCACAGATAGTCCCTGACAGACACTCACTGACAGACACTCACTGACAGACACTCACAGATAGTCCCTGACAGACACTCACTGACAGACACTCACTGATAGATACTCACTGACAAGACACTCACTAATAGACACTCATAGACACTCACTGATAGTCACGGACACACCCTGAGAACCACAGACAATTATCAAACGTACAAATAAACTCCTTAAAGCACACAAACCAAAGTGGGACCAACAAAAACTGCGCATAACCAGTCAATTAGCTTTTTCAAAATCGTCAAGCTTTGCGAGACGCACTCTGTGTGTAGAATTGTTCTCTGATTGAGCATTGTAAAACTATTGAGAAAATTTAACTTGTACCAACCAGAATGCAATATGCCTATTGAGCTATCAGAGGTCTATGGAGGCATATTGCTCTGTGGTTGACAAAAGAAGCTAACCGCAAGCAAAACTCCATTACAATACAATTTAATACATTTAAACAAGTAATTGTAACATTTCCATCAAGTATTCACTTCTAAAAGTCTTCAATATCATTGATTTCAAATTTTTGTCTCAGTAAAATAGCAAGTATCTCAAATTTATTTATTTTTATAACACCTGGAATATAATTTCGGCAAAGGTTTTATTTCATCTCAGCTTGCTATAACACTACAAATCTTTTTATTGAACTAATTTTAAATATAAAAATTATATTCATACTAAAAGCTATTAAATTAGTTTGCTTTTTCATCACAAAACATTGTCATGTGACGGCCCATTCTTACATAATGGCATATTCACCAAAAATGAAAAAAATTGCCTAGTTGAGAAAAACCACTTTAAAAAATTTAAAAATTGTTGCATTCTTGCTTCTTTGCAATCACAAAAGTCTCTGCACAATGCCAATATTTGAGAGGCCCTTCTTCTTCTATACAAACGAGGGATTTTTTGAAAATGTATTTTATAGCTCTATATAGCATGTTCCATCTTCGGGAGAAAATTGCATTGAAGTCAGCATTGACCAGGTCTATAAGAATCACCTGACTAGCGAGAGGGCAACTCCGACTAAGTTTTTCAAAAAACTCTTGGCTGAAAAAGCTTGAACAAATTAATTTCAATTAAAATTGCCCTTTAACCAGTTCATTCAAATTGAACACATAACATTGTCAAGACTGTGATTGGTGCGGTTGACCTAACATATTCATATGCAAGAACAAAACTTCAATATGAAAACCAGCTAAAACTGGGACCTGAAACCGAGCCAACCAGCGCAATTCTATTCCATCCTTACTGATAAAAAAACTGAAAAGTAGGCAAAAAAGAAACCAAAAAAATAAAAACCATCTGATTTCTCACCTGACCTTGACCTAGCTGATGCATGACAGGGACTGTTGCCTACAAAGGACATATGTAATGGGACTTACCATTCAAATATATTTTAGCACACATCTTATAGCCATAGGTCTCAGTGTAAAAAGGGTAGCTGGTGAAGCATCGACTGATATGAGCTTCATTTCTCTTGGATAGAACTCGGTCTATTCTCCAGATGAGTCTACCAGTGTATGACGTCTGACAAACAGAAGATCAAGCAGTTGCAATGACTTGGGGCAACCCGCCCAACGAGATAGCAACCAGTGGTACGGCATCAGCTATCAGCCACAAAGGACTAACTTACCAATCTGATACACCTGGCTAATGAAAATCATACCAATTCGAAGTCTGCAAGAGATGCTTCCTGCTGCTCAATCTCATTCTGCCTGCGTTGAGATAAAGCTTCTATGCTGTCCAATCTGGTGGTGAACGAGCTCTCGCTCCTGTTTACTGTGTCCAACAGCTGTCTATAATTTCTTTCAGAGGACTTCATCCTAGAGAGGGAGAGAGCACACCCATCAGTAGCTAGGGCTAGTAACTAGGGCTAGTGGCTAGGGCTAGTAGCTAGGGCTAGTAGCTAGGGCTAGTAGCTAGGGCTAGTAACTAGGGCTAGTAACTAGGGCTAGTAACTAGGGCTAGTAACTAGGGCTAGTAACTAGGGCTAGTAGCTAGGGCTAGTAACTAGGGCTAGTAACTAGGGCTAGTAGCTAGGGCTAGTAACTAGGGCTAGTAGCTAGGGCTAGTAACTAGGGCTAGTAGCTAGGGCTAGTAACTAGGGCTAGTAGCTAGGGCTAGTAGCTAGGGCTAGTAGCTAGGGCTAGTAGCTAGGGCTAGTAGCTAGGGCTAGTAGCTAGGGCTAGTTGCTAGCTCTAGTTACTAGCTCTAGTTACTAGCTCTAGCTACTAGCCCTAGTTACTAGCTCTAGCTACTAGCCCTAGCTACTAGCCCTAGCTACTAGCCCTATGTAGTAGCTCTAGTTACAAGGACAAAAAGCTAGTCCTTACTGTATTTATATTTTATTGTCATGGAACTCTGGAAAATGATGAGGACTTGGTCTAGTAAACATAAATGAGCTTAGTAGAGCACGTATTACACACTCACTTATTGACGTCTTCTCCAAACACCTGATACAGCGTATCCAACTGTTTCAACTCTTTTTTGTTTGATTCCACCTGGCCAGCATTTCTGAGCACACCAGTAGCCGTTGGTCCATCCAAATGATTAATTTTTGCACCCTGAAGCAACGCACAAGACATCTTGTACAGCAAACAGAAGTGAACTTACACATCTTTTAATTGCAAATAATTATTGGGTGCAGAAAAGGCGGAACGTTCTTCGATGAACTATCAGAGCAGCAACCACGAGAAGGGCTGCCTGTCAATTTATTGAACAAAGTTTTGGAGCAGCTGATGCTTCCTTGACTAAATTAGTGGAATTTAACTCTATTGATTCACAGGAAGCACCTACAACTTGCTCCTGTAATTTAAACCGATTTCACTTACCTACTGTAGCACTTTATTACCGTCACTAAAGCTGTCACAAAAATATCTGGTTCAGGTGTCCAGTGCACAGGTGTTTGTAACACGCAATGAAGCACAACTAACAGACTAGTAAAATCGAAGTACAGTAATTTGTGTCATAAAAGTGAATAGCGTCATTAACTCGAAATAATGTTTTTGATAGCCGAAAATTGGTGAGATCAATCCGCAATCAATAAATAATGGTAAATACATATAAATAATGATAATGATCAATAACAAATGGGTATTACATTAATAAATGAAGGTAAATAACATAAAACAATACCAATAAATAAATAAAATTGTAATTGAGGAGTGGTAGTTGTAGCATTTAAATAAAATAAATAAATGCATTCACCACTAATAGGCACAAAATTTGGTGCTGCTGACAGTTTGTAACCAGATTAATCTTCACTGCTATATTTTTAATCTTCAATCAACAAGTTAATTTTTCTAGGGTTAAACAATGTCTATGAACCATCCATTTCACTCTTTCATATTATCTAGTTGGGAATTCACTTATAAGCCTCTATTTTTTACAATAGCTAAATGTTCTTGTGCTCTGGTTGTATTTGATCATATTGCATATTACATATGACAAACATTGCGCAGCTCTGTCTATAAAAAAAAATTCCAAAAAGAATTGTTTTGTGCACAGATATTAATTTTTGTGTGAGCTCACATTATGCCAGTAATATTATATTCGCCCTTAAAAGTGAAAACCCAAAATAAATTATTCACTATAAAAACTATAAAATAATTCATTTTTAAAACGAGATTAATCTTCCAAAAAGTGATCTCACAAACAATCTTAATCCTGAAAGGATCAATTTCAATCTCTGGTTAAACTGATTAAGAGGGAACACTAACAAAATGGCTGCTAAAAATATTGGTTTGCATCTGAGGTTTCGGACAGTGGACAGTGGGCAAATGGATTTCCATGTGGACATTGACAAACTGATGACAAATACGAAATACTGAATAGTCATCTGCATGAGCGGTCTATTCCTTCAACTAGCCTACGACTACTTATTCCTAGCTGATCTCAAATAGATGCTAACCCGAGCTTTGGCAACCAAAGTAACGAGGTGAAACAACTCCCACTACATACATACCAGTTGCCTCTCAGCTCTCTCAGACCGACAATCTAGCTGTAGAAGTCTATCCAATATGGCGGTCATTTGGGATTTAATTTCTTCACTCTGAACTGTACTCCCTCGGTTTTTCTCTTGAGCTTCTTTCGAAGAAACCATCATATCATACAGAGCAAGGAAATGGAGAGGAAACTTCTCTTCATCATCCATGTGATTGATTATCAGCTGCTTGGAATTGACATCCTAAACAGGTGACAAGACATCCTAAACAGGTGACAAGACATCCTAAACAAGTGACATGACATCCTAAACAAGTGACATGACATATCATAGCATAGCAAACATTACTGCATACATACAACGGGTAGAGGCAAAGTTTCATTTATTGCACACATCTACCAGGTCAGCATTATTCCTCACTGCAGATTCACAATCTCGGCTTGTGGATAAACAACCAAACCAGGCAAGGCCGAGATTCGACCTAAATTAAGCTTGGCTCGTTTGTACACAAGGAGATAAGAGATCTAATCATGTTTTATTTGCTGGATAAAATTTGGGCATGACTGTGTTTACTTCTTCATCCTCGGCAAATCTTCCGTTTTGATGCACTTTTTCAAGCAATGAGGTTGCATTTATGATGAATAGCAGCTTGTTACACAAACGTACATGTATGTAGACCCTTTATTTACTGAAGAACTCACCGTACAACCAAGTGGGCATTTTGTAGCAAAGCACTCAGTGATGAGATGAGAGTGATGACTTCCATAGAAAGATTTCATACAAAGTCTACACGTAGGAGGTTTCTTGACACACTCTGCCAGGTGTTTCTAATGTATGACATAGACTGTTATGATTGTATGTCACATATCAGGTATATAATACTTGAAAAACTCTGCCAGGTGCTTTAACATAAAAGAATGTTTATGCATCACAAAAACAGCTCTGGTAATGACCAATCGATGGGTGAAGGTGAAAACAATCACAAAACATTGTCATAGTTTGACCAAATATGTGTTTTATATTTTTTTGGAGCCATAAAGAGACATTGCTCTTAAACGGTAAAATGAGCCATTTTTGCTGTTGAAATGAACGCTGCAAGCCATTATTACATCATTATTGTATCTATTATTAAAATATATAAACAAACTTCTATTTGAGATAAAATGAAAACAGAAAATGGGAGTTTATTAAAATGTTGGTAGAGACAAATTACGCACACAACACAGTAAATATTGCCTTTTATTCTTGACAATATTAAATGAGCTAGTTAAAATTATAAATACTTATGACAGTATAGTAATAAATTAAAAAATTAATTCAAAACTATTATATTTATTTATCACTGACTTGTATTTATACTTACTGGCTAGTAATATAACTACCTTGTGTATAAAGTAAAAGTGAACAATGGCGACAAAGGAAAGAGACAGGCGCTGGGAGTTCTGTCAGAGACATGGGTGTGGGATGACCCAGGGGCATAACGAGACAGTAAATAACAGCCATTAGCCAATACGTGACGTTTCAGGCCCAAGAACAGACCTAATTGCATAGCCATCATGTCTCCCTATTAGTCAGGGACCCTTCTGATTTTATGTATGATTTTATGTATAAACTTCTTAAAAACTTCTAAAATGTAAATTTCCTCCTGAAAAAATACTGGAAACTTTACTTTCACTTTTCTTTGGAGCAGGAATCAGACTGCGAGATGGCTGGCTTCGGGTGAGCATTGGATGCTTTCGGCGAAGAAAACGTGAAGAAGGCTGCAAACTTTCAAGCGTTCTCAAAAATGGACGAGCGCGAATCTGGCAAAACAAATAACCATAGAAAAAAATAAATTTGCCGAGTTGCCCTTTCTTACAATAGTTACAGGTAGTAAAAGCTAAAAATCAAAAAATCAATTATTCCATTAATTTATTATTATTATTATAATAAATAATTATTTCTCCTAAAACAATGCAAACAAGTAAGCAAATACTTTTGGCATCGTTGATATATTCATACTGAGACAGACAAATACTCGCCATAATAAATTATTATGGCCTTCCATCAACAATCGTAGCTTGCATGATGGCAACACGTAGTTTTTGTTGCTGTATCCAGAACGGAAATATTGATTGCCATAAAACGGCTGTTTTTAATCGCATTGCATAAAAAAAGCAAAGACAACTACAAATTTTGCAAACCAGCATTGTTCTCACAAACACCTTGGTGCTAAACTTTTCGCGAAGTAACAGCGGGAACAAATGCTATTTTGTACTAGCCCAAACAAGAGAAATTTATCCATTCGTCATAATCGTGACCTCGTGTTCGCTTCGCCGAAAGTGCCTAGTATTTTCACATTATCCTTCTACACAGAGTTTTAGTTGGTCCGACAGCAATTTTTGTACTGCATCCCATAATTAAGTTCCATTTCCCTGAGCAGTAGGTTTTTGAATTAATAAACAGGCTAAATCGTTGAATTTGCATCGACACAATCACCCCATCTATGCCCTCAAACTCACTGGTTAAAGTCTGAAGCAACAAATCCAATATGGCTCTTTTTCGGTTTTCCCCAGCCAAAGTGACAGGTATGGCTTATAGCAAGAGTTGTACACAGAGTAACAAACCTGAATACGTTTTAAGGACCAAAAACTCACGGAGAGGTCCATGCCAGGAATGCTTTTCACCCCACATTCATTAGGGCAGTCCATAAGCCTGAATGGACAGCCGGTGCCTAAGTGGATCTGCAGGTCAGAATGCTTCACGGCTTCTGTGCACTTCGGACAGGAGACTAGCCTCTGAGTGCATTCCTCCATGTGCTTCTGCAAATGAGAGGATTGCAACGATACATGCAAACATCAACACTAACAACATGCAACATTAACACTTACAACATGCAAACATCAACACTAACAACATGCAACATGAACACTTGCAACATGCAAACATTAACACTTACAACATGCAAACATCAACACTTACAACATGCAAACTCCAACACTTACAACATGCAAACTCCAACACTTACAACATGCAAACTCCAACACTTACAACATGCAAACTCCAACACTTACAACATGCAAACTCCAACACTTACAACATGCAAACATTAACACTTACAACATGCAAACTCCAACACTTACAACATGCAAACTCCAACACTTACAACATGCAAACTCCAACACTTACAACATGCAAACTCCAACACTTACAACATGCAAACATTAACACTTACAACATGCAAACATTAACACTTACAACATGCAAACTCCAACACTTACAACATGCAAACTCCAACACTTACAACATGCAAACATCAACACTTACAACATGCAAACTCCAACACTTACAACATGCAAACTCCAACACTTACAACATGCAAACTCCAACACTTACAACATGCAAACATTAACACTTACAACATGCAAACTCCAACACTTACAACATGCAAACTCCAACACTTACAACATGCAAACTCCAACACTTACAACATGCAAACTCCAACACTTATAATATGCAAACATTAACACTTACAACATGCAAACTCCAACACTTACAACATGCAAACATTAACACTTACAACATGCGAACTACAACACTTACAACATACCAACTCCAACGCTTACAACATGCAAACAAATATTTGTGTACAAAAAGCTGAGGTGAACGGGTAATAAACAGATTTCACCTAATATAATAAAACTTGAGGTTCAGCAAATAGAAAAACAAGTCTATAGGTGTATTCGCGACCTGGATCGATGAACATCTGCTATAAGTCACATTTGTGATCCACATCAGTGGGCGGCAAACGCATCGATCCAGGCGTTTAAATTTTGTTATATAATAATAAGAAATAATATCCATTGATACGGACCAAACATGGGGACATAAATTTTTAATGTGCATTGTAGCGAGCATAATTATTTTCATGTGTAAGCAATTCATCAGCGACAGTTATCGCATCGTTGATTCCTTACTGCTACCATTAGCATGATGCATCGGCAAGTAGCAGATAGTGGTAGTGAGTCAAAGATCAAACAGCTTTACACTGTCCAGTTGACAACGTTTATTTCAAAGCAATTCATTTTTGATCAGGTATAACATTTATTTTTATTGTTTTAACAAAATAGCTCTGTGCTTCATTATTGTGATCAATCCATTTCCATTGTATCAATATCACAGGAAATCATAATAATTAATAATAATAATAATAAACATATATAATAATTAATAACAAATAACAATAAAATAATAATAAATGATGCCGAGAATGAACTGCTTTGTAACAAACTTCATTCATGTGGGTATATATTAATTTTTATGTTATGGATTGATAGTGTTCGCGACCTATGAGCATGCCTCGCAAATTAATATTTTTCTTTGCTCGTGATGATGGTATTTTGCGATCCACTAAAAATATTGCTACCGACCCATTCACATTAAATAAATTGCAAAACATATTATTTATTAAATTTATTGTACAGATCGATCCAGGTGGCGAATATACCTAGTACACCAGGTGTTGGCAATGAAATAATATTACACTATCTTATAGTCCAGCAAATATCATTCACCAACAGTATTCCACCGGACAACTGTGAAATTAAAAGTGTAAATAGCAAACTTGATATTAACAATACTAGAACAAAGACAATTAAAACTTGCCGTTGTAACAACATCGATCGAGCAGCAGAGACAAACATAGCTGCTCAACTAACTCACACAATGAATGGTCATTGAATCTACTAGCACAAAGCTCTTACCTCCAGAGTTCTGATCTGTAAAGGTCTACCAGATATCTGCTGCACCCCGCACCCATATGGACAAGTCACCTCCAAACGACCGATTTCTTTGGCCGCTGCCCGATCAGGCAGACATTTATCTGGGTCTGTCAACGACACAAATAGATCTCAAGTATGCAGCTGCCAAAATGGTAAATTATGCATTCATGCTTTGATTGTCGCAGACAACATTTGGTCGTGAGTGGTTATAATAACAAGCATGCCTCTCACAGTAGAGAAAAACGCGCAACCTGAGCAAAAGTTTTATAACTGGGGAAACCCAAAAAATAATTATTGCGGGCTTAAATAAAACAATGGACAAAATCTGGAAATCCCAGTAATTAATTGGGGTTTCCCTGCTGTTTGAAAACTTTCTCAGGCTGCACGTTTTTCTGAACTGAGAGTGACCACAGTGAACAGATATGCGAAGTATTGCACTTTTTTAGTTAATTAAAGCCGTAAATGTACTATTAACAAAAACGATGTTTAAAAACAATCTCATCCGAAAAAGACTTTACCGATATCATTTTATTATTTTTGATTTGAACATTAAATTAACTCCTAAGGAATAAACACTGAAAGCGTTGGGATCAAATGAATAATAATAATTCCAATTATCGAATTGGTTTACAAATGAACACCAAAAACCAATCACAATTATTGGCTCATTTACAAATATTTATTACTGTTTCCACACTATAACACTTTTGTATCCTGTCCATCGACATCGATGTAATGTTTCTTCAACTGCACTGCTGCACGGTGTTACATGCAAGAGAATGCAACCTAACTCAGAGGGACAACAAAATGATATTTGGATGTTTGGTATAGTCAACACACTCTCATCATGGCGTAAACTCAGGCATATGAGGTAAGAATAAAACAATAGCATCGCCATCACTTGAGATATTTTGGAAGATTTAACAAACTCTATTTGAATTTTCAAGCAACTGATGATGACGCCAGTTCCTTATAAAACTTGTAGAGGTAGTGGGAGGTTTGCTCGTGTTTATCCATGTGTGTACACGCGCAGCCAAGGTGTTAAGGTGTCCCTATGGAAAACTACCTGGTATTTCTTGGCATAACATAACTTAACATTGGCAGCTGCTCAACATTACACTTCATTGCTCCAAAACTGGCAGCTAGTTGGACTGTGATACATTTACCTTTCATACACACCTGTACATGCATGTCATCAGCTATTACATGACATTGTACTTACCAATCAAACCTCGCTGCCTTCCATCTGGCATTTCAGACATCGGTGGGTACGATGGCTCAGCAAACATACCCTCTTCTTCATGATCGCCATCAGTGAAAGTAGCCACACAAGCATGACATAACGGCACCGGCCTGAATGTAATGTAGAGGGTAAACTTATACATGGTTATACGAAATAGAGCAAAGATATCTATGTGATGTAAGAGTAATATTAACATCAGGTGTAAGAATACAAACACTCACTGGCCAAGCAATATTTCAAAGCATTGCTTACACACCCTGTGTGCACAATCTAACAGAATAGGCTTTCTCAGTAATCCACAGCATCCATCTCGGGTGCACAGGTAATCCCTTACAGCAGTCGTGATACTCTGTACAACAAATATATTATATTAGATGTGATACTCTGTACAGGTAATATATTAGTTGTGATACTCTGTACAGGTAATATATTAGTTGTGATACTCTGTACAGGTAATATATTAGTTGTGATAAACAGTACAGGTAATATATTACTTGTGATACTATGTACAGGTAATATACTATATCAGTTGTGACATTCAACATCTCCGCTACAAACAACTTTAGCCAACAAAATTACTCCTTTGTTCTCTGCCCGCCTCCTTCTGTCATACCACACTCTTGAAACCCCTACTTCCATCAGTTTTGTTCTCTCACTCGCTTCGCCTCTCCTAGCATAACCGATTACGATCTCTTCGGCTTCACTAAGGATTTCATGATTTTATGGCAGCTAAATATCCACGTGCAAGGTGTTATATACTCTACATAGTGTATCACAGATTCTTAAAATCTTAGTATCCAGAACAGAGACGGGCACAAAAACTTCACTTAGTTGTACTAATCTTTCTTGTAATGAATACAACTGGCGAATCTCAACACTTACAACTAGCTGGTGCAAAAAAATTTTTTTAAGCTTCTGAAAATAGCACCAGAGTGTACCATGATGTCTTGTCACCAGAATGCTATCAAAATTTTTAGTGTAGCATTATTTTAATCCATATAAAAATTAATTTTAAAAAGACCCTACCGCAACAATTTTTTTATAACTCCATGCAAACACTGAAGTAATCACACAGGCGGATCAGTCAAGCATGACGCTATATAAAAAAGCGTACGGGCCTAGTTTAGCTGTTGCGTAGCAATAATTATGTAAGAAATCTGTCAAAATAATATTATTTATCATTACAATTCTTTATGTTACAGAGACCACAAGAAAAAGAAAAGAACCGTCACATTTGAAGATATTTTTTCTATAGTACTAAATATATATTTCTTTTTACTGGAACTGTTGCTATTATTATATAATTAATAATGATAAAAAACGTATAATAATTAGTATTGTTGTAGTTTTGATGATTGAGAAAAGTTTGTAAACATGATATCTGTGAATCATATTTGCCACAATTAATTTATGTTATTGGATTTTTATACATTGACCAAGAACCAAACTGTTCGTTATTTTTATCAATTGTTGTTATTATGCGTTGAAAATATATTATTATATATTATTATAGTAAGTAATAATTATTTGATGTTTTATCATAGCCTCATGCATTAAACATTCACCAAAAGCAGAACACTGGGCGCACATACCGCCCGTATTGTTTTATGGTCACGTGGTCTACGTTTTTCGGCCTATATATTGTCAACAGAGAAAAATTACAGCAAAAATTCTTTTTTAAAAAACTCCAAAATATTATATCAAATAATAAAAAACAAATAAAAAGTACACATATGGATTTATGGTGAAATTGCAAAAAACGCGGTTGGCTCAAAACATTTTGAAAAGTTTCTGAGTGCTGGGAAATTAGCGATTTTGAGATATCATTTCAAATAATACATGCCGGTTTTTCAGAGGGCAGTTGAAGGTGAGTTTTGAGCGCTCTGGTGTTCTGTATCTAATGAACCTTGAACTTTTGTTCTGTGAGCCTTAGGTCCTGACATATTTAAAAAAATTTAAACCCTTTTAAAGCCAAAACTGCAAATATGCCCGTTGGCATTCTATCAACCGCAGAGATTGTTGATTCTCACGCAACGCATGCGGCCCACTTGCACTAGCTATTACAACAGAGTGGTAATATGCAGGGGATTGAGATACAGACAGATGCAGGAACCGAGTAACATACATATGCTAGACACAAAAATTATTCTTTTTGCAGATGTAAAGCTAAAAATAGCAGAAGATGCTCTGAACTACTAACACTGTACATTGTACGCTTTTAGATAACTGAGAATAAACCTACCTTAAAGTTAGAGCCAAAGAAATCTGTGGACAATATACTTTATACAACAACTGTAAGAGCTTGAGAAACACTTCATATTCCGCAATGGTGGGGCTCAAAACACAAGGAAAGCTGGTCGCTGTGAAAAAAATATATCAAACTCACCGGCTTTCTCAATACCGCAATCGGCCAGCCAGTTCCTTTCCACGGTTTTAATAGACAAGAGTCCGTCATCATTATAAACTTTTACATTGCTAAAACGAACATCGAAACAGAATAAAAAACCAGACAGATCATCATTAGCTGCGACATCCGTAAGTTGATAGTCGAATTCACAGGTACATGAGGTCAGTTCCTTTTGCTTTTACACATGTTAGTGTTTATGTGGCTTACAGAAAGGACTATGCACGGTGTGCATGATTATTTTTACATGGCAAAAAAAACAGATGCATGCTTTACATGTATATTTAAATGAAAATTTTAATTGGAACTTGGGAGCAAAGCAATATATTCCTATCTTATGTTTATTTTTAATGCTGCTAGTATCACTGAAAACAAATCAAACAGGTTTGTTGTTAACATCAAAACTAAATAATGTTTGGTAGTTGTGAAAACTTATGCTTAAACTTAACATCAGTAAACTTGTCAGTGATAAAACCGGACTCGACCACACTGGAGGGAGTTGTGAGGACTATATAGATGAGGAACACTTGTAAGCCATAAGTGTTTATACAATAACATAAACCAACTTACTGTTAGTATCAAGTATTGGGATAAACTGTGTCTAAAGAGATTCATAGATTATACAGTGAGCATCCGTTTGCATGTGTTTATTTATCTGATTGGCAATCAATAGAAAAAAACATATGATTTTAGGCAAAGAGGAGTTACTGTTTAATGTTGGTTCTCAGCTAACCTGAGCAGCATAACCAGTTGTCAAAAAGAGTAGAACACATTGTTCAACTACAGGAAAGTCGATAAAACTGACAATCAATTCTTTGTGGTGGGTCACCACAGATTTAAAAACAGTTATCAGTATTGAGCAAAGATAATAAATAATACTAGTGATGCGCCAGAACGCAGATTAGACTGCTGAGTTCCGATGAAGTATAAAGCTTAGCCTAAGTTTTAGGCCAACATTTGAGGTATATGCATGGATGAAATATAATATATATGTATATTATATTTCATCTATGGGTATATGTGTATTTTGCTTGGAATGTGCTGTGCATTTTTTTTTATTGGGAGTTGCATTCCCCATTGTCATCTTGGCAACTTTTAAATGGATTTGATTGGATGATTGGTTTAGTGGGCAGGTTTTTTGTGATGGTTTGTTGGCCTAATATAAAGGGACAGCTTCGGCGACCAAATGGTCGCCGGAGCAAAAATTGTAGTAAAAATTAATTACCCTCTTTGGCCCATAGATTGATCAGCTATGTTTTGCTTTGAACTTTTTTATTAGACCTCAGTTTATTTTCGGCTTTTCTTATCAATGATATTTGTTATTATCGGTTATTAATTATTTTGAAACTAGTACCATCAAAGACAGGTTTAAAAAATCACAAAAATTATTAATATTTGTATAATATTATTTAATAGATTATTGTTATTTTTTGTATAATATTATTTCATATTTTATTGTTATTCACACCATAATAATTATATGGTCAGGAGTTATTGTTGGTAATGGATATGAAGAATCACAAAGCAAAAAAAATGATTTGTATTGTATGGGGAATGCTAAGTATAACATATGTGACGGACGGCGCCATGACTACAGCATATATTTCTATTCTAACGTTCTATGTATAATAACTCTATGCCCTGTCTTTGCCAATACTACATCATTATGCTTAATCAACCATTTACTCAATCTCCACCAACTGTATATCTATTTGTCAAGCACAGCCAACCAAATGTATTAGGCGTGACTTGCTTTGTTTGTCTGTGTACCATTATGTAATCTTTTTTATACATACCCATGTCATGCTGAATAAAGTCAGAGTTAAGCTTGCACACTCTCAGAAGTTTTTTGTCTTACAAACAATAACTTCACTTGCGCACAGTATATGCACGTACAAACAAAGCACCATTACTACGAGTAGTAATTAATAAGCAGTTCACCGAACCTCTGCTGGACGAATATAGCCTTGGCTAATTCGGCCTTCAAAGTTCGGCCACTGGCTTGCGCTCAGAGCAGTTAACGCAACAGGCAGTTCGGCAGCAACCTGCAATGGTCGACCACTATTGCTAAGGGAACCTGTCGATCTGTGGGCGGGTTGTATTGCTGCTAACACAGACAAAGCTATCAACAGTTCGGGGAAGCTGTGCAGGTAGGCCAAGCTACCAAGTACATACCCCTACAGTGAAATCCTGCACACATATTCTAATAATGGGATAAGGTTAATCTGATCAACAGTAATTAATAGTAAAACACACTATTAAATTTTGGAACCTAATTTTGATGGGGTGTCTTCAGGAGGATTTTCTATTCTTGCTGCAACGGCTTTCAGTAGATCAAAAACTAAATGAATTGCCAAACCAGAGCTTATTTTATATTAATACTATGTAAATTAATTTATGCCCGTTTGCGTATAGTTTATTATAACTGACCACATCCACAACTCGAAAATGACGCGACGCTAATCAATAGGAGTTATGGTAAATCAATATTCAGCAGATGCGATGAGCTTTTGAGGCCGACGGCTTTTCAACAAACTTGTAGATCAGTACTGAGCAGGCCTAGAGGGTCATCTAATACATCAATCTGCAGCTTAAGACTTGAATATTCAGAAAATCAACAAAAACTAAGTACAATGCATTCATCCTTAATCATTTTTTGGCGGCATTACAGCATGCTATTGATCATGTTTATTTTTTTAGCAGTAGCTGGTTTTTCATTTTCAAATTTACAAAATGAGAAACTAATCAAACAGATAGACATGGGTTGGCAGATATTGTGTTTGTTTAGCTCCTAACCAATTCTGAACAATTTTATCATAGCGCAACCGGTCTTCTTTGCTGACTTCATTGTTAGATGGCTAACTGCATGCTACTCAACAAGTTGGACCGACAGGTAGTGCCAGTCAGTAGCGTCCATCTGAAGTCGACTAAAGGAAGGTACAGCAGTTAGTAGTGCCTATGCTACCTACAAGAATGCACATAACCCTTACTGTGAAAATTCCTGTACAACAATGCATTATCATCATACTGTGGCGGACGGCGCCATGACAGTTCTATTTAATTGTTCTATGGTTACAATCCATGCCTATTTACTCTATGTACTATCTATGTGTTGTCTCGCTATTTGCCATTATTATCAAACATGTGCTGCTCACTCATCTGTATAATTAGAGCCAACCTACTACTGTTTGATTTGCTAATTTATCCATACCAGACGTGGCCTGCAGTACAGCTTTTGTATTCTGTCTAACCCTTTGTTTCTATTATTTTAAATATCGATGTAAGCCATAAATAAAGTCAGAGTTAAGCCTAGCACACTCTCAGAAGTTCTTTGTCTAACAAACAATAGCTTCACTGCGCATCAGTACACACCAGTCTACTGACACCTTGCACTACGAGTTATAACAAGACAAGTAGGCGCCGAACCTCTGCTGGTTAGAATAAGCCTTGGCTAATTCCACCTTCAATGTTCGACCGCTACCGCTGTCTAGGATAGTCAACGCAATCAGTCAGCTCGACCCTACCGACAGTAGCTATGCAGCACTGTTAAGGAAGCAATCAACCTGTAGCTAGTTGTTGTTGCTATCAGAGCACTAGTAAGTCATCGCCGACCTGGAGAGGTTGTGCAGGTAGACCAAGCTACCACACCTACAGTGAAATCCTGCACATTGGTGGCAACAGTGGGATTGGAAACACCCACTAATCAGGACCTCCCAGCAGACGATGGCACAAAGAAGACGAGCACTGAGTTCAGACAGGGATCCCTCCAGCCTACAGATGATGGGCACACTCACCCACATCTTGGACCGAATGACGGTAGCCACAACCAGAGACAAGTTCAGAGTACCACAGTTTGATGGCACTGGAGATGTGGACTACTTCCTGCGAAGGTTCCAAGAGGTGGCAGAGGCCAACCACTGGCAGCCAGAGGATACCGTGATCCACTTGCGCCAGGCTCTGACGAGTAAGGCCGAGCAATGTGGGCGTGGAGAAACCGTGAAGGACGTGACTAAGACGCTACAAGCCACCTTTGGACTGACACGATCGCAGGCACAGGCAAAGCTACTGAGCTACCGTCGGACCCCCAAGGACAGTCTCAGAGACCACACGCTCACGGTGGAACGCCTCATCAAGGCCGCCCACAGCAACCTTCCACGGCAGAACAAAGAAGAGCTGGTACTCCAGACATTCCATAGCACGTTGGGACATACCTATTTGCAGCGACACTTATTGGCCGTGCACCCCCAGAGCCTAGAAGAGGCTAAACAGGCCGGCAATGAGTTTCTGCAGGTGCCCCGCCAGCCACTAGGAGAGCCACATGTCCGAACAGTGGAGGCCGACCCCCTGGAGACAGAGATAGACCAGCAACAATAGCCCGCCGGCACCGAGAGGTGCAAGACCCTCTGGCAAAACTCCTACACACTATGGAAGGGCTGAGCAAAGAAATAGCTAGCCTAAAGATGGAAATGAAGGGAGACACCCCTAGGAAATGCTGGGGTTGCCAACAGACGGGTCACACCAGGAAAGCATGTAAGACTGCCCCATGGCCCAGCCGTCAGGGAAACGACTACCGCCGGCAGCAGTAGGGAATCCTACTGGCTGCACACGGGCAACCCCGAGTCAAAGAGAGAGGACGCGGACCCCCTCCAGTCGTCAAAAGGCGACATCTCGAGCAGCTTCCCCTCTGGACCTCCTGACCAGTCCCCCCATTGCCCTGTGCAACCGTTTTTCCAGTCTGTCGGTACCCGACAGCTCAGTCATGCTGGAAACGGACGGCGAGGGGACTCTAAAGCAGCAGGAATTACCCAGGCCCAGAAGGAAGGATAAGCAGACTCAGACGCCCCCACTGGAGAAGGAGAGGTTTTCCGCAAAACCTGTGATCGTCCAGATGAACCAGGTAGAGCGACCCTACCGCTCGAGCTACTATCTACCAGAAAGGGTAGAGGGAGAGGCAGTAACCCATCTCATAGACACAGGCTGCAACACTAACCTGTTAGCCAAACGCGTCTTTGACCGATTACCCTCTCACGTACAGCAGAACCTACAGCACTACGACTCCCATGGGCTCATGGCCGACGGCACTAGGCTCCCCTTCTACGGACTAATCTCCCTGAAGGGGCGGATACGCCACATCAGGTTTGACAAGACCTTCGTTGTAAGCCAGATCAATGAAGACGTCATCCTCGGAATGCGATTCCTCGCGAGTCAAGAGTGCCAGTTGGGTTTTGATCGCCCAGTACTGATTATTTAGGGGAAGGAACTGGCCTGCACAGACCGACACGGAAGGAATTTGGTCTGCAAAGTACAGGTCCGACAGGACACTGAGCTACCTCCACAGACGGAGGTAACCATCTTGTGTCATCTCAATTCTAGAGAGACGTACCCACAAGGGGTGATCGAGAGTCTGCATGGTGGGGTACCAATTGACACCAATGTCAATAAGCCAGATGTCCACGGGCGAGTACTAGTGAGATGCTTGAACCGCACTCAGGACACCCTGAGACTACTGGCAGGAGAGGTCATTGGTACCTTTATGGGAGTGGAAAAGGGTGGCATCCAGACACTCGCAGAATCCAGAGGGCTAGAGAAACAAGGAAGAGCAGGAAGAGAGGTACCCCCTCACCTACTAGAGCTCTTCGACAAAGCCAGGAGAGGGTGTCAGAACCCGATACAAGAGGAACGACTAAAAGAGCTGTTGCTCCGGTGCCAGACCGTGTTTAGCCGTCACAATGGGGACTTGGGTCGGACAACCCTCGCTGAGCATTCCATCCCCACGCTAGAAGGAGCCCGGCCAATTAGGTGTTCACCCCACCGCCTAGGCCCAGAGAAAGAAGCAGAGGCATAATGCCAGATCAAGGACCTCCTAGACAAGGATCTCATAAAACCCGCCGAAGGAGCATGGAGTTCCCCCATTGTTTTGGTCAAAAAGAAGGACGACTCCTGGCAATTCTGTGTGGACTACAGGAGGCTCAACGAAATCACCAAGCAGGACGCCTACCCAATCCCCCGCATCAACGAATCTCTGGACGCATTGGCCGGTAGTAAGTACTTCACCACGCTGGACCTCGCCAGTGGGTACTGGCAGGTGCCCCTGGACTCAGATGCCCGAGACAAGTCCGCTTTCACTACCCGAAGCGGTCTGTGGAAGTGGAAGGTGCTACCCTTCGGGCTGACGTCAGCGCCCGCTACCTTCCAAAGGCTGATGGAAAAGGTCCTCAAAGGCGTCCACTGGAAGACCCTGCTCCTATTTCTAGACGAAGTCATCATCATTGCACCAGACTTTGAAAACACACTTACAATGACTAGGCGAAGTACTGGGACGGCTCCAACAAGCGGACCTGAAAGTAAAACCCTCCAAGTGCGAGTTGCTGCAAAAGGAAGTGAAGTACTTGGGATACGTGGTGAGTGCAGTAGGAGTTGCCACGGACCCCGAAAAGGTGGAAGCAGTCAGGAGGTGGGAGGCACCCAGAGAGGTCAGGACTGCAGACGTTCCTGGGGACAGCTGGGTACTATCGACAGTACTGTACAGGATTCTATAGTCGGTTGGTGAACGACTAGTAGCATGCACCTGTACTAGACCCCAGGCTGTTTACTGTTACTATGCACGACTGCTGTCAGCATACGACTTGCTGCCTGTTCCTACCACTGATTGCCCAGCATAGTCGGACTAGCTGGGTAGGAGACTAGAGAGAGTATAGGGCCTTTACAGGCCGGCACTCCTTAGTCGTACTGTAGGGTAGTAGTGCAGCTGTTCTGTAGGAGAAGGAATAAGTCTTTGTAGTGGAAAGATAATAGCTTGTATTGGGTTTACGCCTAGCTGAGCTCTTGTCCTGCTCTGAATAGCAGAGAGCTTCAGCTAGCTTATATATAAAAATGTTACATAATATCTAGCCTCAGAGGCTGTCAACAACATGTCAATTGCGTAATGTGAGTACATAAAGATAAACAGAGACAAATAAGCTGCCTAGATTAAGGCCAAGTCACATGAGCTGTCCTTTGTTATCACGTGTTTCCATAGAGCTATAATCGCTTGAGTGTACACTTCCTTATGTAGGCAGAAGTATTTAGTCAATTCTACCACAGTACCTTCCCGACTATTCCACTATAGCCCAACCCCTCACTGTGCTTACAGGAAAAGGGATCACGTGGAGATGGGGAGACGAAGAGCAGGCAGCGTTTAACCAGCTCAAGGACCGGCTCACCCAGGCACCAATATTAGGATATCCGGACCCAAACCTGCCTTACACCCTAGACACGGACGCCAGTGCAGTGGGCGTCGGCGCGGTGTTATCACAGGTACAAGAAGGGAAAGAGCGGGTAGTTGCTTACTACAGAAAAACCCTGGCACCGGCAGAAAAGAACTACTGTGTCACCCGGAAGGAACTACTAGCTGTCGTCAAGGCAGTGAAACACTTCCGCCCCTACCTGTACGGCCAGGAGTTCAGGCTCCGGACTGACCATGCTTACCTACGTTGGCTCTGTCGAAGGAAATAACCCTCCAACCAAATAGCACGCCGGTTGGAGACCCCAGCCGAGTTTCATTACAGACTCGAACATTGGGCAGGAGCACACCACGGTAACGTGGATGGGCTCAGCCGCCAGGGACAGTGCACAGATTGTCGGCAGTGCATCGCCATCGAGCAAAGGGATGGGGGACCCTTGCACGCCGAGCTCGCCCAAGAAGTCAGGCAGAAACCCCCCAGGGCGGAACGAATCAACATCGCGGTAACCAACCTCGGGCAGGTCACTAAGAATCTCGCTCAGGAACAGCAAGAAGGGCAGGATGCCGTAGGTCGGATGTACGCCGATCTGAAGAGACCAGGAAGTATCTCCGAAAGAGAGTTAAACGAGGGAGACGCAGAACTGAAAACACTGTATGAGAGACGAGGGGACATGAGTATCCGGTCGGATGGCGTGCTCATGATCACTCTTCCTCATCCCACCAGACCCAAGCATTGTGTGGTCTGCCCCCCGAGCAGAAGGACCCAGGTCGTCTGGGAAACCCACCAGATGATACACGCTGGGGTACACCGCACCAGACAGCGCATCTTACTAGACTGGTATTGGCCCGGCATCTCCTCCTTGGTGAGAAGGCTTATCAAGGATTGTGAAGTATGCCAAGTAGCCAAGAATGGGAGGAAGACAGAGAATCCCCATAGACAGCGGAAGAAGCTGGCGGTCGACCTTGTCGGCCCCTTGCCAATGACAAAGAGAAAAAACTGCGGGGCCTTGGTCCCCGCAGACCATTTCACACAATGGAAGGATGGCATCGCCTTACCCGACGCGATGGCGCCAACCGTTGCCACAGCACTAGATGAGCGAGTGTTCGCTTATTGGCAACTCTCGGAGCAGTTGCATTCAGACCAGGGTGCCCAGTTCGAGTCGGTACTGTTAGAAGAACTGTGCAGCCTCTGGGGGGTGAAGAAGACGCGGACCACCCCGTACCACCCGCAAAGGAACGGAATGGTGGAGTGACAGAACCGTACTTTCGGAGATGCACTGCGTACGCTGATACTGACTAAAGGGCAGGACGAGTGGGACAGCTTGCTCCCCCAAATCATGCGGGCCTGTCAAGGCACACCCCACTCCGCCACCCCCAACATGCTGATGATGGGCCGGGAGGTCCGCCTTCCCGATCAACTGACGGGTACACCGCCATCCCTGGACCCCCGAATATCACCGAGCTTGCAGCGGAAGTACAAGACAACCTCCAGAAAGAACACAGTTACCTCTGGGAAAGGCAACAAGAGATTAGGAGTCAAGAGAGCGAGGAACCTTACGTGTTCCAAAAAAGGGAGCAAGTGGTATTGGAGAACAAAAGACGGGTGAAGGGGAGCAATCCCAAGCTCCAACCCCGTTTCGTGGGCCCTTACCAAGTCACCGAGGTTTTCCCAAACCACACTTACAAGGTGGAAAGGAATGGACAATGGTCTATCCAAGGCGGACAACGGCTACGTCACTACCGGACGTGTCACGAGCCAATAGGGTGGGCACCCCCCTGCCGTGAACCAGCACTAAGGCTCAACAGGAAAGGGATGCGGAGGGGATGGCCACTCAAGATGAACCACCAACCACACGAGTCCGTTGAGCCCATACAACCTCTGCCACTACCCCTTAGCCAGGCGGACAGACAACCCGGCCCCCGAGAACTCACACCACCACCCGCCACCCCCAGAACGGAAAAACCCGTGACAGCAACTCCAGAACTAGAGGAACCCGTGACAGCAATCACAGAACTAGAGACCCTAGCTGAGGATAGTGCGGAAAACCAAACCAGAGAGGAAAACAAAGAGGAGAACCCCCCTCACCATTGGAGGCCACACGCAGGTCACCTAGCCCCCGAGGGCCCTTTCCCTCAACGAAGAAGAGTGGCCACCCTTAAGTAGCCGCCCGACACCAACCTCCCCACTAGAGAGACCTCAAAGAGAGAGGCAGAAGCCCAAGAGACTGGCAGACTACCACTGCTATGTAGCAAAGGGGGGAGACAACCCCAAACCTGGGACCCCCTCCCCCAACTGAGACCAGAAGGGGGACCAGGGAACCCACTCTAGCAGCAGCGCCTCAAAAACACCCTCCACTGGAAGAAAACCCGGCGAAAATTGGGTGGAAAGGGACGAAGATAAGCAAGAAATACCAACAACTAGAAGAGGAGACGAAGTATCCGAAATGGGGACGAAACAGCCACAACACACAAGAGGAGACAACCCCCATAAACCACCAGGTGTTTAACGACAACGAGCGAGAGGAAAATACGGCCATACTGCGTCACAACAAACGCCCCACGTGGGGGGCGGAGACAAGCAAACACATGAGTCTTTGTACCAATAATAATAAAGAAAGAGGACGAACCCGCCAACGATCAATTGCGAGTCAGCAGCAGGGAAGCTCACTACCCACTACAAGAATAAATCAACAGGACGCCTCACCCTACAAGATGGCCAGAGCTACAGAAATATCCAAAGAAAGGATCGACATCACATCCACATCTGGTGAGATTTTACCTAACATTTCTGTCCAGTTGCTGGTTCAAGCATTAGACCAACAAACTCGACCATTAACTGTGAAAATTCCTCACAAGGAAGACATGAGGAAGAAGACAACTACAGCACCCGAGGAAGAAGACAACTACAGCACCCATTCACATACGAAATGTTCGTATTGTAAATGAGATCGACGCTCCCGCTGTACAACCCTCCCAGAACAAACTCAGAGAAATATGGATCAGTGGAGATACGATGCGGGCTATAAAAGATGCAATGGAACAGATTGATGAAGGGGACCAATGGCGCTGCAAGAGATGCGACTTTACACAAGCTAGGAAGAGGGTAGCCTACCATGTTTGGCAACACTACACCTTCTTCTTTTGCAAATGTGGAAAAAAGAGCTCCTCAAGAGACGCAATATTGAGACACATTAGAAACCAAGGCGGCACCAGTGAACACGACTGAAAGAGTAAGCCACTCTATGAAGTACACACCACCACCTATACCGACTTTTGTCGATTCATGCAATGGGCGTCCCCTGCACCTTTCGGCGTACCCACACTGAACCTCGAGAAAGTACCAATATCTAAACGGCTTGGAGAGAAGGCGGAGTCACCTCCCCCTAAGAAGAAAAGGAGAACCACTTCTCCCGACGCTCAACCTCGCCCAGAAGGGAGGTAACGAGAAGAAGTCAAGCACCCACTAGCTGGCGAGCAGATCGGGAACGATCAGCTGAAGAAGAACGAGTACGAAGGAGAAGGGCAGGCTGCAGAAGACGGAAGACCTCGAAGAGAACTCCATGCCGTAACACACGAAGCGTTTAAACTGCTACGGAGGGCAGAGGAGATAAAGACACAGATGCATCGAGAAATTTAAAGGACCACCAGTACACCGACGCCGCCATCTTTATTAATTGGCTACCGTCGTCAATGGGACGGAGTGTGTGGCGGACGGCGCCATGACAGTTCTATTTATTTGTTCTATGGTTACAATCCATGCCTATTTACTCTATGTACTATCTATGTGTTGTCTTGCTATTTGCCATTATTATCAAACATGTGCTGCTCACTCATGTGTATAATCAGAGCCAACCTACTACTGTTTGATTTGCTAATTTATCCATACCAGGCGTGGCCTGCAGTACAGCTTTTGTATTCTGTCTAACCCTTTGTTTCTATTATTATAAATATCGATGTAAGCCATAAATAAAGTCAGAATTAAGCCTAGCACACTCTCAGAAGTTCTTTGTCTAACAAACAATAGCTTCACTGCGCATCAGTACACATCAGTCTACTGACACCTTGCACTACGAGTTATAACAAGACAAGTAGGCGCCGTACCTCTGCTGGTTAGAATAAGCCTTGGCTAATTCCACCTTCAATGTTCGACCGCTACCGCTGTCTAGGATAGCCAACGTAATCAGTCAGCTCAACCTTACCGAAAGTAGCTATGCAGCACTGTTAAAGAGGCAATCGACCTGTAGCTAGTTGTTGTTTCTATCATCAGAGCACTAGTAAGTCATCGCCGACCTGGAGAGGTTGTGCAGGTAGACCAAGCTACCACACATACATACAGTGAAATCCTGCACAATAATACAAACTACACTACTTGCACAACGATAATAATAATAATAATAACCACCATTGTTGTTGGTCATGAGAGGTATAATCATAGACTGACAGAATAATTTAAATTTAATTTAATGTGCAAAATTTGCAGAGGCTCCATTGTTGTAATCATAACGATGCTGATCATCATCATTTGTGTTAGTCATTAATTAATAATAATTAAATATAATATTGATAAATAATTACAATCATAATAATAATTAATAATAATAATCACCAATAATAATAATAATACAAATAATAATAATAATAAAGAAAACAATAACATAATAAATTGACAAGTATTAATGATGATAATTACTATGATGTGATGATGATAATAATTTATTATTTAAATTATTATCATCATCATAGAAATTAAATAAAATATTATATGTTGCGACAAAATCATCATTATTATTATTATCATCTTCTTATTATTATTTATTTATTATAATTTATCGTCATGATGATTATGATGGTGATAACTAATGAAGTATTATAAATAGTAATCAAATCGATCATCGATGATGATTATTTTTTATTAATTATTATAATAATAATTATTAATTATAATAATTAATAATAATAATAATTATTATATTAATTATTATTATTATTTTTTTCGCAACAACTTTCAAATACTATTATTTATTTATGACGCATATGAAATGCTAACCCAGCAAATTCATAACAACAACGATATTCATGTTGATAGGTGATGTGAGTGCATATTTAAAATTATTTTGGAATCCATTTTAAAAAAAAATACTTTTTAAGCAGAAGAACTTGAAGTAGCTGCAAAAGTTTCTAGTAGTAGTAGCAGCAGCAACGAATATATATATATAATCTTTGGTAGTAGTAATAGTTTTGGAAAACCAAGCAAGCATTCCATAGAGTTATCGCGCTTTCCATACCATTCCCACAATCGTCTACGCGAACGGAAGTGGTTACCAAGGAAACGAGGTCCAAACAATTACTGCCAATCATATAACTTACCATTAAAAATTGTTGATGTGGTATGAAAAAAACATTGTTTTACCATACAAATACCTGTCATATCTTGCACTCTTTTACAAAAATATGTGCTGAAGAGCCTATTTAACACACCCAATAGCCAATTATATAACTTTTGGTAGCGAATACAGAAAATTAGCTACTTTGAACAGGGCTAATTGCCATTTTGAGCATGAACAATATGAATAATGGGTGTTTGGCTGTCCTATTATTTTGAAAAATTATTTCCCGTTGCTAGCAAGCAAAATTTTTGATATGGTATTTCAATGGAGAATTTGTTGCTTGTGAAATTTTTTAACAAAATGATTTCAACTTTTAGAGGTCTTTTTCATCAAAAATGGAAAGTTTTATGAAAAATTGACACTTCGATCTAATTATCTTTTCTTAGGCTGCCGATAGGAACTTAAAACTTGTATGCTTTTGTAGCTTTAGAGGTTTTCTTGAATATTTTCCAATCACTGAAAACTCAAAAGCCATGCCAGTTTCTTCAGATAAATCTTTAGTAGGCTCTACAAAATTTCTCCATTGTAGCTTATATAAAAAATAGGCTCCGCCCCTTTATTTAGGACCTCAAATTCACTTTTATATAAGCTGCATGATTCGCATAACTGACTGTATCTATATGACTCGTTCTGTTGTGTTTTCTTGCTACTAAAATCATTGGAGCCTGGAGGCAAATCTTAGGCGCTAGAATAATCTGATAAAACAATTTTTTAAGGAATAACGATCCTCTGTTATCAGTGAAATTTGTTTGATTTGTAAACGATTAATTTGGAGAAAAATTACAGTTTGCTTCCCTCACCTATCATGCTAGTTTGCAAAAAAAAGATACTTCGTAAAATTCTTTGGTTCTGGTGGCCGCAACTTGGTTTGAGGAGACACAATGGGTAACTGTGTAGATGTGAAGGCAGATGATGACTCATTTAATAGTTGAGGAAGCCAATTGCTGATGTAGATGCAAGTTGAATACGGACTGCGGTATTAAAGCTACTATGTAAAACAAACTAAAGCTATGTATCCAGTATGATGGCCACGCGGCCACCTGTGTATCCAATGATTGCATGAAACAATGTACACCTTGAACCATCTCAAAGTCTAGTTCTTGTTCCATAGAAAAGAATAAGTGAAGTTTGCAAGAGGCTTTTGAGAGGATATTCACAAGTTTCAGAAGTTTTCAGGAGTAGAGAAAATTCGTACTTAAAAATTAGGTGGGTCTTTGAGAAATCAGTAGACATGACAGGTATGACCATCACAAAAGATAATAGTGGTTTATTTTGTGTGCTCGGACACTAGTATGATGTGATTTAAATATGACATTATTGCAATGTAGTGGACTTCACCATCCTACTAGTTACCAGTTGGTGGTAGGTGTGGTCTAGTGGTTAAAGTGCTTGCACTTCAATCAAGGTTGGCACAGTTTAAACCCACGGTTTAAACCAGATGGTTTAAATCCGGTTTAAACCCAGTTTAAAAACCTGGTTTTTATGGTTTTTCATGAAAAGTGATACTAAAGTCAGATGTAATGGAAGTTTGATGCATTTAGGGTACATTGTACACTCTTGATCTAACAAACAAGACAGTATAATATTCATATGGATGGTGTAGCTATATTGTAACTCCAGTGCTAGCATAGAGCTATATTGTAACTCCAGTGCTAGCATAGAGCTATATTGTAACTGCAGTGCTAGCATAGAGCTATATTGTAACTGCAGTGCTAGCATAGAGCTATATTGTAACTGCAGTGCTAGCATAGAGCTATATTGTAACTGCAGTGCTAGCATAGAGCTATATTGTAACTCCAGTGCTAGCATAGAGCGAATATTCTCCACATTCGGCCCCGTCCATTCTAAACTCCGGAATAGATTAGGTCTAGAAAAAGCGGTAAAGCTAGTTTTATTTACCGTGTAGCAAATGCATAATAGGCCTGCATCTGCAAACTCTCTGTATATGTTCTGTACATCATTTGTATATTCAATTTTAAGATAATATAATAACTATTGTTGTAAATTTGTTTTAATATACATACAAAGTAAATTTCTGTAAAGTCTAGATAAAATAGTTTTGTGAATTGTGGTGCCATATTTATTACATGAGTTAATTATTTGGTGTTTATGCCGCATAATGCAGTTAAAGCAGAAGCAGTGGAGCATTTATTTACATAAAATATACCCCTCTGCCTTTTTGAAAGAGTAGCCGGTTTAACGGCGGGCAGGAGTATAGAGTGATGCTCCCACAAGTTATCAGCTTATGGGACCCCTCTTTAGGGTTGCCTTCAAGGCTAGACAAACAAACTAAATACAGGTACTAGCTGCTAGTGCCGAGCTAGGTCCGCACTTGCTCGCACAGCCCAAGAGTTTCTCATCAAGTCTCTCCAGACCAGTCTCTCCAGACCAGTCTCTCCAGACAAGTCTCTCCAGACCAGTCTCTCCAGACAAGTCTCTCCAGACAAGTCTCTCCAGACCAGTCTCTCCAGACAAGTCTCTCCAGACAAGTCTCTCCAGACCAGTCTCTCCAGACCAGTCTCTCCAGACCAGTCTCTCCAGACAAGTCTCTCCAGACCAGTCTCTCCAGACAAGTCTCTCCAGACCAGTCTCTCCAGACCAGTCTCTCCAGGCAAGTCTCTCCAGATCAGTCTCTCCAGACCAGTCTCTCCAGACCAGTCTCTCCAAACCAGTCTACTGTTGCTCACATTTGCTGGCCGGCCTTAACAAATTCCGGAGATGTTGGTTAACAAGTCCAGTACACAATGGAGCCACAGCTCTGACCCAAAAGGCAGAGTTATGATAAAATCAACATACACATTTGTTATCATCCACCTAACATAGCGTGGCAGTTATCTAGAGCAGGTGTACAAAGTAAGTACCAGTGGAAAAAATGATGAATGCAGTGAAAGACCAGACATTTATCGATGGTTTGCCAGAAATTACTGACGTAGTTTAATACACGTATGATTATACGTTAAAAAGAAATAAAAGAAAGCTGTTGATGTGATATGATGTTGTAAAACACTTTACGGATATTATCAACACTGCTAACATTCCGACAATGCGTTAAGTTGTTACTATGCAACCAACAGTAACAATATCCATAAATACAAACAAATCTTTTTATGTACAAAAAGTTAAATACGTAGAGCCGGAATGGCAAAGGGTGGAGTCACTATCCTACTGTCTAGTAAGCTGGCTCCACGCCATCTCTAAGGTTCTTGGTCTCTAGATAACCTGGGATCCGTCGGTATGGACTTCTTGGATAAGTATTCCTAAAGGTGCTAAGACTACCTTCAGACCACAGGCTGAGATTGCCATCTTGATGACACCACAGGTGAGCATCCAATAGGATACCCGCACTACTCTGTGACAGGCAGGATAGTAAAATATTCTTATTAATCTCTTTCACCAAGGAGGTTCGGCTGTGTAACACGAGCTAGGGGCACCACAAAGGTTAAATACATGTAGGGTGATGGACACATCTTAGGGTGATGGACGCATCTTAGGGTGATGGACGCATCTTTATAGTTCCACCACAGCAACTCTACAGTGGCTATCGTCATAAGAGTAGATTAAATGCAATATATAATATAACATAACATAATATATATAATATTTTAATGGTTGCTGAAGTGTGCTAGCTGTTTGCGCTTGCAGAACTACTCATATGCTTATTTTTGTTTGGCCCTTTTTTTATTTGTGTTGTTAGGCAAGTTTGAGCGGTCAATCACCATGCTGGGCTGTTACTTTGGATGGGAATTGGAACAAACGTAGACAGGAATGAACGTTGACAAGAGTGAATGCAGACATAGCTGGAATGAACGTAGACACATCCTGGAATGAACGTCGACAAACCTGGAACGAATGTCGACTATGCAACAACCAAAATAATTTCGACTTTCATTCCCGGATGTGTCTATGTTCGTTCTCGACAATATATGAAATGTCATTTCGACTTTCATTCCAGGAGTTGTCTATTTTGGGAAAATACGATAGTTTGTTTCATTCCTGGAACGAATGTCGAAACGAAACTTTATATGTTGCCAGGAATGAATGTCGACACTTCCTAGAATGAAGGTCGAAATTTTCTTCTCTCTAACATAGTCGACTTTCATTCCAGGTCCGTCGACGTTCATTCCAGGATGTGTCTACGTTCATTTCAGCTATGTCTGCATTTGTTCCTGTCGATGTTCATTCCTGTCTACGTTCGTTCCAAATTCCCTGTGGATAGTCTACCTAGTAGGCAGCCACGGTTGTTTAGGCGATGTGCAGACACAACGGGTAGTCATAATGTTATTTATTACAGATTTACACAAAAGTGGAGTAATAACCATAGAGTGATCAGATAAAGGAGCTTGTGTTAGAAATTCAAGCTCAAGCTATGAGTTGGGATTTGTGTGTACTTACAAACCAGACAGATTATATCTCTGTAATAGCATTAAGCAACATATTGTATATCTATATATAAATGGGCTCCTACACTGACTGAGAGAAATTGAAACCGCTGTAGAAACTCTCCATTTGATTAATTTAGTGTAGGAGGAGGGGGGGGGGGGGGCGGTTGAATTTGCCGTTTGCTCCCAAACCAGAGATATTTGTTAATTTAACGGTTTCTTTTAATAATGTAGGTGCGAACAATTCGCAGGAAGTCACATTTAGCGAATACCAAATGGTTTGGATATCAAATAAGTATGCGATTTCATGCTGCGCTTTATGACTTGAGCGAATTTTTTCAAAATGTGCTTAAATAGCAGTAGTTTTTATAACATTGCTTTTGCAAGTTAATTGTCTCAGTTGTGACTGTAGTGTGCTAGCAGACTGACTTTTTGTGTCATCTTTCAAATTGAGTGGGGAGAGAGAGGAAGGGAGAGGTGAAGAGCGGGGCACAGATGGAACAGAGCGGGGATATAGGGGAGAAGTATCGTAGGGCGGGTTAGATAGAGTGGGGTGGGGGAGGGCAGGGAGAGACATTTAATTAGTAATTAGTAGTATTACATGCACAAATGAAACTATAAAACTAACAACTGTTAGTAAATGCAACACTGAATGGAAAATCAACTGTAGTAGAAGTTGTTGGGAAGCATCAAGTAAAATGGTTTGATGGCTGTCTCCTTCATACAGTATTCGATCGGATCACATCAGTCAAGGTGGAAGAAATAAACAGTAAACACACATCTTTGTGTTAAAGTGATTTCTACATAGGAAGGTGGACTGGTTTATTGACTGCGCTTTTGTCATCAATGCTTTGCATGCAGTCCACTCTGAATGAAATCTCTTTCATAGACGTCATTATATCATACAGAGCAACAATGTGGTGAGCAAACATTTTTTGTCATCCAAATGGTGGCTGGTTTCAGCTCCTGAGTACGTGCTTTAAGATCTTAATAGCAGAAAAATGTAAACCACTGCTCTTCCATGATATTATATATGATCAAAGATGTTGATTAGTCTATTTAAACTCTTTGGTGCGACAGAACTACAGCCTTACAAGTTTTTCTACAACTTCCCTTCACATGTAGAGACACTTTCTCAGAACTGACAAGGCCAAGTGCAGGTCTGACGGTTTATGTTCTCCAAACATGTGCATGCAGTGAACTGAAGGAGAAATAAAAGATTCAAAACCAACTCTCTAAACACTCATACCAAACTCAATCACATAGGAGTCAAGCCAAAACGTATTATATAACAATAGAAATAATGTATTATATAAAATAGAACGAATGTATATGTATGTCCAACATGACAATTCAATTCATGACAATATGACATGGTATGGTAAACCAAAAAGTAAACAAGAAGAATTAGATTCTTCCTGTAGGCACTACACTAACTTGGAGTCGTACCCACAAGCTATACCATCACCGAAGTCAAGTGATAACATGACAGATTGCGTAGAATGTCGGAGCGCATCAGGCTGCAAGGGGTCCAGTCAGCAATGACCAGAAGTACAACCATTATATAGACTCAGTCACTTCTGGGACTGATATCTCGAGATCACTTGAGCCTTGGTACTCGGTGTCTACAGTGACCTCTATAAACATTGTATCATCAACCACAAATCCTACAAGGAGACATCAATGTATACAGTGACCTCTATAAACATTGTATCATCAACCACAAATCCTACAAAAAGACATCAATGTATACACCTCGAGAGGAATAACACCAAACTATTTTTCAATCAGTTATCAAGTGGGTTGTGTTTACCGGCATCGTCAGCAAACAGCCTCTCTTGTGTGACAAGCTGAGGACAACCTGATGCTATGTTCATATCACCAACTGGCATGGCAAAACAGAAGCTAGCTCCATCAACCCTGAAAATTTTCACAACGTCCGGTTTGCCTTCTACTTGGCTTCGACACTTCATGGTCACCTGTTAGAGGTCAACAACAGACACTTGATGCAATTGTAGTAGATGATAACAACACCAGTTTTGTATTGTGGCTATTACATATGTGTAAACACAGCAGTTATATATACATTATACACTACACACAACAGTTACATATACATTATATACTACACACAACAGTTACACATACATTATATACTACACACAACAGTTATATATACATTATATACTACACACAACAGTTACATATACATTATATACTACACACAACAGTTATATATACATTATATACTACACACAACAGTTACATATACATTATATACTACACACAACAGTTATATATACATTATATACTACACACAACAGTTATATATACATTATATACTACACACAACAGTTACATATACATTATATACTACACACAACAGTTACATATACATTGTATACTACACACAACAGTTATATATACATTATATACTACACACAACAGTTATATATACATTATATACTACACACAACAGTTACATATACATTATATACTACACACAACAGTTACATATACATTATATACTACACACAACAGTTACATATACATTACATACTACACACAACAGTTATATATACATTATACACTACACACAACAGTTACATATACATTATATACTACACACAACAGTTACATATACATTATATACTACACACAACAGTTACATATACATTATATACTACACACAACAGTTACATATACATTATATACTACACACAACAGTTATATATACATTATATACTACACACAACAGTTATATATACATTATATACTACACACAACAGTTACATATACATTATATACTACACACAACAGTTACATATACATTGTATACTACACACAACAGTTACATATACATTATATACTACACAACAATTACATATACATTATATACTACACACAACAGTTACATATACATTATATACTACACACAACAGTTACATATACATTATATACTACACACAACAGTTATATATACATTATACACTACACACAACAGTTACATATACATTATATACTACACACAACAATTACATATACATTATATACTACACACAACAGTTATATATACATTATATACTACACACAACAGTTATATATACATTATATACTACACACAACAGTTATATATACATTATACACTACACACAACAGTTATATATACATTATATACTACACACAACAGTTACACATACATTATATACTACACACAACAGTTACACATACATTATATACTACACACAACAGTTACATATACATTATATACTACACACAACAGTTACATATACATTATATACTACACACAACAGTTACATATACATTATATACTACACACAACAGTTACACATACATTATATACTACACACAACAGTTACACATACATTATATACTACACACAACAGTTACATATACATTATATACTACACACAACAGTTACATATACATTATATACTACACACAACAGTTACATATACATTATATACTACACACAACAGTTATATATACATTATATACTACACACAACAGTTACATATACATTATATACTACACACAACAGTTACATATACATTATACACTACACACAACAGTTATATATACATTATATATTAGACACAACATTTCATCACCTTTCCAGTTAGAGGCCAGTTTAGTGTGCGGTCATATTCTCCCTTCATTACGATAAGAAACAGTGACATGTAACATCCCAAACCAGTTCCATTACCTGAAAGTGGTACAGGTAATACAATGTGCCATTACCTGAAAGTGGTACAGGTAATACAATGTGCCATTACCTGAAAGTGGTACAGGTAATACAATGTGCCATTACCTGAAAGTGGTACAGGTGATACAATGTGCCATTACCTGAAAGTGGTACAGGTAATACAATGTGCCATTACCTGAAAGTGGTACAGGTGATACAATGTGCCATTACCTGAAAGTGGTACAGGTGATACAATGTGCCATTACCTGAAAGTGGTACAGGTAATACAATGTGCCATTACCTGAAAGTGGTACAGGTGATACAATGTGCCATTACCTGAAAGTGGTACAGGTGATACAATGTGCCATTACCTGAAAGTGGTACAGGTAATACAATGTGCCATTACCTGAAAGTGGTACAGATGATACAATGTGCCATTACCTGAAAGTGGTACAGGTAATACAATGTGCATGTGTATAAATTATTGTTGGGATGATATCTATTAATCCGGAAGTCCTGAGAAATCCTTAATATTTCATAATTATCTTTAATCAACTTTCATGCAAACTTAATTGAATTTGATTGTTTAATAATACCAAAAGATGTTAATTAAACATGAAATTTTAATCGTTTTAAAATTTTAAACTAAATACGTTAATAAATAACACAAATTCCTCAAGAAGTCCCAGAAAAATTCAAGACCGATAGATGTCATCCCAACACCCTTATTAGATCTAGCAACCCCAACCAATGTCTATGCAATAGCATGCATAGACATACATGTCTACACACATATGTAGACATGTGTATGTAGACATATACAATTCTGACATTCACTGAGAGTTGTCCCCATTATATACCATTCAAGTGTATCCTGGTGCACATTTTATAGCCATGGACCTTTGTGTAGAAAGGCTGGCTAGTGAAACCTAGTCTGATATCAGCTTCACTTCTCTTAGACAGAACTTGGTCAATCTTCCAGATCAGTCTACCGTCATATGACGTCTACAAGAAAGAAACATTTGAGCAGGAGTTGTATAACCTTAGGTGGTTGTGAACTATAGCATTGGCATGGCAAGGATGGACAACCCACAACTCCAACATCTGTCTGCTAGTCTGTTGTGACATTCGATTGCTATTGACTGACTTCTACTGCTGGTACACTATAGATATTTACGAGCAGTATGACTGGAGTCTCCCACAAACTCTGGTACAGACTGATAGATCACTTGTGAGTAAGTCTGTTTGATAAGAAGTCAAAGTTTGATGAAAATCTCCTCTCCGTAGGAGCTCAGGCTAGCACTGAGAGACTGAGGACCTTATCATTGGTAAAGTTATCAAATATCCTAGTTACGAGTAAGTGGGCACTTTGTAGGGCCGTTTCATTGACGCAATAAACAAACAAATGCGTGCAAAACAATTGATAGGAGAGACGATCCAATGATAAGGCTGTTTACTCTCGACCAAGCCAACTACAAGCACAACTGAGATGTAATCCAAATACAGTTTCATCCTCTCACCTTCATCATACTCTCCAGAGAGCTCCTCTGCTCCTTCAGCTGAAGCTCTCTGTGGCAGGCCATGTCCTCCAGCCTATCAGAGGTCTCACTGATCAGTTCCATGGAGTGATTAGCCCTGCTAGCCAGAGCCCCACATGTGATGTCATGCAAGGACAGGCTGCAATAACAAGGTAGTAGGTTACAGTGAGCAGAGTGAGAGAGGATCAACTATACTCAATGCGTTTAGTTATGTTTATCTATAAGCGGGTGAGTGTACCCTATAAAGAATAAAGCAACAAGCAAACTCGTCACTTCTGCGCGTCATACCAATGGATGGCCATACGCTGCATGTAGAGAGATGCTCGAAGATGCAAATAATTGATTGCGTACCAAAGAATGAAGAAACGAGCAAAAAGTAAAAAACATAGTACGGACAGGTGTCCATCAAAAGTACGGACAGGTGTCCATCAAAAGAACTCCCCTTTTGAGTACGGACAGGTGTCCATCAAAAGAACTCCCCTTTCGAGGAGATAAAAGAAATGATGAAGCGAACGATAAAAGAGTGTACTTACCCGTGTAGATCCAGTTTGAGCTGCTCAAAAAGCGGTTGCCAGCCCTGAACACTCTGATAAATAATGAGGGCTGACTCAGCACGGCTGCTGAATTGGGCGACAGCCTGAGGAGCTGATTGGTGAGCCTGAATAATTATGTAACTTTTGTAGTGCGGGGCAGTTACATATAAGTATATACATTATATGTTAAATATATATGGTTACGTACTAATTACATACAACTACATACCAATTACATACAACTACATACAATTATATGCAACAACATGTACATATCACTGCTGGTGAAGAATGGAAATGCTAAATGCGTTACATACATACATGTTTATGAACATTTCTTTTATATATCAGTCCACAAATAGCCACCACTACATACATTACATACACTACATACATTACATACACTACATACACTACATACATTACAGACACTAGATACATTACATACACTAGATACATTACATACATTACATACACTACATACATTACATACACTACATACATTACACACATTACACAAATTACACACACTACATACATTACATACACTACATACATTGCATACATTACATACACTACATACATTACATACATTACTTACACTACATACATTACATACACTACATACATTACATACACTACATACATTACATACACTAGATACATTACATACATTACATACACTACATACATTACATACACTACATACATTACACACATTACACAAATTACACACACTACATACATTACATACACTACATACATTGCATACATTACATACACTACATACATTACATACATTACTTACACTACATACATTACACACAGTACACAAATTACACACACTACATACATTACATACACTACATACATTACATACACTAGATACATTACATACACTAGATACATTACATACATTACATACACTACATACATTACATACATTACATACATTGCATACATTACATACATTACATACACTACATACATTACATACATTACTTACACTACATACATTACACACAGTACACAAATTACACACACTACATACATTACATACACTACATACATTACATACACTAGATACATTACATACATTACATACACTACATACATTACATACACTACATACATTACACACATTACACAAATTACACACACTACATACATTACATACACTACATACATTGCATACATTACATACATTACATACACTACATACATTACATACATTACTTACACTACATACATTACACACAGTACACAAATTACACACACTACATACATTACATACACTACATACATTACATACACTAGATACATTACATACACTAGATACATTACATACATTACATACACTACATACATTACATACATTACATACATTGCATACATTACATACATTACATACACTACATACATTACATACATTACTTATACTACATACATTACACACAGTACACAAATTACACACACTACATACATTACATACACTACATACATTACATACACTACATACACTACATACACTACATACACTGCATACATTATATACATTACATACATTACATACACTATATACACTACATACATTACATACACTACATACACTACATACATTACATCCACTACATACATTACATACACTACATACATTACATACATTACATACACTACATACACTACATACACTACATACACTACATACATTACATACATTACATACACTACATACACTACATGCACTACATACACTACATACATTACATACACTACATACACTACATACATTACATACACTACATACATTACATACATTACATACATTACATACACTACATACATTACATACATTACATACACTACATATACTACATATACTACATACATTACATACATTACATACACGACATACACTACATACACTACATACACTACATACACTACATACACTACATACATTACATACACTACATGCATTACATACATTACATACACTACGTACACTACGTACACTACATACACTACATACATTACATACATTACATACACTACATACACTACATACACTACACACACTACACACATTACACACACTACATACACTACATACACTACATACATTACATACATTACATACACTACATACACTACATACATTACATACATTACATACACTACATACACTACATACATTACATACACTACATACATTACATACACTACATACACTACATACATTACATACATTACATACACTACATACACTACATACACTACATACAGTACACACAGTACACGCATTACATACACTACATACACTACATACATTACATACACTACATACATTACATACATTACATACACTACATACATTACATACACTACATACACTACATACACTACATACACTACATACACTACATACAGTACACACAGTACATACATTCCATACACTACATACATACCAGTTGTCTCTCAGCTTTCTCAGACCGACACTCTAGCTGTAGAAGTCTATCCAATATAGCTGTCATTTGGGATGGAGTAATTCCACTCTGAACTGCACCACGTTGGTTTTTATTTTGGGACTCTTTCACAGACATCAACATACCATGCAGAGCAACAACGTGGGGAGCAAGCTTGCTTTCATCATCCAAATGGTGGATAGTCAGCTCTCCGGGTTTCATATCCTACTTACAATAAATAGTAATAGTGTGGGGAGCTAAAACACTCCATAGATACAGCAAGTATATCACAACTCCATAGATACAGCAAGTATATCACAACTCCATAGATACAGCGAGTATATCACAAAAAGATAACTTCAAGGGCAAACGCACACATTAACCACAAAAACTCACCGTACAACCAAATGGGCATTTTGTAGCAAAGCATTCAGTGATGAGATGAGAGTGATGACTTCTATAGAAAGATTTCATACAAAGTCTACATGTAGGAGGCTTCTTGACACACTCTGCCAGGTGTTTCTAAAGTATGACATAGACATAGATTGTTATGTGTCTGTCACATATCAGATATACAATACTGGATTGAACAATCACAGATACTTTAATATTACGGATACATGAAAAAGAGATATTGATCTGCCTGTCTGCTTGCCCATCCAATTACATGCAGAGTACACAAAGCTACTAAACAGGAAATGGATAGTGACCAAAGGGGCTAATGCTGGTACTATATGTAAAACTATCTGTAGTCTGTAAATGCAAGGCTGTACAGGTAGTGGATACTGAAATGTGTGAAAGGTATAATTGTTACAATTAGAGACGTTTTATTGCCTCAAAACCGCCTTCTTTCATGTCCGCATTATCGATCATTTTACCAATCGATACACAACACATGTATACAATATAATGGATACATACATATAATGTAACACGTTACACAACACATGTATACAATATAATGGATACATACATATAATGTAACACGTTACACAACACATGTATACAATATAATGGATACATACATATAATGTAACACGTTACACAACATATGTATACAATATAATGGATACATACATATAATGTAACACGTTACACAACATACGTATACAATATAATGGATACATATAATGTAACACGTTACACTAACACATGTATACAATATAATGGATACATACATATAATGTAACACGTTACAAAACACATGCATACAATATAATGGATACATATAATGTAACACGTTACACAACTTGTGAAGGTGCCCTCAATATGTTTGCCTACCGTACAAAAATACAGAACATTAAACATATCATATGATACATAATGTAGATAAAGTGTACAAAATATAACTACCTTCAATCCTCCAATAGTCAGTGGCCTCTGGTTTACATGAGTAACTCCACAACCATTCGGACAAGCCACCAAAAACTGGTCAATCTCTTTAGCAAAAGCTCCGTCTCCATCACGTTTGCTATGCTCTAGAAATATAGGCTATGAGCAGAAACAATGGTTATCTTCAAAACCCTCTCTACCCACCTTTCTGTCCCCAATCTAACCTTTCCTCTCTACCCACCTTTCTGTCCCCAATCTAACCTTTCCTCTCTACCCACCTTTCCGTCCCCAATCTAATCTTTCTTCTCTACCCACCTTTCCGCCCCCAATCTAACCTTTCCTCTCTACCCACCTTTCTGTCCCCAATCTAGCCTTTCCTCTCTACCCACCTTTCTGTCCCCAATCTAACCTTTCCTCTCTACCCACCTTTCTGTCCCCAATCTAACCTTTCCTCTCTACCCACCTTTCTGTCCCCAAAAACTCTTGCCACTTGCTTCTCATTCAGCCTTCATTCCATTTCCAAGCATGGCTGTCCAATCATGTAAGCGAAGTTGTAGTCACAACCACGTTTTATTTTTAAATATTAAAACTCAGAGGTTTTTGATTTTGTTGCGGCTCATCTGAATAAAACATTTACTTCTACTTTCGTCAATGAATTTTCTGATGATATTTTAAGTGATTATATATAGTTTACATAATGTCAACATTTAATAATAAAAACGTTCACATTATCAATGATATATAAACTTTGTAATATAGTCACTTCATCATTGATATAAGCAATACACAAAACAATTAACAGAACGTTCAAACAGCATTCCATAAAAAACTGAATATCAAAAGAAATAACTCAACTCACAAATGGAAAATAACTATCTGATTAGTTATATTTGGTTTATGTTTACCAAAGGTTGTATGATGGGTAGAAAGTTGTGGAAACGTGTGGAGGGGATAGGGAAGTCTGAGAGTGAGGAAGTATGGGGAGGGGTGTGTAGGTCCGGGGAGGGATGAGGAGGTCTGGGGAGGGATGAGGAGGTCTGGGGAGGGATGGGGAGGCCTGGAGAGAAGTGGGAGGTCTGGAGAGAAGTGGGAGGTCTGGGGGATGAGTAAAGAGGTCTGGGGGAGGGGGAGAAAATTCGGGGAGGAGTCGGGAGGTTTAGATAAGAGTGAGGTCTGGAGAGGAGTGAAGAGGTCTGGGGAGGGGTGAGGAGTTCTGGGGAGGGGTGAGGAGTTCTGGGGAGGGGTGAGGTCCGGGGAAGGGTGAGGCCTGGGGAGAAGTGAGGATGTCTGGGGAGGGTTCAGGAGAGGGGTGAGGACGGGCGTAGTTAGTAACGATTATGTGGACTTTAATGTTTGCTTGTAACGCAATAGTTGTATGCAGTGGGGATAGAACAATGCTTGATGACTGGAGGCAACAAAAATCTATTGTTTTTATTGGTGTTAGCCTGCATTGCTGGTATTAATTATATTGGTGTTAGCCTGCATTGCTAGTAATAATTATAGTGGTGTTAGCCTGCATTGCTAGTATTAATTAAATTGGTGTTAGCCTGCATTGCTAGTATTCATTAAATTGGTGTTAGCCTGCATTGCTGGTAATAATTAAATTGGTGTTAGCCTGCATTGCTAGTATTCATTAAATTGGTGTTAGCCTGCATTGCTAGTAATAATTATATTGGTGTTAGCCTGCATTGCTAGTAATAATTAAATTGGTGTTAGCCTGCATTGCTGGTAATAATTAAATTGGTGTTAGCCTGCATTGCTAGTAATAATTAAATTGGTGTTAGTCCGCATTGCTAGTAATAATTAAATTGGTGTTAGCCTGCATTGCTAGTAATAATTAAATTGGTGTTAGCCTGCATTGCTAGTAATAATTAAATTGGTGTTAGCCTGCATTGCTAGTATTAATTATATTGGTGTTAGCCTGCATTGCTAGTATTAATTAAATTGGTGTTAGCCCGCATTGCTAGTATTAATTAAATTGGTGTTAGCCTGCATTGCTAGTAAAAATTAAATTGGTGTTAGCCTGCATTGCTGGTATTAATTAAAACAAGAATTACTAACACATTCGGTAGTCTGTGATGCATAGCCATTGGCTTGTTTAAAAATGTATATAGCATTATACAGCCTGCATCGCTCTTGCTTGAGTTAGCAAAGCTCAATGTACCAGAAATATATTTATTTAAACAATTCAGCTTTCTGTAGGTTTTTCATAAACAGTTGACAGGAGAGCACCCGCTACTACTTGCTACTTACCAAACTGAGCGCCTGTGAAATGAGGATCTGGTGGCAAAGATGGTGTGTTCATGGATGTAGCACAATCGTCTCCTGCTCCAACTTTTGGAGAAGAATCACTCACCCCATTTTCAGATTCTGAAAGACACGCATCACATTTGCGCTCTTGAGGAGGCCTGTAGAGATGAAAGTAGCTTTTAGTGTTAGATACAACAGTAGACTATGTAGTAGATATAACAGTAGACTATGTAGTAGATATAACAGTAGACTATGTACTAGATATAACAGTAGACTATGTAGTAGATATAACAGTAGACTATGTAGTAGATATAACAGTAGACTATGTAGTAGATATAACAGTAGACTATGTACTAGATATAACAGTAGACTATGTAGTAGATATAACAGTAGACTATGTACTAGATATAACAGTAGACTATGTAGTAGATATAACAGTAGACTATGTAGTAGATATAACAGTAGACTATGTACTAGATATAACAGTAGACTATGTAGTAGATATAACAGTAGACTATGTACTAGATATAACAGTAGACTATGTAGTAGATATAACAGTAGACTATGTACTAGATATAACAGTAGACTATGTAGTAGATATAACAGTAGACTATGTAGTAGATATAACAGTAGACTATGTACTAGATATAACAGTAGACTATGTAGTAGATATAACAGTAGACTATGTACTAGATATAACAGTAGACTATGTACTAGATATAACAGTAGACTATGTAGTAGATATAACAGTAGACTATGTACTAGATATAACAGTAGACTATGTACTAGATATAACAGTAGACTATGTACTAGATATAACAATAGACTATGTACTAGATACAACAGTAGACTATGTAGTAGATATAACAGTAGACTATGTACTAGATACAACAGTAGACTATGTAGTAGATATAACAGTAGACTATGTAGTAGATATAACAGTAGACTATGTAGTAGATATAACAGTAGACTATGTAGTAGATATAACAGTAGACTATGTAGTAGATATAACAGTAGACTATGTACTAGATACAACAGTAGACTATGTAGTAGATATAACAGTAGACTATGTACTAGATATAACAGTAGACTATGTAGTAGATATAACAGTAGACTATGTAGTAGATATAACAGTAGACTATGTACTAGATACAGCAGTAGACTATGTACTAGATACAGCAGTAGACTATGTAGTAGATATAACAGTAGACTATGTACTAGATACAACAGTAGACTATGTAGTAGATATAACAGTAGACTATGTACTAGATACAGCAGTAGACTATGTAGTAGATATAACAGTAGACTATGTAGTAGATATAACAGTAGACTATGTAGTAGATATAACAGTAGATTATGTAGTAGATATAACAGTAAACTATGTAGTAGATATAACAGTAGACTATGTAGTAGATATAACAGTAGACTATGTAGTAGATATAACAGTAGACTATGTAGTAGATATAACAGTAGACTATGTAGTAGATATAACAGTAGACTATGTAGTAGATATAACAGTAGACTATGTAGTAGATACAACAGTAGACTATGTAGTAGATACAACAGTAGACTATGTACTATATATAACAGTAGACTATGTACTAGATATAACAGTAGACTATGAAGTAGATACAACAGTAGACTATGTAGTAGATATAACAGTAGACTATGTAGTAGATATAACAGTAGACTATGTAGTAGATACAACAGTAGACTATGTAGTAGATATAACAGTAGACTATGTACTAGCCATAACAGTAGACTATATACTAGATATAACAGTACACTATGTACTAGATACAACAATAGACTATGTACTAGATACAACAGTAGACTATGTAGTAGATATAACAGTAGACTGTGTACTAGATATAACAGTAGACTATGTACTAGATATAACAGTAGACTGTGTACTAGATATAACAGTAGACTATGTAGTAGATATAACAGTAGACTATGTAGTAGATATAACAGTAGACTATGTAGTAGATATAACAGTAGACTATGTAGTAGATATAACAGTAGACTATGTACTAGATACAACAGTAGACTATGTACTAGATATAACAGTAGACTATGTACTAGATATAACAGTAGACTATGTACTAGATATAACAGTAGACTATGTAGTAGATATAACAGTAGACTATGTAGTAGATATAACAGTAGACTATGTACTAGATACAACAGTAGACTATGTAGTAGATACAACAGTAGACTATGTAGTAGATATAACAGTAGACTATGTACTAGATATAACAGTAGACTATGTACTAGATATAACAGTAGACTATGTAGTAGATATAACAGTAGACTATGTAGTAGATATAACAGTAGACTATGTACTAGATACAACAGTAGACTATGTAGTAGATACAACAGTAGACTATGTAGTAGATATAACAGTAGACTATGTAGTAGATATAACAGTAGACTATGTACTAGATATAACAGTAGACTATGTACTAGATATAACAGTAGACTATGTAGTAGATATAACAGTAGACTATGTAGTAGATATAACAGTAGACTATGTACTAGATACAACAGTAGACTATGTAGTAGATACAACAGTAGACTATGTAGTAGATATAACAGTAGACTATGTAGTAGATACAACAGTAGACTATGTAGTAGATATAACAGTAGACTATGTAGTAGATACAACAGTAGACTATGTACTAGATATAACAGTAGACTATGTACTAGATATAACAATAGACTATGTACTAGATACAACAGTAGACTATGTAGTAGATATAACAGTAGACTATGTAGTAGATATAACAGTAGACTATGTACTAGATATAACAATAGACTATGTACTAGATACAACAGTAGACTATGTAGTAGATATAACAGTAGACTATGTAGTAGATACAACAGTAGACTATGTAGTAGATATAACAGTAGACTATGTAGTAGATACAACAGTAGACTATGTAGTAGATATAACAGTAGACTATGTAGTAGATACAACAGTAGACTATGTACTAGATATAACAGTAGACTATGTACTAGATATAACAGTAGACTATGTAGTAGATATAACAGTAGACTATGTAGTAGATATAACAGTAGACTATGTACTAGATATAACAGTAGACTATGTACTAGATATAACAATAGACTATGTACTAGATACAACAGTAGACTATGTAGTAGATATAACAGTAGACTATGTAGTAGATATAACAGTAGACTATGTACTAGATATAACAATAGACTATGTACTAGATACAACAGTAGACTATGTAGTAGATATAACAGTAGACTATGTAGTAGATACAACAGTAGACTATGTAGTAGATATAACAGTAGACTATGTAGTAGATACAACAGTAGACTATGTAGTAGATATAACAGTAGACTATGTAGTAGATACAACAGTAGACTATGTACTAGATATAACAGTAGACTATGTACTAGATATAACAGTAGACTATGTAGTAGATATAACAGTAGACTATGTAGTAGATATAACAGTAGACTATGTACTAGATATAACAGTAGACTATGTAGTAGATACAACAGTAGACTATGTACTAGATACAACAGTAGACTATGTAGTAGATATAACAGTAGACTATGTACTAGATATAACAGTAGACTATGTAGTAGATATAACAGTAGACTATGTAGTAGATATAACAGTAGACTGTAGTAGATATAACAGTAGACTATGTAGTAGATATAACAGTAGACTATGTAGTAGATATAACAGTAGACTATGTACTAGATATAACAGTAGACTATGTACTAGATACAACAGTAGACTATGTAGTAGATATAACAGTAGACTGTGTACTAGATACAACAGTAGACTATGTAGTAGATACAACAATAGACTATGTACTAGATATAACAGTAGACTATGTACTAGATATAACAGTAGACTATGTAGTAGATACAACAGTAGACTATGTACTAGATATAACAGTAGACTATGTACTAGATATAACAGTAGACTATGTAGTAGATACAACAGTAGACTATGTAGTAGATACAACAGTAGACTGTGTACTAGATATAACAGTAGACTATGTACTAGATATAACAGTAGACTATGTAGTAGATATAACAGTAGACTATGTACTAGATATAACAGTAGACTATGTAGTAGATATAACAGTAGACTATGTAGTAGATACAACAGTAGACTATGTACTAGATATAACAGTAGACTATGTACTAGATATAACAGTAGACTATGTAGTAGATATAACAGTAGACTATGTACTAGATATAACAGTACACTATGTAGTAGATATAACAGTAGACTATGTAGTAGATATAACAGTAGACTATGTAGTAGATATAACAGTAGACTATGTAGTAGATATAACAGTAGACTATGTACTAGATATAACAATAGACTATGTAGTAGATATAACAGTAGACTATGTAGTAGATATAACCAGTCAGTTGGGCCTGATCCAGAATACTCACAGCCGAAGGATGATCTCAAAGCACTCCCTGCACACTCTGTCTCCACACTCTAACTGCACTGGATCTCTCAGCACTCCTCCTGCTTTGTAACACTCACTACGGGTACAGAGGAACTTTTTTGCTTTCACCTGCAATGTAATGAATGGAATAGCTGTGAACTTTGTATACTGTAATGTACGTCAGTGAAGAAACAAGGCAGTTGAAATCAAAAGAAGTTCACAACACTAAAATTAGTTATTTAATACTACAACTAGTTATACCATATTACAACTAGTTACCCAACACTACAACTAGTTGTACCATATTACAACTAGTTACACAACACTACAACTAGTTGTACCATATTACAACTAGTTATACAACACTACAACTAGTTGTACCATATTACAACTAGTTACACAACACTACAACTAGCCACGGTTTAGTGACTCGGCCACAGGAATCATATGCAATCAGTCCTCGGTTGAGCCCCATAAAGTTCTCTAAAGGATTTGGAAAAAGTCCAGGCTACAAAGTGTTTCTGTTGCCATCGTGTGATGGGAGGCGGCTCTTCTTCAACTTTCAAGCAGAGAAACTTTACATTAGTTTTTCATCAGGAATTATCTTGGTAAAGGTAAAGTAGGTGAGGTTTATTTACTATGAAATCCGAGCCCCATATAATACAAGCAACCAAAGGTTTTATAGTGTATCTAAATGATTAACTTTGAGCTGATTGCATTCATAGCAACTATCAAATGCTCAACTTACAGGATCTTTAAATATTTTAATCGGCCAGCCAGTCCCTCGCCAGGGTTTGATTGGATGAGAGTCTGCCATCTCACCATAACCACCTACAGCATTTCTAAAACAAAAATATTAAGAATTGCTCTAGAACAAAATGGTTCAGCGAGTCACATGGCGATCAGGAAAAGTTACTGTAAACGTGTTGGAACGAATGCAGACAGACCAGAAATGAACATAAACATCCACTAAGAGACATTGAATTACCTAAAACAAATGTCTATGTAGTCAAGAAAAATATTTTGATGGTGGTTACAGGGAATTATGAGATCTATTTCAGGTAAACTGTAAAAAATTTCGGCTTATGTAGACTGGGGTCGTAAGAGTACAGGAGTCGCTAGAGTTTCAAGGGCCAAATGACGAAACTTATGGAGTTGTATCGTCAAAGACATATAACTCAATAAAAATAGTTATTAAAGCCAAAATTATAACATATAGCTGCTTCCGGTAATGTTATTGAAGAGTTAGTAACTACTTCTATGATAGTAAAAATATAATTTTTTGCTTAACTAAAACCGAACTTTTGGCATTGATATGTTGAGATGAATAATTTAACTTTACCAAACTGGTTTATTGACAAATATTACGGTTTATTATTTTAATAAAACGAATTCAACTTGTATATATATTTAACAGCGCTACTGTAGTCCGATCACTTTTTTTTAGAACGAAGCGACATTTGAGGAAGACCGTTGCAGCCCCATTGTTTCCACAAATGTATACTTCGATGAAAACAACAAATGCTCACACTTTGGGTAAAGAATGTTGAAAATGTATTTCGTGTTGCCAGGAAAAGACACTGTCTACAATAAACACCAAATTCTTTTCTCTATAACATAGTAGACACTCATTCCTGGTATGCCAACATTCACTTTAGTGGATATTTATGTTTATTAAAGGTTTTGCTGCATTCATCTCAGACATAATTCAATACTGTCACTCTCATATTCCATGCAGCTTATAATAAATACTGCAAACTAGTAACAAGTCTGCGTAAACATTAACTTCCAGGGTCATCCGAATTATTAAATTGGCAGTCATTCCAAGAGTCATTTACTTGTTCCAAATAGGAATCAACACTTCATTAATGCTTGTTATAGGCAATGTCAACACTGTTCCAGACTTTTGTGCATTCATTCCTACGAACACTTATTCTTGTTTTTGTTCCTTCTAACACCGTAAAATTTGACAGCAACAGAAAGAGTACAGTAAGAATAAAATGGTGCCTATATGACAATATTGAGATATTGATTTCAATAATTATTGAAAATGTACAGCGCTCAAAGTGTTAGTAGGAAGGTCGAAGCTATATAGCTGGACTTGGACTATAGCTTTTAGCTATAGCATGTAACCAACATTCTGAGATGCTATAACTGTATGCTAAGCTCAGCTAGTTGGGCTTATTGAACAGCATGTATATATAACGATTACTAAGCGATTTCCTTAGCGATTGCGTGATTTTGCAACTTCTGTTTCCGGCAAAATAGCTGAGCCATTGCTAGCAATTTATTTGAGATTACTGCCAGGGTTCAATCGAGATCAAAAAATCACTAGCCGATTCTTTGATCAGCCAATCACAACGCGCAATTGTTTTATCCTGGTTTCCAATAGTGTCTAGTCATCTGCGGCACTGCGACCTATCAATGATCAAATAGTAAATTGCTTTGAAACAGCGAGTTTGACCGGAAACGACTGAAGAATGGATACGTTTAAAACGTTGTGCAATTTGGTGAGGGATTTTCCTATCGCTAAGGAAAATCGCTAGCACAATCACTATATGTACATTAGGCTTTACCTTACAGATATGGCGGCCAAAAATGTTTTGAGGCTTTGCGTGTGAACGTATTGAAATTCTTTGAAAGTGATTTAAAATTTTCAATCCACCTAAACGCTCAGTCAAATAGTTCAACCTTCTCAAAATATTGTGGTGGAAATGACTAGGCACTCCAGGACATTACTGGATACATGTAGATACTGGCGTACGCGATCCACATACAATCACTCTATGTAACTTTATCATTTCTATTCATTATGGCCCTACGTACTAAATACTGTGCAATCATTCTATGTTTATGTATTCCTTTGTGTAAGCCAGCCAAACGTTTTATTACATTGAGCCAAATTTTGCTAGGTAGCAGGCACCTGCACCTCCCTCAGTACCAGACTAGATAGCAGGCAGAAGTTCAGTAGCCTGGACAGGCACGACTGGTTAGTAGCGCAGGCCGGTATAGCTGGGCTTCATGCTGGACTAGGTCGGCTGCCTGATTGCTTGCAGGCATTTATTAGCTGTACCTTGCAGGCTTGTATTTTATTGGAATAGGGATCGCTGTCTTCATATAAGCAATAAAAGAGAGAGAGTATGTGTGGAAGTAGTAGAGTTTGTATTTCCTCGTTCATCTGTCCGTGCTCCTCCAACTACTTTGAGTTGTGAGGTAGCAGCAGCCAATATTTATGTAAAAAGTTACATAACATTTCTTTGTGTAACAGGTAGACCTAATAATACATAAAAAAGAAAGGCGGCCTAGTATAAGGCAATGTAAATAAGTATAAGAATAGTCTTAGTGATACATGAAAGTGGCGACTAGAAGAAAATGGGTACAGCATGCATGTCATGTACGCAGTTTCAGATAGCTCATAACAAAGGGCAGCGATTCATGTCTTTTAACGTTCTTCTTGCAGATTACGAGTTAGAGTTGTCCTCTGGTAATTACAACTGCTCTGTGGTAGTAGAGCTACACAGTGTACAAATGTTAATATGGGTCTGGCTGAAGGCATTTCCTGTACAATATTATCTAAGGCTGCACTTGAAGAAACAAGGAAACTGTTACATAACCTTTTGTATAAATACTAGCTGAAGCTCCATAATAAATCAGAGTAATTGGAGGAGCCAAGCCAGAAGAAAGAAGAATACAATTACTCTCAACCACACACTCTCTCTCTCTTGTATTGCATTACTGGAAATCTGCAATAATAACGAGCTTGTAGGTGCAGTCAAGCATTAACTTGACCTACGCTTCTGTACGGTCCAGTAAGTAGGCTGCGCAGTCCAGTGTTGGACTTGGTCCAGCAATGCGGGCCAGCATTACTAGTTAGTGACGCCTGAAGTGCTTGACCATAGCCTGCCGACTCTCCTCTGAGCTGAGGGAAGTGCAGGTGCCCACTACCTCACCTGTATTAGTACAGACACAAAAATCTTACGCAATTACGATTTGATTAAAAATTAAAATTGGTTTGCCAGTTTGATTATAGCAGACAGTTTTTTATACCGAGTGCTGATTGTGAAAATCCATTCAACTGAAAATATTCGCTGCTCTTTTTAGTGTTAAGAGACTCACCCGTTATAGTGTAGTCCTCTAAGTACTTTCAGAATCTCTCAGTTGCTTAACTTCTATTAGTCCCCCTGTCTCGTGGTCTCCCTTCTGTTCCTTGCACATGCGCCAACCTCATTTCCTTTTCCTGTCGGCCATGTTGTTGTCATGGCAATTGACAATACATCACATCTCCCTTTCTTAATATGTGATTGTTTGATCCTGGCTAATTACTTTCTAATTATCTTCTTGATTGTCTTTATGATTGTCTAAGTAATCTTGTCTAACTTTTCCTCCTCCTGCCTAATTCTCCTGTTTGGCCATCTAGGCCTCATACCTCTGTCTGGGGACGTCATCTCTGATGTCCCTAAACCTATCCTCTCTGAACCTGTCTTCTCTTCTCCTTCCTCTTCCCAGTTCGCCCTCTCGGCCTCTCCTGTCCCGCTCTCGGACTGCTCGCCTTCTCTCCTCGGCTTCAACTCTATCTCTATCTGTCTCTTCTCTCTGGAGTTCCGCTAGGCCTTCTTCTCTCAATCTCCTTGCTGCCTGCACTGATGTTAGGTACTCCTCATTGATGTCATCCATCTCTCTCCTATACTTCTCCCTAGCCTGTGCTTCCTTCCTGTCCCTTGTAAGGTCAGCTTCGTCTATGGTGCTCCGTTCTTTGGCTCTGATTGCCTCCCTTTCCAATCCTATGTCGCGTACCGCTGCTGCAACAGCAACCGGCGCTTCAACCTGCCGCTCGTCCTGGCTAATCCTGTCCCGCAAGTCAACTACAGGAAGCCTGCTGACAAAATCTTCCAGCTCCCTGGACATTGATGCTGCCATTGCTCGGGACGGGTGGGCTCCGTCTCGCAGTTTCTCCTTCCTAAAATATAGGTCGCTCCTATCCTCTCCTGCCTGTCTACTCTCCCTGCCAAATATCCCCCTCAACACCTTGGGGGTCCCAAATCCTTTACCAGCATTCAAGTCGCAAATCAGCTGGTTCAGCCTGTTGATGACTCCATACTGGCCTGCCACCAGGTCTCTTGGTGGGTAAAAAGGACACAGGATTACCCCTGGGGTGTTGCTAGCCCTGGCTAACTGGCGCTCGTACCTTGTCACCATATCTCCGTCCACTTTGGTTGACTCCCTTGTTGGCATGATGTCAGGTATGCCCGAGATTACTAACTTGTAGTTAGCTCTCATCGCCAGCTCCGGGCCCATCTCCTGCAACTTGCGCCCTGGTAATGAGATTGTCGTTACTCCTCCTACCTCCATATCCCTGGCTATGCTGTTTCCTATCAGAATTACTCTTGCCATCCTGGTCTCCTGGCTAATTGTCTGCAAAATAAAGCAAATCCTAATCATAGTCATAGGCAGGATCTCTATTGTCTCTCAATAGTCTCCCATGCCTACTCCTATGTGTATCTCCCTGGCTAACCCCATGGTTGCTTACCTCTACTACCTTTTCATTTGTCGATGCTTTATCCGCTCGATGAACCTCTTGTTCTGGCAACTTTCTAAGGTGACATCTATTTCTACGTACTAGCTTCTTGTCCGTCTCCACCCAGTAGCTGTCAGGGTCCTCTGCCCTGTACTTAACTACTCCCCTCCTGCCTCTATCCTCATTGCTAGTCCTTATCCATACTTTATCCCCGTCCTCTAGCCCTGGGGATATACAATCTTGCGTTCATCAGCACCAAGCCTTCCACTAGATTCAAACTATTCCTCATGGCTTTCATCTTCGATAGCTCCCCTGTCGTGGTCGAAGGCCACTCTCCCATGACTCCCTTAACTACTGCCTTGTATAGCTCGTCCTGACTCATCTCCTGCCTAACCTCCTGTATCAACGCATCATCCTCGGCCAAAACCACAGCCACGGCATGTTTCTCCACTCTCCTGACCTTCAATATATCTCTCGCTGTCGCGGGACGGGACAGCAGGTCTGCCAGATACATTTTGTCGCCTGCTGTATGGAAGATTGAGTAACTATACCTCATCAGCCTCATCCTGAAGCGCTGGATCCTCAGCGGCAGATCTGAAAGATCCTTGATTCCCAGAAGAGGGATCAGCGGCTTGTGGTCTGTCTCAATCTCGAACTCACTCCCTACTAGGTAAAAGTCAAACTTTTCGCATGCCCAAGTGATCGCCAGAGCCTCCTTTTCGATCTGGCCATACCTCTGCTCAGCCTCGGTCATCTTTCTAGATGCATATGCCACCGGCTGCCACTCCCCTTTCTCCTCCTGTAGCAGCGCGGCCCCAAGTGTGTGCTTACTGGCATCTGAGGTCACCCTGTGCTTCTTCTGTATGTCGAACAAAGTCAAAACGGGTGCTGAGCTTATAATGTTCTTTACTCTCTCGAAGCTATCCTGTTGATGTGCCGTCCACAGCCAAGCTGCACGGTCCCTGTCCAATTCACGAAGTGGTAGCTGTGCCTCAGATAACGTCGGGCTGAACCGGCTCAGGTAATTTACCATGGCCAAGAACCGCCTCAGGCCCTTCCTGTCCACTGGTGGGGGCATGCTCCTTATTGCCTGCTCTTTTTCTGGATCTATCCGAATTCCTTTTTCGTTCACAATGTGCCCTAAAAATTTCACTTCTCTGACCTTAAACTCACACTTGTCCTCATTCAGCGTCATCCCCGCCGCTCCAATCCTGTCTAACACCTTGTGCAAACGCCTATCATGTTCTTCCTCAGTAGCTCCCACCACAAGTATGTCGTCCATCATGCATACCACACCTTCGAGCCCCTCCAATATCTTGGACATCTGTCTTTGAAAGAACTCTGGCGCTGCTGAGATGCCAAAAGGCATTTTGCAAAACTTGTACCTGCCGAATGGTGTAATAAACGTTGTCAGCTCCCTCGACTCCTCGCTAAGCTTAATCTGGTGAAAACCAGAATTGGCGTCCATTTTGCTGAAGAATTTACTGCCTTCCAGTGATGCCATCGTCTCCTCCAACCTGGGCAGGGGGTAGGACTCTCTCTTCACCCCCTTGTTGAGTTGTGTCAGGTCTACACAGATCCTGACCCGCCCATTTCCTTTTGGCGCAACGACCATCCCCGAGCACCACTCCGTAGGCTTCTCTACTTTCACTATCACTCCCATCGCCTCCATCTTGTCTAATTCCTCCTTGGTAGACTGTCTCAGCCCTATCGGTAACCGTCTGGGCACATGCAAGCATACTGGCTTGCTGTCTTCTTTCAAGTGAATCTTGAAAACGTCTGGTAACTCCCCCAGACCCCTAAACAACTCTGCCTTTCGCGTTTAACCCTTTGGGTGATGGAACAAATAGTTTTCACAAGTCCTAGTTTCCTTATCTCTGGCTTGCCTAACAAGTTATCCTTGGCCCCTCTCAAAACGTAGGCATTCCCACATTCCCTTTGACCCCAAGATGACACAAGTTCAATCATTTTCTTCCCGGGGATATCCAGTTGACTTCCATCGGCTGCTGTGAAAGTTCTCTTAGTGGGCTTCAGTTCCCCTTTCAGTCTTGCAGCGTTCTCCTCCGTGATCACTGTCACGTCTGCTCCGGTATCCACTATGAAAGTCATGAATCCAGCCTGTGTCTTAAGCTTGACTCTAAAGTCCCCTCTTTCCTCAGTCCGGTCTTGCCGTGTCCCCACTTTCCTAATTCCCTTGGCTAAAACGTGGCAGATGCCCTGGCTAATGTTCTGTGTAGTGACTCCTTCTAGTCACAATGAGTCTGAAGAGTCTGACGTGTCATATCTTGTCTCTACGGCGTTGATACGACCCCTACTCTTCTGACCTGGCCTCTGTTTCGGACACTCCCTCGCGAAATGTCCCTCCACGCCACAGTTAAAACATTTCCTGCTCGTTGTGGTGGCATTAGTATTGTTTCTTCTGCCGCTCTTCTCTTTGTCCCTGCATTCCCTGGCGAAATGGCCTGGCTTGCCACACGTGAAGCACGTTCCTTCACGAGGCTTAGCTTTCCTGTAGCTAAATGACCTAGCATCCCCCATCCTGGCTATCCTCCCCTCAGTATCCTCCTGCTCCACCCGGTCGACCTCCGAGATGTCCACTTTACCCCTTATAATTTTTGATGCTGCCATAGCTGACTCATACTGATTGCAGATATCTCTTGCATCAGCTAGGTGAAGATCCCTCTTGACTAAAAGCTCCTTCCTAAGCTTATCCTCCGACATGCCCTTAATCACCATTTGTAGCACTAGTTCGTCCAACAGACCCCCAAACCTACAAGTTCGACCTGCTCTCTCTAGCCTCTCAATATATTTATCTATTGTTTCCCCCTGTTTCTGCTCCTGACTAAAGAACCTATGCCTTGTGGCCACGATGTTCTCTTTTGTTGCAAAGTGCCGATCAAAAGCCTCCCTTAGCGGTACATACTGCATTTTTGCCACTTCGATGTCCCAAGTCTCAAAAATCTCCATCCCTACATCACCCATGCAGTCCAATAGCAAAGCTGCCTTCCTCTGTTCGTTTTCGAATTTTTGCCTCTCCTCCTCCTCTTTGTCCTTGGCCTTCTTTGACTTACTCTTCCTGTCTAGTCCCTCCATCCCTGCTCCTATAAGGGCCACCTCAAATCTCTTGAGGAACTTCCTCCACCCCTCAAGTTCTGCCCCATGCTCAACTACCAACATAGGAGTGTTAACTCCTTTACCAAACTTTGCCATCCTCCTTTTTCTCTAACTCCTTGATGTCTCCTCACAATGTAACCACTCTGCTCCTTGACACCTAAACCCCTGTCTAACAAGTGCAGAACCTGGCTGAATCCCTGAAGTACACTTCTGACACCATTTAGTGTTAAGAGACTCACCCGTTATAGTGTAGTCCTCTAAGTACTTTCAGAATCTCTCAGTTGCTTAACTTCTATTAGTCCCCCTGTCTCGTGGTCTCCCTTCTGTTCCTTGCACATGCGCCAACCTCATTTCCTTTTCCTGTCGGCCATGTTGTTGTCATGGCAATTGACAATACATCACACTCTTATTCTTTCGATTATTATCAAAAAAACTCTTGGTATTTGTAAAAGGACATTGACTTTCGAGAATATGTTCAACAACGGTTGATAGATCATTAAATACTAGTTCATGTCTGTTAATCATGCTATAAACTGGCTGTACCAAAGGAGCTCAAATAAAACTGGGCCAGTTTATTTTGGTTCAGTCCACTCAAATATATATCCGCTAGTTTTAAAAGATTTCAGATGGTTCAGTTTACTTTGCTTTAAAAAAATAATGCTATATAACTTTTTTGCACTCGTTGACCAGATATATCGCAGGAGTTGTCCTTTCTCATTACTCGTTGACCGGTGGACTCGCAGCAAATTTCGGACAAGATTTCTAACGTTTCTAGTAGACCTACAATAAAAATTTTTATATCATCGTGTAGAGCCGAATCTCCTCTATTTTATGGTCCTTATTTGAAGTAAATCTGCCAGTCTAAACGGAAACCGCTTTATGAGAACCGCACCACGATCCTTGTCGGGCAAGGAATAAGTTTTTTTGCTGAGATAGTTTGAAATAATATTTTTTGCAGAGAACCTCCACGGATGAGATTTGTTCTGATAAATGGTTAGATTATATTTATTTAGGCATGCTGAATTTGTTTAGAAGTGGAAATGACAGGTAGTATGCTAGAAATTAATTATTTGGATGACGACGATATTGTTGACTAGTAATTTTTTATTATTTTTTATTTTTTTTTTGAAAGTGTTTATTATTATGGTTCTTTATATCAGAAGATAGCGCTTGAAATTCTCTATTCAGTGATGTAAAAAGTCAGGTGCTAGCTTGAATAGAAAAAAAAAAATTAATATTATTCTTTCAAAAAATTTCCGGGATTTTCGCATAAACAAGGCCAACTTTGATTGACGTGTTATGGCTAATGTGGTGGCCCATTAATTCTTCAAAATTACCTACATGCATCAGAATTGAATTTTCTTTCTATCTGTCGCCTCAGTTTTTTGTTTAGAGCTTTACTTTTGATGTTTTTTTAAAGCAAAAATGTCAATTTTCAGAAATTTGAAAAAAGTAGTGTCAAATAAAAAATATTTTTACCTGTTCACAAGTACAAAGTTGCCTTTATTTAAAAATCTACCTATAGAATAGGTATTGTTGAGTCTGATGGTCTTCTTTTTACCTCTGTAACACCAATAGTTGAATTTTAAAATATTTTCAAAGTTTGATGAATTTTTTCAAAAGCACATGAGATTCACAGATCAGTCAGGCATAAAGCAGACGAAAATTAAAGAGTTTTAAGGTGTTCATGCAGCGTGAACTTTTCCAAACTGCTTCACTAACTTTAAAAGTGGGACATTTGCTAACACCAGTTGTATGTGGTTTTATTGCATGATACTACGGATTTAGCTAAAAAGTTACTACTTTGCTAACACCACTAGGCACATGTAGGGATACAGTGCATCATGTTATGTACTGCTTCTGCACACAGGTTTAAGCACTCTTTCCATCAAATGTTCATCTATTTGGATAGACACTTTGCAAAGCGTTTAAACTCTTTCCAAATACTAAACAATTCTGAAAACAAAACACCTACACTATTGGCTTCCATAGATACTTATTTTAATACACTGTAAAAATTCTCTGGTTTTGAAATTATTAGATCTCAGAGCAATTCCAGTCAACAGACCCTCAGTTCTGGGCAGTGAGTTTAATCGGTATGCCAGCAGTTTATTTTGATACCGGCATGATCGGTGACAATAATGAAAGCATACAAACTGATGTCACACATCTTTTCAAATTTATTTCAAGATAACAACAAGCAAATATTATTTACAAGTTATTTATTCTTAATGAAATCAAGTTTTTGTGACAATAATAATAACAACTATGATAAACCATTATTCTTATTTATAATTATTATTATTACAATTCTTTACTCACAAGAACTTCATTTTTGAACCTTAGAAAAAACATGCCTTCAAAAAAAGATCTTTTCTTTCCTTTTTGCATGATGAATCTCATGGGCAGAAGGGATATGTTAGTGAGTGCAACTTTAGTTATATAACAGCCAGTATTTTCACACACAGAGCATATTATCTAGGATCAGCAACCAAAGGAGCAACATCCACTAGAAAGACTGAAATTTTTAGTAAAACGGTGAGTTTTAATAAAACATTTTTACATACTAGTTGATGAGATCAACTAGTCGCACAGGAAATAGATAATCTCCTATAATCTGAAAGAGTTGCTGCTCTCAAGGTTCCACGTTTAGCCTTTGCATTGATAAAATTGAACTAATAAAAGAGCCAATTAGGTTCCAAATATTATCAAACACAATTATGCACTTTGAGTTGGAGAATGAGAATCTCCTAGAAACTATGAGACTTGTCTTTCTCACCTCATAGAAACTATGAATTTTATTACTTTGCATGCTTAGCAACAAGTACTCGCATTGAACAAAGTCCTGGTATAAACTAGATAGTTTTTTTTGGCAGAATGAATACTGAATATATGATTGAAACTCAACCATTGTTCGATGAGCAAGAAGTCCTGGCATTAATTTTTCCAAAAGCTTTGACACTGGAGAATACAAGTTATTTCGGTTTGAAGGAATTTACTGAGCCACAAACATACTTTCTACCACCAAAATACACTCATGAAAGACTAGGGAGCCAAGTGAGGAAAAACTCATTATTGAAACAGAGGAAAATGTCTTGCTGCGCAAGAAGAAAAAAATGATAGATGCTGAAGCTAAATATAACAATCTTCGGCTAGCGGAGATACCATTTTACTATTTGAGCATGCCAACTCAAAAGCGTGCTCATATGCTAATGGACTGTGTATGAACCAAAGTTCCATCATCCAATCCAAGATGAAAAATCAGCAATTACATATTCCTGGAATTATGGAGGTGATTGAAGTTTAGTTTAATAGTTCAACGGATTGGTTTACGATAAGCTACAACTACTGAAATAATTATACGGCAAAGCGAACAAAAAGTGAGGGACCTGCTACAGCAGAAATGCTGGTGGACAAGGCAAAGCAGTCAACCTCATTGAGTTAAATTTGCATGAACAGTCAAAAGCCAGAGGTCTGATTCTTCACTCAGTAGAAGGTCATCACAATCTGGGAAAAATGACAAATGTATACATGTTACAGAAGAAGAGTATGAGACAGCTGGCAGCCGGTTCAATATTGATTACTTAGACAGTTTTTACTGGAGTGTCATACATTTTCAAAACCTGGAATAAACAGAAAGTTGAAACTGCAGTGAAAGGTCGCGGTCAGGTGCTTGGTAGGTCAGTACAGAGGTGTGATAAATGACTTATGACTGGAAGCATTGACACCCCTTTCCAAATAGCCACTGCTGGAGTGTTGCAAAAATGTAGAATGTTTTAACCAATTGAATGTGTAAAACCTTGGGCTTGACAATTTCCTGCAATGCTATCTTGCTCACATGGAAAGGCATTGAGCCTTTCTTCAGGCTTTAAATCTGCTAGCAAAATCCTCCTGTCAAGTTTTTTCGTTTTACTTCAATGATACTGAGAGAAAAATTAAGTTGCTAGAGACAGAAATAAGCTGAAAAATCTTATGCACAAAGTGAGGGATGCTATTCCATACATTTGGCGGTGAGTTATTTTTTATTATCAGTATTTCAGTGCAATTCAGAAAATACAGTATCTTAGAATGCAGACGTAAATATGATGAATGGGAAAGCTTAGTGTACGATTTATGTGTATTAAGCCATTGGAGGATGTTTCCCAAAGAGAATTTATTCGCTGTATGAGACAACTGGAATATTGAAAGTGGCGATTAGCGTGAAATTATTCGTTTGTTTATGATAGAGCTCTGGATATTTGAAATCGAGTTTATTTCTCAGGATAAATAAAACTTGTGATATAACATTTCATTTTAGCAAAATAAATAACATAGCGGTCCTTGTCTTGTGTATTCCATCTATCCATTCTACCGTTCCATCTCGCAATGACTCACAGTAAGGCTAAGCCAGTATTAAATGGTCTCTCAACTTATCATATTTTATAGCTAGCAGACTTTTGACAATTCCATTCATCTTCCACACTTTGCTTCTAAGCAAGCTAAGGTAATACAAAGTAATCACCGCATATCATCAACAAAAAAATCTCTTTTGCTACCTGTTCTTTTATTAGCTTCTATACGAGAAAAAGACCCAAGTTGTCTGGGTGATCAAACATAATGCGATTTTTCTTCATATTGCAATACACCGCCAACCAACGCTCTCCACGTTGATAAAAAAATGCTTGCTAATACGTAACAATTTCTGGGTGACGTAAGAAATGTGTAATTTTGAAAAAATCTCTGCTGGTGGCATTGTGATCGGCCAGTCTTACATATACTTGTTTGGCTTCTTGTTTGCTTCCTTCTAAAAATCTATCCACCACTCTGACAAGAACTGCGTACAAATTAACCCATTTTCGGTTGATTGAATAAGCGTAGTTGTGCAATCGTGAAGCGAAATTGAGTGGAGTGTTTAACATAGAATAAAGGCAGTTCCACATCTGCACCAGCTCATTATCATTAATACCAGTAATATCCCCACTATTGTCATTGATGACTGCGACTTTGATTTGCAAAAATGAGTAACAAACATTGGAAGACGTTGCTATCCGCGATGTGTATTTTAGTTTGATTTCAATCCATTGGGTCTGAATACTATAAATTACAATCACTGAACGAAAAGATTTGTAGGTTTTGTTGCAAACACAAGATATGTATCATAAGAAAATTCATCTATTTCTTTCCCGATTGAACCGATGAGACGAACCATGCTTCGAGTGGTGATGCTTTGAGAAAAAGGTCAAATAATCAAATATTTTGAACTTAATTCTTTATAGACACAGCAACCGTTAAAATATTGATTTTTTTTCGATCAGCGGCATCCTCTGAATCCAGCTTTCTTTCCCCTTTTGATATAATCTGGTTTCGCTGGATGGATAATTTCTTCAATGAGCTTGTTCTCACCTTTTTTTTTAGCCGAATAGGTATAACTATGTCCATCAATTACTTTTAGAGCTCATTTTCTAAAAAAATGCTAGCTCCTCTCTTTGACAAAGGGTGGCTGAATTGATTAACAAACATGCTACCGAGTCCAGAACTTTTTATGCCTAGGCGTCTACTATGTTTGTTTGTTTGTTTCAGCTGTGCCTCGTGGGCAACCCTAAAGGCGGGTCTCATACCGGTTATGTATTGTGTAGCGTTTTTTGAAAAACTTTTTAAAGTATTTTGGCATGTATAGAACCGTTGCCTTCACATTTTGTTCTCTCTATATTGTACCATCCATTCCACCGTTTAATGGTATTTGCTCCTCAGGGTCACTTGGTGACAGTATTTGAATGAGATCCGTTTTCAGGGATGCCACACAGATGTTATGGGGGTTTTAAAAACTATTGATAAGCAATGGTACTTTTCCACTGGATCATAACGACTGTGGTAAGAGGTACATTTTTGTCCTGATATGAACAAAACACCGTGGAGCAAAACATCATCGGACAGAAGATTATCTTAGGAGGGAGTGATGAAGTAAATCTAGTAAAAACTCCAGAAGCGGAAACGATTGAGAGAGAAGTTGTAAAGTGGCAAGGTACAGATGCCCACCAAGTGTCTACTATATTTGCGGAACTTGCAGCTATTCTTCCAAGTGCGAAAGACTACTTCTAGGTTTGATAACACATTCGATAATAATAATTGACGAAAACCAATGAGCAAAAGGTAGTTGAAACCAACCAATCAATGCTGAGTCACTGTTGCCAAATTTCCCAATCAACGACATGGCCAAAATGACTAGTTAACCACTAGTAAAGTTACTTGCTCAACCATCTTCTCTAGGACATTATGAGATACCATGATAGTATGCCAACGTAACTAGATAGATGCTCGAGCAATGTAGAATGAACTTCGTCACAAATAATCAACTGTTAAACTTACACAGACAAACCATCACCAGCGATCTTCTGGAATTTGTGCTGTTTTTCTGTGAAATAAAGTTCATTATTATCATTTATTTTATTTTTTATTATACAATGTGTTGTTTTCATGCAAAATAGAAATTAGTTATATTTGACTGTAGATATTTTTATGTTTAACATCTTGGCATGTGTATTACATTATTTTTTTATTATCTGATGTAGATGAAACGATTGATATAATATTTTTTTTCGTCGTGTTACTTTTTGTTCTACCGGCAATCGATCAGAGGGCCACATTTCAACTGCACTGAACGGCTGTTGTTTGGGAAGTTTCTTTTACAAATATCATTGTTGTCGCCCCCAAGACGCCGATTTGGCAGGCATAAAAGGTAGCAAGTGTCTGTGAAAAAATCACTTGGTAACTGGAGCCTGTCTTGTGCTTCACAAACTCACTCTGTACATGCTAGACTGATGCTATCAATGATCAGTGCAGCACCGGTAGAAAAGCAGTTGGTTGTTAGACTATTTTTAGCGTTCAGTAGTTGCTAGTTAACTCGGTGTCTTCCGAGTTGATAAATTGTTTATTTCTATAGTTGATATCACTTATTTGATCGTTACTAATTGCTATAGCATGAACTACTAGTAATATTCATTTGGTACTTGTTATTTAGTACTTAAATATTGCGTTGGCTGGTTCATACAGGTGTTAGTATAGAGTGAAAGTGGTGCGGCAAGTAGTATGTGTAGAGCATTTGCACTGCATATCTACTATTCGGTTAAAATCGTGGAATTGATGGCATCAGACCTAGTAGGTAGTTCAACAAGTGCAGCCGCAAGGTCTGAGGTTAGACACAGGTAGCTGAACAAGGGTAGCCGTGTCTATTACATGGCAAGTCCTAGTAGGTAGCTGAGCAAGCGCAGACACTAGGCACTGAGGTTAAACATAGGTAGCTGAATAAGTACAACCATGTCTATTGCATGGGAAGTCCTGGTAAATAGCTGAACAAGCGCAGTCGCTAGGCACTGAGGCTAGACATAGGTAGCTAAATAAGCATAGCTATTTCTAGAGCTGGCAAGTCCTAGTAGGTAGTTGAACAAGCGCAGCAGCTAGGCACTGAGGCTAGACATAGGTAGCTGAACAGACGTAGCCGCATCTATGGTGTTGTGAAACTAGTAGGTAGCTGAAAATACGCAGCCGCTAGTACTGAGGGCGAAATAGTACCCTTTTTACAGAGGAGTTGTCTCCTCTCTCCTGTTGTAGGAAGTTGTCTTCCCTCTCCGACAGTGGGGGTTCTAACCGTGGATAGGTGCTACTCTGATCTACTAAGGCAAATAATTGCCTGCCCCTTTGTTGCAGTGCAGTTAGAGTGGTCTTACCTCTCTATAGAACAGGCTCATTTCAGTGGTGGCAACAGTGGGATATTTTGATAGCAATATCAAGTAAATTTCAGAACCATGGAGAGAGAGAGACACTGATGAAAAGATAGATGCACTCATTGATGCTACACAAGCTTGGCCTGTCCCTTTGTTGCAGTGCAGTTAGAATTGTCTCACCTCTATAAAAACAGGTTCATTCTAAATTATTGGTAATAGAGTGAAGGAAGCTATCGACAACAACATGGCGCTGAATTTTCGGCCCATACGGCTACAAACAGTCTGTATATAGTTGTAAGTTGACAATTTCCTTACGATCAGAATACAATCAATTTATAGCAATTATATATTTTATTGCGATCATTTATGTCCAAACATCTTTTGCCCAAGATTATAGTGAAGTTTTCAGACTTTAATCCTTGACCGTATAAATACTGGGTCAATTTCTCTAGTAGCCAGAGTTGTTTTGATTGTATTCAAGTTAATATCCAGTTCTCGGAACAAATACATCATTCAGATACCTCTCAATTTCACTCTCTCTATAACAGATAATAGCAACGGAATCAATTATTCCGTCAGTTGAATAAGTATACATAGAGCCAACCTTGCAGAGTAGACTCAGCAGTAGTGGACTAGGACTGGAGGCCACCTCTTCCAGTTTGTCTAGCAGCAGACAAAAACGATCAGCAGTCAGCCTAGACCAGTCATGCCAAGAAACTACTGCTGATTAGACCTGTCCACTGCGAGTTGCTGGCAAGTGATGGCAGACTATAGCTTGAAGGTCGAACGATCAGAGTAGCAGGTGCAAGTGGTGCTACCTACGGTGTGTCCTTTGAAAAGCCACCATAAATTCCTGTACATTGGTGGCAGCAGTGGGATTGCCAGATCCCATTGCACAACAACCCAGATCAGGTCAGATCTAGAAGGATGTCTACAGGGGGTCAGCCAGTGTGTATAGACAACCATCCACCAGGATCATGGGGACTCTAACTAGCATTCGGCAAAGAATGACTGAGTCTGCTGACAAAATGTGCTTTAAAGCCCCCGAATTTGACGAAACTAGAGATGTTCAATATTTTCTCTAACAGTTCCAAAAGGTATCAGAGGCCAACCAGAGGCAGGCAGAGACAGCAGTCATTCACCTCCGACAGTCCTTGATGGGGAAAGCTCAGCAATATAGAAGAGGGGACACCCTGTGGGTCATAATGGATTCCCTCAAGGCTGGATTCGGACTTGTTCGCAGAGAGGCTAGGAACAGGTTGTCTGGTTATAGGGAGAAACCCAAGCACTTGTTAACAGAGCATGCCATGACAATTGAGAAGCTGGTAGAAGTGGCTCATGAAGACTGTTCTTGTGCACAAAGGAGTGAGTACATGTTGGAGAATTTTCAAAACTCTATAGGGAACACCTACCTCCAGCGACACCTACTGGCTATACGCCCAACCTCGGCGGAGGACACAGTGAAGGCAGGGAATGAGTTTCTGCAGGTCCAACCAACCTATGCTCCTGGACCAGAGGTCAGGATGATGAAGGCAGATCAGGAGGAATGTCCACAGGTCCAGGTGGACAGGTCACCACCTACTATTGAGGAGCCTCTACTGATGCTCACTAAAACTGTGAACGAGTTGGCAAAGCAGGTGGCCTTACTTACAGCTGCTGAGAACAACAACAGATCCCAGGACATCAAACGACCAAAGCAGACACCGCGATGCTGGGGATGCGGACATATTCATAGTAAATGTCAAAAGGCCCCATGGTCCAACAACCACGGAAACGGGGCAGCCTGCAGCAGCAGGGTAACCTGCTGGCTGCACAAGGGCCAACAAAAGAGACAGTGTATGACAGCAGCCGACCCCAGGGGAATGGCAGGAGATCAGATGACTTGCCCACAGCCCATTCAGATTAAGTTTACTAACCTACCGCTCCTGGAGTACGAACTGTTTGGCACAGCCCGGAGCCCTCACTGGATACAGATATGGAGGAAACTATCGACAACAACATGGCGCCGAAATTCCGACCCATGAGGTTACAAAAAGTGTGTAAATAGGTGCTAAGTTGACAATTTCCTTACAATCAGAATACAATTAATTAATTATGTATATATTTTTTTAGCAATTGTTATGTATTTTATTGTTATTATGTATGTCTAAATATTTTTGTCCGAGGTTATAGTGAAGTTTTCACTCAATCCTTGAAAGTATAAATACTGTCTTTAGTAGCCAGAGTTGTGGTGATTGTATTTAAGATAAGATTAGCTCAGTTAAAGAAGAATACACAGAGCCAACGTTGCAGGGTGGACTCAGCAATAGCAGATTAGGCGGTGGAGGCCACATCTTCCAGCTTGTCCAGCAGCAGACGAAGACGACCAGCAGTCAACCTAGGCCAGTCACGCCAAGGAACTACTGCTGATCAGATCTGTCCACTGCACATTGCTGGCATATGACGGAAGATTGTTGTAGACTGAAGTTCGAGCAATCAATCAGGGTAGCAGGTACAGGTGGTGCTACCAACAGAGTGTCCTGCACAATAGACAAGCTTCGTCCCATAGACCGCAAAAAAGATGTTAAAGTCCATAGAAAAAGAATGATTCATTCAGATTTGCAGTTTTTATCAATTAATGGCTTCCATTCCATTTAAAAGTTTCATTTCAAACAAAACCAGAATAATAATAATATATATATATAACAATAATGATTAACAAATAATAATAATAAAGTCTCATTTATTAATTTTTATAACAGTCTATCATCATACGATAATAAAAATAATACATGAATTATTTTAATAAATAAATGAGGTTATTATAATTATTATAATTATTATTATCTTCTCAGGTCGTAGTACTAGTAAATAATAATAATAATAATTAAATTATTATAATTTAATTATTATTATTAATTAATTATTATTATTAGTGGTAGGTAGTAAAAATAAGTGATATAAAAACTTTGATGGAATCAATCATGATGATTCATGCGGGGAGTTCGATTAGACTAATCTAACTCATCGAGCACAGGCCTAATGCAGACAATTTGGTGGGTTTTAGTTTTAGACGATTTTTTGGAAATTTACAAAACAAACGCACAACATAAATAATTTCTGGAAAACAAAACAGTCCAAAACACACCAAATTTTCTGCGTTATGAGTAGTGACCATAGACCTATAGCAGGTACTAAGTCATCTCGACCCCAGGTAAACTTCGACCGGACACCTCACCCCGCACCAGTCATTTCGACCCCTGTCTTAACCTTACTTACGATCTCGACGGATGATTTCGACTCGCACTCATATGAGCAACAGTAGCCTTCACTAGCAAAACCTTCGAGTTCATTTTTGGAGTTGTCCTACTTTTAAAAGAGATAACTCCTGTATTTTACTTGCATTTCTGATGGAATTATGCCATGTATTATAGATTTCACTCACTAATCAATCACATATTGACAAATAAATCACTATGCAAAACAAAACATTAAAGAACTACTCCATCTGCACATTTAGCTGTGACCAGCTGTTAAAGTTTTTCTAAACAAAACTTATTCTTACATTAGACTGTATCACTAGTTTGTACAACTGATTAAATAAGCAACATGAAATCCACTTGACAATTAATGGTTTTTTACTAATGAGCTTCAAAAAATTACTGCATTAGAAATATTACATAGAATGTGCATATTTTTTGCATATCATTTGCTACCAGTTATTCAGGCTACTAAAAACAATTGGTTTCAAACTTGGTTAAAAAATATATTCTTTATACCAACATATATGTTGCAGCAATACATAAAAACAGAAGAATACAATAACCTCAAGCCAGAAATAGTTGTTAATTGCTTGAAATTCGTCAGTATTGTAGTATTATTACCAAACAATGTTAGTTCAAGTGGAAGTTCACAGGCTAAAATGAAACTGAAATAATTCTCTAGTGAATGTTATTGACCGTGCCTTCGTACGTTGGATAATGAAGACTTGAAGATTGTGCTTTATACTGCATGCCATCTCAATAGTATTGGAGGGAACTGCAAAATGAAAAACAAGTAACTACATACGGCGGTGTCCATATACCATGGCTGGATGTTAATGAAGAGATTTATCAGTAGCGAACACCTTTTTTTATTTTAACTTAATAAAAAAAAGACTAGTAAAGCATTGACTTGGAGTAAAAAGGAGTTTTTCAATTCATAAAAGGCAAACAAGTGAAAACAAGAATAGTTAGCATGCAGTTTGGAGTTGTCTTACCAAGGAAAGATGAATAACACTTAAACGGGAGTTTAAAACAGATTAACTTTTAAAATCTCGCCAAATTACAATATGATAAAGCAAGAATTGAGTTATATTATTTCCCATTTACAATATGACAAATAAAAACTAGGCAATGAGAGAGCGTCTATGCCACATGCATTTTTGTCAGTTTTTTATCACAAACGTAATGTGGTTATTTGCATGTAAAATATGTAAGGTAACTGAAAAAATTAACACTCGTACTTTCCTGACGAAGCTGTGGCCAAAAATGGAATTCCAAACAAGAAGAAAAAACTGCACAGTTTTGCGCAACAGGCTATAAAAACAATCATTGGGATAGTATTAAAACAGCCTCAAATAAGTTGCTAAAGAAATCTTTAATCGAAAAAATCAGAAACTGGAGCGTATTGAAATTGTGAGAATTGTGGAGACTTGACAACGTTATTTAGTAAGCTTTTAGCATAGTCCAATTTTTTGCAAATCACCTGAACACTTTGTGATACAGTTTATACGCTTTAAAAATCAAAGCTAATTTGCTGGTACACTATCAATTAGCAATTTTTTTAACTAAACACTGATGAAAACATTTTTAGTGAAATAAACGAGAAATTTTTTTTAATATTCAATTTATAACAAATAAACAATAAGAATTCTTTATATTCTTAAAAAAAATTTCTTAGATTATTTGATATCCGTTTATATGATTGAATAACTTTTTTAACGTTCATTCATTGATCACCACATCAATTTTAGAGATTTTATACAGCTATAACGAAAAACAGAATAGCTGTTTTTGGTTAAATAGCTATGCTCTTTGCAAACCTTTCAAAATAATTTAGATAATTTTAAAACAGTTCAGACTATTTCAAAGTTGGATTTAAGTGATTCCAACTAGTTTTAAAGCTTTCTTACAGTTTGTACACAGCCCAATCGTCTGAACCATTTCAAAACAGCACAGATTATTCGCAAAACGACTATTTGGTTCGGAAATTTCTACAGTTGTTAAACAGGAAATACGATTTTATTGTATGAAAATTCACAACTGCCAAAGCTGATGCTCAGCTATTATAAGTACTTTGTGAGATGCATTTCATTAGGTTATTTAAATTTAATACTTTCACAATTACTTTTTTAAAGCAGAGCCATCTACACTATGATCAACCATACATAGGTGTGGGTTACTTACTGTTTCTACCCTTGTTATTGCAACCTTCGCAGCCACCAGATTACGTAGCGCACTACCTAACAAACAGAGTATTGTGAGAATAAAGACATGATATATACTGCAGATATACACAGGGTGTGGTCCCTCTTCACTTTACAACCTCATAAGTTCACGTGAGGATGAAACCTGATAAGTCAGTGTCACGATGATGTACAATATATATAACATACACACATACAGTGCTATAGTACAATATATATAACATACACACATACAGTGCTATAGTACAATATATATAACATACACACATACAGTGCTATAGTACAATATATATAACATACACACATACAGTGCTATAGTACAATATATATAACATACACACATACAGTGCTATAGTACAATATATATAACATACGCACATACAGTGCTGTAGTACAATATATATAACATACACACATACAGTACTGTAGTACAATATATATATAACATACACACATACAGTGCTATAGTACAATATATATAACATACGCACATACAGTGCTGTAGTACAATATATATATAACATACACACATACAGTGCTATAGTACAATATATATAACATACACACATACAGTACTGTAGTACAATATATATAACATACACACATACAGTGCTATAGTACAATATATATAACATACACACATACAGTGCTATAGTACAATATATATAACATACACACATACAGTGCTATAGTACAATATATATAACATACACACATACAGTGCTATAGTACAATATATATAACATACGCACATACAGTGCTATAGTACAATATATATAACATACACACATACAGTGCTGTAGTACAATATATATAACATACACACATACAGTACTGTAGTACAATATATATAACATACACACATACAGTACTATAGTACAGTATATATAACATACACACATACAGTACTGTAGTACAATATATATAACATACACACATACAGTGCTATAGTACAATATATATAATATACACACATACAGTACTGTAGTACAATATATATAACATACACACATACAGTGCTATAGTACAGTATATATAACATACACACATACATTACTGTAGTACAATATATATAATATACACACATACAGTACTATAGTACAGTATATATAACATACACACATACAGTACTATAGTACAATATATATAACATACACACATACAGTGCTGTAGTACAATATATATAACATACACACATACAGTACTGTAGTACAATATATATAACATACACACATACAGTACTGTAGTACAATATATATAACATACGCACATACAGTGCTATAGTACAATATATATAACATACACACATACAGTGCTGTAGTACAATATATATAACATACACACATACAGTACTGTAGTACAATATATATAACATACACACATACAGTGCTATAGTACAATATATATAACATACGCACATACAGTGCTGTAGTACAATATATATAACATACACACATACAGTGCTATAGTACAATATATATAACATACACACATACAGTGCTGTAGTACAATATATATAACATACACACATACAGTGCTGTAGTACAATATATATAACACACACATACAGTGCTGTAGTACAATATATATAACATACACACATACAGTACTATAGTACAATATATATAACATACACACATACAGTGCTGTAGTACAATATATATAACATACACACATAGAGTACTGTAGTACAATATATATAACATACACACATACAGTGCTGTAGTACAATATATATAACATACACACATACAGTACTGTAGTACAATATATATAACATACACACATACAGTGCTATAGTACAATATATATAACATACACACATACAGTGCTGTAGTACAATATATATAACATACACACATACAGTGCTATAGTACAATATATATAACATACACACATACAGTGCTATAGTACAATATATATAACATACACACATACAGTGCTATAGTACAATATATATAACATACACACATACAGTGCTGTAGTACAATATATATAACATACACACATACAGTGCTGTAGTACAATATATATAACACACACATACAGTGCTGTAGTACAATATATATAACATACACACATACAGTACTATAGTACAATATATATAACATACACACATACAGTGCTGTAGTACAATATATATAACATACACACATAGAGTACTGTAGTACAATATATATAACATACACACATACAGTGCTGTAGTACAATATATATAACATACACACATACAGTACTGTAGTACAATATATATAACATACACACATACAGTGCTATAGTACAATATATATAACATACACACATACAGTGCTGTAGTACAATATATATAACATACACACATACAGTGCTATAGTACAATATATATAACATACACACATACAGTGCTATAGTACAATATATATAACATACACACATACAGTGCTATAGTACAATATATATAACATACGCACATACAGTGCTATAGTACAATATATATAACATACACACATACAGTGCTGTAGTACAATATATATAACATACACACATACAGTACTGTAGTACAATATATATAACATACACACATACAGTGCTATAGTACAATATATATAACATACACACATACAGTACTGTAGTACAATATATATAACATACACACATACAGTACTGTGGTACAATATATATAACATACACACATACAGTGCTGTAGTACAATATATATAACATACGCACATACATTGATGTACACTACAGTATATATAACACACATTCCTACACTACACTACATACATTGCTGTGTACTACGCTATATATAACACCGAACAATACTCACCTCTGACAGGAGACAATTGGTAGTTAACTTGTTCCCAGAACTTGTTGGAGTTTTCTGATAAACTGGATGATGAAATAGGATGAGGGAAAGAATTTCTGCCTCAGTTCCTGCCACACGCAAACTTTACTTACAGCATGCTAATCGTATGTACTAGGAATGTACATTAGCATTGTACAGGATTATAGCACAATAATACACGGTACACTACACAGTACACTACACACTTCACTACACACAGTACACTGCACCCAGCACACTATACATAGTACACTGCACACAGCACACTATACATAGTACACAGCACACTATACATAGTACACTACACAGAGTACACTACATACAGTACACTATATATACAGTACGCTACACACAGTATACTACACACAATACGTTGTACACAGTACATTACACACAGTACACTAAACACACTACACTATGCACTACACAGTACACTACACAGTATGGTACACTACACAGTACACTACACAGTATGGTACACTACACAGTATGGTACACTACACAGTACACTACACACAGTAATCCACACACATTACACCTCACTGTACATTACACACAGTACTTCGCACACAGTACACTCACCTCAGCTTCTCCAAAGTCAGCTGTCTTACTCTTGGTGCACACAAGTCTCTGGGCCCGTCAGTGAGAGAATCAGTGAGTCCAGTAAATGGCATATCAGAGCCTTGTTTCTACAGCAAACACTACAGTATTACATCCAGTACTACAGTATTACATCTAGTACTACAGTATTACATCCAGTACTACAGTATTACACCTAGTACTACAGTATTACATCTAGTACTACGGTATTACATCTAGTACTACGGTATTACATCTAGTACTACAGTATTACATCTAGTACTACAGTATTAGATCTAGTACTACAGTATTACACCTAGTACTACAGTATTACATCTAGTACTACAGTATTACATCTAGTACTACAGTATTACATCTAGTACTACAGTATTACATCTAGTACTAAAGTATTACATCTAGTACTACAGTATTAGATCTAGTACTACAGTATTACACCTAGTGCTTCAGTATTACATCTAGTACTACAGTATTACATCTAGCACTACAGTATTACATCTAGCACTACAGTATTACACCTAGTACTACAGTATTACATCCAGTACTACAGTGTTACATCTAGTACTACAGTATTACATCTAGTACTAAAGTATTAGATCTAGTACTACAGTATTACACCTAGTACTACAGTATTACACCTAGTACTACAGTATTACACCTAGTACTACAGTATTAGCATAACAGTACACAATAATGTCAGAGACACCCACCAGAGGCTGTCGAAAGTAAATCACTTACCCTCCATTCTTGCGATGGGGTTCCGAGCTGTCGCCATCATCCTACAAGTTGAATTGATACTAATATTTCTTTATCAAACAGTTCAGTTGTATTATGTATCAAATCCACAATGTAGTTATATTTATGGCAACTAGCAAGAGTGGTAAATGATTAGCTGAGTAATAAATAAATAAAAATGTTATTAGCTTTACCTGCCCATAAACCATGGAGAGGAAGATAAATTGAATGCATAAAGAGTTTTCAGACAGTTCCATCATCCGTCCAAACACAAGATCATCCAGTCAATGTCAATGCAGCTTGTATGAAAGAGTATCTTCTCTGCAGCAGAGCTGCTCTTCACCTTTTGATTTTGATACCTTGTGAATATTACCAAAGTTGTTGTACCACATGGAGAAAGCAACTTCTGTAATTATAACTAATAATAATAATATGTCTGTGTCAGCAAAGATAATAACTTTTACTACTCTAACTAAAAGATGATATGTAATGTCTTTCTTGACAATAGTAAACACCAACACTGCAAAATGAAGCATCATTTATTGACAGTACTCAAAATGATGTTTTATTTATCTAAATCATAAATAAATAGCTGCAACAATAATAAATAATAATAATAATAATATGTTGCAAAAAATGGCTGCACAAAACAACAAGGATTTCTGTAAAGTCTCATAGGTTTCTACAGCGAAATTTAGTTTTATTAAAAATATTAGATACTCAGCTCTAAAAGTACAGCTGCAAATCAAATCTTACTTACTTATACCTGTTCGTGTAGCACAAAAATTGAAGAGAGCTATTTTCACCGCCATCTTGGGTCGAAGTGACCGCTCCTGGGCTCAAGTGACTCTAGGTCGAAACGTCGCTTGGGTCGAGGTGACTGAGATTCCCTATAGCATAACCCCCTATAGGTTATAGGTCTATGGCATAGAATTATCTCCTGGAGGGGAGATAATTCTATGGCAGTGACTAAAATTTTTTATTTGTTATTGTTATTAACAACAATAATAATAAGTAATAATAATCCTAATGGTAGTAGTAGTGGTAGTGGCGGCGGTAGCAGTGTTATGATCATTTTGTTAGTTTTTATTTCCCTGTAGCTTTTATGAAAATTGTCAAGTTCAAATTATTGTAGAGATGACAACTCTCAGTATCCCTATTCATTTGAATATGTATCAACTTAACAAAAGTTGTCCCCTCTTTCTTTTATAGCTTAATTGAGTAAATAACTCCAAATTACCTAGTGATGTATATCAACCTGATATGCTATCACACAAATTCGGTTTAGTCTAGAGCTAGCAACTGGCCAGTCTACTAATTACTTAATAGAAACACATATTAAGAATCAACTCTAAAATTCAATAGTAAATGGAATAGATCAACATGTAATCAACTTAAAAAGACACTCACTGCTCAACCTAACCCCAACATTCATGGGATGGTGGTTGGAGAGTGAACGATGGACTACACATATATGGCATTAACTCTAAGCTATTATTGTAGATCAACATATACACCACTGATAGCTAACCGTGGAGACCGAACCTACTAACAGTATATACAACTTTATGACAATTACCCACAACGACACAGGATCGTAGACAGTATTGCTCACATTGATATAGCTAGGATTCGAGGAGTCGATCATACAACTAAGTAAAGTTACGACAAACAATAAACCTCGGATTTCATACATCTCAGCAGCACTGGCAGGTAGCAGTACTGCCAGTAGTTAGCAGTAGTAGATAAGAAATTGTCAGTCTTTTTGTGAAGTCGTAACTCTTCAACGGTGTATATACAAACCAGTATCTCTTCGGTATAAACCAAAACTCTATCGGTTCTCGGACGGTCTACACCTAAACTCGGGATTTCCATTCCTCATGTCGAATAAAAAGAGACTTAATTAAAGCTGATTTTGCGCCCAGGCATGAGGTTTCTTTAACCTTGATAGGTTCCGGCCTGAAATTTTGGCAGTTGCTTTTCTCTGTTAAAAAGTTAGTTTTTTTCTTTAAATTAGCTCTATTTGTTGCCAAAATTCAACATTAATAACATCATCTTGACTAATGATGATATTAAAAAAAGTTTTGTGCCCAACTCACCGTATATGTATTGCTGAGGAATTTTCCTGACAAGACTGGAGCGAGCCTGCTACTACAATTTACCAAAAATGCTTGGGTTGTACCCAATCCTTGTTCATACTGCCCCTGCAGTTTGCTATGCAGTTAGTGTCCTCGGCAGAAGTACACTATTTGTGACATTTGTGTAAAGTAAAGCTGGTATCATCTGTTGTTAAAAGATAAACTACCTTTTGTTAAACAATATAACCTCAGCCAATTAGATTATAATCCAACCGAGGATATTAACATTGCTGACAAGCTATGTTATAATTCAGTTGTTGAGCCTTATATTTTTACGATATCCTAGGCTAGGCAAATTGCATGAAAATGTTGATGTCGATGTTGTTAGTATAATCAAATGCAAAAGGAAGCGATTGTATGTGTTGATTGTCTATAACTTGCATATATTTGCATTATATCAAAATATTTAAATAACAAATTTTGATTTAGTTGAACACCAAAGAGCAATTATTGTCGGTTGATAACTTCTATTTTCGTAATTCAAAATAAAAAAAGACATTGGTTGCTTGCAGCAGTTTGATCGTGTGCAAAGCTACTAGAAGTAAAAATGTAACTGACTACATGTGGTTGCTTGGTTACCTATACGGCACAAGGTGCAAACACTATTCGTCTGATCGTTACCCCAAAATCAAATACAATTAAAGTTAAATGTACAAAAGGCTACACAAGGTATTTCTACACAGAAGTGAAGATATAAATAATGTATTACCTTAAAACAATATTTGATTCTGTGACAATTCTGTTGCTTACAGCTGGCTGCAATAGAGTTACGCACATGGATAATAGTTAGATTATAAGTTTCTCTGCAGTATAACAATCACAGACATCAACTGCTAGTAGTACAGCTTGACCATAATTTTTAAAGTGCGCTAACTTAAACTTGCTCAGCTTCTGGAGTTCGGAGAAGTCATTCATTTCTCATCAGAAACTGCTACAGCTATAAATTTTTAATATTACAAAAACTGATGAATGTAGCAGAGTTTTTTTTACGGGGGTAATACACTTTTTTCTTAATTTTCTCATGGAAATGCATATAATTCCTCAGGAATGCGCTATTATTGGCCCATTAACTCACACCATGTTTCATAAGGGGTCCAACGATGATAATGTGCAGGTAGTTCATTTCACCAACAAACCTTGGTGAATGATGTAATGAAGTAGGGAAGAGTTATGTGGATGACTGCTTGACTTTCCTTTTCACAACTGATACGAGTTACTGGTGTTAGTACATTGATGATTGTCATTGATCTCAGGTAAAGAAAGTCACTTAAGTGATAGTAATAAAACCTCAAGCATGGGCTCTGAACAGCTGGCCCAGTAAGCAATATTGTCAAAGCATCAGAAAGAAATGGCATTTAATGTTGGTAGGAGTATCAGGCTCTAAAAACAGTCAACGGATTCTACTACATTGATTTTCATATATTCTAGGTCAATGCAGTTGAACTGTAAGCGACTTGAAAAGCAAAGTTAAGCCGCATGACAATTTGCAGCAAAAAAATGTAGTTACCATTAGCAGCTGGCAGTATGTGAGGCTGCTGTGCCACAAGTATTGGGCCCCATAGAGTGGTGCTTTCCATTCCCCAATAAGATACCAATATTTAGTCAAATACGCACTGGTTATAAAAAAAAAATTGTTTTTTTAAACCAAGACTTGGTTGTTGGAAAAGTCTTGTTTTTTTCTCGATTCAATTTATTGCTACCTAAAAACCGTTTCTTTGAATTTGTCAGAGTTACATTGTCAAGATAAATCAGTTCAGCAATTAAAAAACAACTCCAATCAAGATGATAATTTGATATAACTTTGTGAGGGAATCCGTTTCCATCAATATATAACATATTCTGAATTGAATATACATAAATGTATTGAAAAATTTATTGGATTCATTAGGTATTGGAAATTCTATTATATTTTCACAACTCAATGTTAATTAATGGTTATTTTTCATCTCACAGGGGTTCCCAAAACTGAATGATCGGTTATTGAAAATTTTTTGGGATTGTTCCTGCTGAATTCATTAGATATTAACTTCACTGCTCTTCTCTGTCCGATATATAACTTCACTGCTCTTCTCAGTCCAATATATAACTTCACTGCTCTTCTCAGTCCAATATATAACTTCACTGCTCTTCTCAGTCCGATATATAAATAGATTTCAAGGTAATTCATTGCTATTGACAGCTTTGTTAGACTTGTATCACAATTCTCCAACCAAAATGCTGGTCATGAGATTTTTTGTAGAAGAAAGTTAGCAGCTTTTAAAATGATTGCCCAGCCATCACTGCACTTCTCTTTAGCTGTGACCAGGAAGGCTTACTGTCCTTCTCTTTAGCTGTGACCAGTAAGGATTACTGCACTTCTCTTTAGCTGTGACCAGTAAGGATTACTGTCCTTTAGCTGTGACCAGTAAGGCTTACTGTCCTTCTCTTTAGCTGTGACCAGTAAGGATTACTGTCCTTCTCTTTAGCTGTGACCAGGAAGGCTTACTGTCCTTCTCTTTAGCTGTGACCAGTAAGGATTACTGTCCTTCTCTTTAGCTGTGACCAGGAAGGATTACTGCCCTTCTCTTTAGCTGTGACCAGTAAGGCTTACTGCCCTTCTCTTGAGCTGTGACCAGTAAGGCTTACTGTCCTTCTCTTTAGCTGTGACCAGGAAGGCTTACTGTCCTTCTCTTTAGCTGTGACCAGTAAGGATTACTGCACTTCTCTTTAGCTGTGACCAGGAAGGCTTACTGCACTTCTCTTTAGCTGTGACCAGGAAGGCTTACTGTCCTTTTCTTTAGCTGTGACCAGTAAGGATTACTGCACTTCTCTTTAGCTGTGACCAGTAAGGCTTACTGCACTTCTCTTTAGCTGTGACCAGTAAGGCTTACTGCCCTTCTCTTTAGCTGTGACCAGTAAGGCTTGCTGCACTTCTCTTTAGCTGTGACCAGGAAGGCTTACTGCACTTCTCTTTAGCTGTGACCAGTGAGGCTTACTGCACTTCTCTTTAGCTGTGACCAGTAAGGCTTACTGCCCTTCTCTTTAGCTGTGACCAGGAAGGCTTACTGTCCTTCTCTTTAGCTGTGACCAGTAAGGATTACTGTCCTTCTCTTGAGCTGTGACCAGTAAGGCTTACTGTCCTTCTCTTTAGCTGTGACCAGGAAGGCTTACTGTCCTTCTCTTTAGCTGTGACCAGTAAGGATTACTGCACTTCTCTTTAGCTGTGACCAGGAAGGCTTACTGCACTTCTCTTTAGCTGTGACCAGGAAGGCTTACTGTCCTTTTCTTTAGCTGTGACCAGTAAGGATTACTGCACTTCTCTTTAGCTGTGACCAGTAAGGCTTACTGCACTTCTCTTTAGCTGTGACCAGTAAGGCTTACTGCCCTTCTCTTTAGCTGTGACCAGTAAGGCTTGCTGCACTTCTCTTTAGCTGTGACCAGTAAGGATTACTGCACTTCTCTTTAGCTGTGACCAGTGAGGCTTACTGCACTTCTCTTTAGCTGTGACCAGTAAGGCTTACTGTCCTCTTTAGCTGTGACCAGGAAGGCTTACTGTCCTCTTTAGCTGTGACCAGGAAGGCTTACTGTCCTCTTTAGCTGTGACCAGTAAGGATTACTGTCCTTCTCTTTAGCTGTGACCAGTGAGGCTTACTGTCCTTCTCTTTAGCTGTGACCAGGAAGGCTTACTGTCCTTCTCTTTAGCTGTGACCAGTAAGGCTTACTGTCCTTCTCTTTAGCTGTGACCAGTAAGGCTTACTGCCCTTCTCTTTAGCTGTGACCAGTAAGGATTACTGCCCTTCTCTTTAGCTGTGACCAGTAAGGCTTACTGCACTTCTCTTTAGCTGTGACCAGGAAGGCTTACTGCACTTCTCTTTAGCTGTGACCAGGAAGGCTTACTGCACTTCTCTTTAGCTGTGACCAGGAAGGCTTACTGCACTTCTCTTTAGCTGTGACCAGTGAGGCTTACTGCACTTCTCTTTAGCTGTGACCAGTAAGGATTACTGTCCTTCTCTTTAGCTGTGACCAGGAAGGATTACTGCCCTTCTCTTTAGCTGTGACCAGTAAGGCTTACTGCCCTTCTCTTGAGCTGTGACCAGTAAGGCTTACTGTCCTTCTCTTTAGCTGTGACCAGGAAGGCTTACTGTCCTTCTCTTTAGCTGTGACCAGTAAGGCTTACTGTCCTTCTCTTTAGCTGTGACCAGGAAGGCTTACTGCACTTCTCTTTAGCTGTGACCAGTGAGGCTTACTGCACTTCTCTTTAGCTGTGACCAGGAAGGCTTACTGTCCTTCTCTTTAGCTGTGACCAGTAAGGCTTACTGTCCTTCTCTTTAGCTGTGACCAGGAAGGCTTACTGCCCTTCTCTTTAGCTGTGACCAGTAAGGATTACTGTCCTTCTCTTTAGCTGTGACCAGTAAGGCTTACTGTCCTTCTCTTTAGCTGTGACCAGTGAGGCTTACTGCACTTCTCTTTAGCTGTGACCAGTAAGGATTACTGCACTTCTCTTTAGCTGTGACCAGTAAGGCTTACTGTCCTTCTCTTTAGCTGTGACCAGGAAGGCTTACTGTCCTTATCTTTAGCTGTGACCAGTGAGGCTTACTGTCCTCTTTAGCTGTGACCAGTAAGGATTACTGTCCTTCTCTTTAGCTGTGACCAGTAAGGCTTACTGTCCTTCTCTTTAGCTGTGACCAGTGAGGCTTACTGCACTTCTCTTTAGCTGTGACCAGTAAGGATTACTGCACTTCTCTTTAGCTGTGACCAGTAAGGCTTACTGTCCTTCTCTTTAGCTGTGACCAGGAAGGCTTACTGTCCTTATCTTTAGCTGTGACCAGTAAGGCTTACTGCACTTCTCTTTAGCTGTGACCAGTAAGGCTTACTGCCCTTCTCTTTAGCTGTGACCAGTAAGGCTTGCTGCACTTCTCTTTAGCTGTGACCAGGAAGGCTTACTGCACTTCTCTTTAGCTGTGACCAGTGAGGCTTACTGCACTTCTCTTTAGCTGTGACCAGTAAGGCTTGCTGCACTTCTCTTTAGCTGTGACCAGGAAGGCTTACTGCACTTCTCTTTAGCTGTGACCAGTGAGGCTTACTGCACTTCTCTTTAGCTGTGACCAGTAAGGCTTACTGCCCTTCTCTTTAGCTGTGACCAGGAAGGCTTACTGTCCTTCTCTTTAGCTGTGACCAGTAAGGATTACTGTCCTTCTCTTGAGCTGTGACCAGTAAGGCTTACTGTCCTTCTCTTTAGCTGTGACCAGGAAGGCTTACTGTCCTTCTCTTTAGCTGTGACCAGTAAGGATTACTGCACTTCTCTTTAGCTGTGACCAGGAAGGCTTACTGCACTTCTCTTTAGCTGTGACCAGGAAGGCTTACTGTCCTTTTCTTTAGCTGTGACCAGTAAGGATTACTGCACTTCTCTTTAGCTGTGACCAGTAAGGCTTACTGCACTTCTCTTTAGCTGTGACCAGTAAGGCTTACTGCCCTTCTCTTTAGCTGTGACCAGTAAGGCTTGCTGCACTTCTCTTTAGCTGTGACCAGTAAGGATTACTGCACTTCTCTTTAGCTGTGACCAGTGAGGCTTACTGCACTTCTCTTTAGCTGTGACCAGTAAGGCTTACTGTCCTCTTTAGCTGTGACCAGGAAGGCTTACTGTCCTCTTTAGCTGTGACCAGGAAGGCTTACTGTCCTCTTTAGCTGTGACCAGTAAGGATTACTGTCCTTCTCTTTAGCTGTGACCAGTGAGGCTTACTGTCCTTCTCTTTAGCTGTGACCAGGAAGGCTTACTGTCCTTCTCTTTAGCTGTGACCAGTAAGGCTTACTGTCCTTCTCTTTAGCTGTGACCAGTAAGGCTTACTGCCCTTCTCTTTAGCTGTGACCAGTAAGGATTACTGCCCTTCTCTTTAGCTGTGACCAGTAAGGCTTACTGCACTTCTCTTTAGCTGTGACCAGGAAGGCTTACTGCACTTCTCTTTAGCTGTGACCAGGAAGGCTTACTGCACTTCTCTTTAGCTGTGACCAGGAAGGCTTACTGCACTTCTCTTTAGCTGTGACCAGTGAGGCTTACTGCACTTCTCTTTAGCTGTGACCAGTAAGGATTACTGTCCTTCTCTTTAGCTGTGACCAGGAAGGATTACTGCCCTTCTCTTTAGCTGTGACCAGTAAGGCTTACTGCCCTTCTCTTGAGCTGTGACCAGTAAGGCTTACTGTCCTTCTCTTTAGCTGTGACCAGGAAGGCTTACTGTCCTTCTCTTTAGCTGTGACCAGTAAGGCTTACTGTCCTTCTCTTTAGCTGTGACCAGGAAGGCTTACTGCACTTCTCTTTAGCTGTGACCAGTGAGGCTTACTGCACTTCTCTTTAGCTGTGACCAGGAAGGCTTACTGTCCTTCTCTTTAGCTGTGACCAGTAAGGCTTACTGTCCTTCTCTTTAGCTGTGACCAGGAAGGCTTACTGCCCTTCTCTTTAGCTGTGACCAGTAAGGATTACTGTCCTTCTCTTTAGCTGTGACCAGTAAGGCTTACTGTCCTTCTCTTTAGCTGTGACCAGTGAGGCTTACTGCACTTCTCTTTAGCTGTGACCAGTAAGGATTACTGCACTTCTCTTTAGCTGTGACCAGTAAGGCTTACTGTCCTTCTCTTTAGCTGTGACCAGGAAGGCTTACTGTCCTTATCTTTAGCTGTGACCAGTGAGGCTTACTGTCCTCTTTAGCTGTGACCAGTAAGGATTACTGCACTTCTCTTTAGCTGTGACCAGTGAGGCTTACTGTCCTTCTCTTTAGCTGTGACCAGTAAGGATTACTGTCCTTCTCTTCAGCTGTGACCAGGAAGGCTTACTGTCCTTCTCTTTAGCTGTGACCAGGAAGGCTTACTGCCTTTCTCTTTAGCTGTGACCAGTAAGGATTACTGTCCTTCTCTTTAGCTGTGACCAGGAAGGCTTACTGTCCTTCTCTTTAGCTGTGACCAGTGAGGCTTACTGTCCTTCTCTTTAGCTGTGACCAGTAAGGATTACTGTCCTTCTCTTTAGCTGTGACCAGGAAGGCTTACTGTCCTTCTCTTTAGCTGTGACCAGTGAGGATTACTGCACTTCTCTTTAGCTCTGACCAGTAAGGCTTACTGCACTTTAACTTGTATCGATAAGAAACATTTGTTTATTGCAATGAATGTCTAATATAATACTCACATTATGGATTAGGTCATAATTTGGCGAACTTGTACATAGTGGTAGTTAGTAATTATGGTATTTCTTTTCAGTCACTGGAATTTAATTGAGTCATAACGTGCAAAAACTATTAAAGGGGATGTTGAGTATTTTGGGGCCTAATTGATGACTTCTGGGACGATAGTTCCTCAACAGTACTTGTAACTCTAATGGATAATGAAGTAGCTGAGGCTATCTATAAGTTTTATTGCCAAACATGTTGGTTGCTGTACAAGATGTTAGGATTAGCAAAGCTCAGTTATTGGGTTAGTGTCGTCACACTGGTGACAGCTATAACACAATAAAATACTGATGACAAAACTCGGTAATATAAAACTTAATGCCCTTAATAGTGGAAATTCGTCACAGATATTGTTGGGTTACACAAATGAGTACATCAAGTGGTGTGCAGTACAATGTATATAATACAAAGTTATCATGTATACAATGTATATTATCATGCATAGAATATATATAATGTATATCATGAATATCAAGTATATCAAATATATCAAGTATATCAAGTATATAATGTATATCATGTATATAATGTATATCATGTATATAATGTATATCATGTATATAATGTATATCATGTATATAATGTATATAATGTATATAATACAAAGTTAGCTGAGCTCTGTTTTCATGCTGCTGACATTAGTATGTCGGAGAAATGTAGACGAGTTACCGGATAACCCTATAAGTTGGTTAAATAATTTAAAGCAAATAATAATTTGAATAACTTCATATAATTTTATTACAAATATAACTTTGTGATCATCCGATTGGCTTTTGGTTTCTACCACAAACATTTTTTTAAACTAAATGATGTTTTTGATTTACCAGTTTAAATAGCTGGTATGCAAAAATTTGACAATCTTTTGTTAAAACTTTCACAGGTATTCCATTTACAGGGTAGTTATGTTTAAGTGAACGGTTGTACTTTGTTTACAATTTAGTATGAATATCGTAATTAATAATGGTGGGATAAGCAGGCACAAGCAGCCAGACAATTTACACCACAAACGCTGCATAAGGCAATTATAAAGTGACAACAGTAACCCACCCATCACCTGGACTAGTATGGTCAATGTTTATGATGGAAGGTGATACTCGCAAACACGGGGCGGGAGTCTCTGCTGTTACACCTCACCTTCCCAGTGTCAGCAGTGGATAATGCCAACAGTGGCTAATGTTGTGCGTAACATACAATAAGCATGTACTTGTGGCATACAACAGGCCTGTGCAAGCCTCAGAGCCCTTGTTGTTGCTAGGAGGCTATCTGACGCTTCTTGACTCTTGGACTGCCATTGGCAGTTCATTAGATGATTCAAATGAGGTGTTCACAATGACCTCTATAAACATAGCCTCATCCACAATATACCCTACAAGTAGACATCGTTTGTCAGTCAACGCCACCAGTGGAGGGAGACACAAGACAACACACACAAACCTAAACAATATACTCACCACTATCTGGACCAAAAACTACCTCCTGGTCAGCAAACTCGGCAATACCAAATCCGGGGTTCATCTCAGTTTTAGGTCGTACACAATAAGAAGCCCTGGGGTCTGGTTTGCACTGAAGAACGATATCGTGTCTGCTTTTGGCAGGACATCTCAACTTCATAGTTACCTGATCAACAAAGGAAATGGTTGAGGAATGACGATGTGACAATATCGAGTGAGGAGACATTGATTGCTGCAGGGTGAACTCTACTGCACTGAGTACCGTACACTGAGTACTATACACTGAGTACTATACACTGAGTACCATACACTGAGTACCGTACACTGAGTACCGTCCACTGAGTACCGTACACCGAGTACTGTACACCGAGTACCGTACACCGAGTACCGTACACTGAGTACCGTACACTGAGTACCGTACACTGAGTACCGTACACTGAGTACTATACACTGAGTACTGTACACTGAGTACTATACACTGAGTACCGTACACTGAGTACCGTACACTGAGTACCGTACACTGAGTACTATACACTGAGTACCGTACACTGAGTACCGTACACTGAGTACTGTACACTGAGTACTGTACTCTAAGTACTGTACACTGAGTACTGTACACTGCGTACCGTACACTAAGTACCATACACGGCGCCAGCTAAATAATAAACTGGGAGATACATTTAGTGAACCCAATACAAACAAAGCTATCTCACTTACGCTGTGCTGGAAAGGCCAAGTAAGCAGAGCATCAAACTCTCCTTTTAACAAAACCAGGTACAGAGAGATGTGAGAACTCTTTCCAATGCCATCCCCTACAAATTGGTAAAACCAAAAGCCACCATGGTTAATGAGCGTGTAGACTACATTACAACAATGGTTGGTTCCTAGCAAACATAGAAAGGTGAATGTGAGATAAAACAATCTACAGCTTATGTGATATAATACAACCACTTCAGTACATTAACCTCTCACCAAGACTTACCATTCAGGAATAAGCGAAGACACATTCTATAGCCATCAGCAGCTGTGTAGAACACGGGGCTGGTGATGCTGAGCCTGATATGAGCTTCACTTCTCTTAGACAGAACTTGGTCTATCCTCCATATCAGTCTACCACCATATGATGTCTGTAGATATATAATATATAGTAAGTAATAGAGTTATACCACACACATACACACATACACTGTATGATGTCTGTAGATATATAGTATGTAGTAAGTAATAGAGTTATACCACACACACACACACACATACACTGTATGATGTCTGTGGATATATAATATGTAGTAAGTAATAGAGTTATACCACACACACATACACTGTATGATGTCTGTAGATATATAATATGTAGTAAGTAATAGAGTTATACCACACACACACACACATACACTGTATGATGTCTGTAGATATATAGTATGTAGTAAGTAATAGAGTTATACCACACACACACACACATACACTGTATGATGTTTGTAGATATATAATATGTAGTAAGTAATAGAGTTATACCACACACACACACATACACTGTATGATGTCTGTAGATATATAATATGTAGTAAGTAATAGAGTTATACCACACACACACACACTGTATGATGTCTGTAGATATATAATATGTAGTAAGTAATAGAGTTATACCACACACACACACATACACTGTATGATGTCTGTAGATATATAATATGTAGTAAGTAATAGAATTATACCACACACACACAGACACTGTATGATGCCAGTAGATATATAATATGTAGTAAGTAATAGAGTTATACCACACACACACAGACACTGTATGATGTCTGTAGATATATAATATGTAGTAAGTAATAGAGTTATACCACACACACACAGACACTGTATGATGTCTGTAGATATATAATATGTAGTAAGTAATAGAGTTATACCACACACACACAGACACTGTATGATGTATGTAGATATATAATGTGTAGTAAGTAATAGAGTTATACCACACACACACACGCACGCACGCACACACACACACTGTATGATGTCTGTAGATATATAATATGTAGTAAGTAATAGAGTTATACCACACACACACTGTATGATGACTGTAGATATATAATATGTAGTAAGTAATAGAGTTATACCACACACACACACACACTGTATGATGTCTGTAGATATATAATATATAGTAAGTAATAGAGTTATACCACACACACACACACACACACACTGTATGATGTCTGTAGATATATAATATATAGTAAGTAATAGAGTTATACCACACACACACATACACTGTATGATGTCTGTAGATATATAATATATAGTAAGTAATAGAGTTATACCACACACACACATACACTGTATGATGTATGTAGATATATAATATGTAGTAATTAATAGAGTTATACCACACACACACACACACACTGTATGATGTTTGTAGATATATATCAAATTTCTCACCAACTCATGGTCTATCAACGCTGCCTTCTGTTTATCAATCTCACTCTGTCTGGACTGAGACGAGGCCTCTAGGGTGTCAAATCTCTCAGTGGCAGCTGTTTCCTGTCTCTTTACCATTGCTGCCGTTTGCTGACATTTCTTATCAATCGATGACAATCTACAATACAACAGTTCACAAACAGAATATACAAACTATGTCAATTGATATAAGTACACACAAAGTGTACAATAACAGGTCAATTGATATAAGTACACACAAAGTGTACAATAACAGGTCAATTGATATAAGTACACACAAAGTATACAATAACAGGTCAAGCACATACTTGTGAATGTCTGCAGCTAACACCGTAAACAGTATCCTCAAGTCTTTAATTTGTTTTTGATTTGATTCTGCCTTGCCAGCATATTCAAGTAATTGCACAGCACCTTTACCTGTCCGCTGGCTCATTTCTTCATTCTAGGACAAACGAAGAACAAAACTTGTGTGAGGTGGTGTAAAAACGAAATTATACTGTGAGAATTATTCTAGAGATGAATAGGTAATTGATAAAATATAAATTGTAAAAGCCATCATAAACTGCAATGCAATGGGCAGGGAACAGAACAAGGTTAAACTAGCGGAGTACAACAAAAACTTTGATTGTCTTTAAAAAACAGTAAATGTATACCAGTTGTCTCTCAGCTTTCTCAGACCGACACTCTAGCTGTAGAAGTCTATCCAATATAGCTGTCATTTGGGATGGAGTAATTCCGCTCTGAACTGCACCACGTTGGTTTTTATTTTGGGACTCTTTCACAGACATCAACATATCATACAGAGCAACAACGTGGCGAGCAATTTTGCTTTCATCATCCAAATGGTGGATAGTCAGCTCTCCCGGTTTCATATCCTACATAAGCGATAAAATATCTAAATGACAAAAAATCTCAGACATTCCGAGAATTTTGATACCCTGATGTCTGGTTTATACTGTAGCATTTAGGAATTAACAGCTGTAGTCTTTTAGAGTTTGTGGTCTGTCTCACATGTAGAACAATTGGTTTGTTATAGCGTCAAGTTTACCGACAATTTCCAACAGGAATTTCCCTTTATCGCCAGCAGTATTGCCAATTTGTCATGATGTGGAAACATAGTATTGGTTTGATATAGCGTCATGCTTCACAGCCATGCTTGTGAACGCAAGGAAATGCCCCAACCTCTGGGCCATTTCGTACATAGTTCTCTGTATACAACTCCTTTTCAATATTAAAGGCACATATGAAGGAGTGGCTACCCTGCACTGATGTTTTGGTGCCAATGTATCTATACGATGGATTGTGACAATGTGAAGGTGGCTACACAGATCAATGTACTAGAGTGCATCGGTGAGCTGCTATTGAACTAGCCAAAGAGAGGGTTTGCACCCGTTTCATTTCCAACAACAGATTACTTGTTTCCATGATACAATAATGACAAAAATTGAAAAAAACATTCACTGTGATGTATGTTTGTTTTTTACCATAAAAAAAACTTGAGTTTTAATAGTTATTTCAGTTCTATTTACTATCAAAACAGCAGAATATTGTTATTATTTATCATTTATTTTATTGTTGCACTTAATAATTAATTATTATTATTATTATTATACTTGAAAATTTTATAATCATCAGTGATAACTATTTCATGTGAAATCAATGTACCGGAGTGAAATGTTTGTCAACATCTACGTTGAATCAAAGCAGTTTTGGTGCAAAGCACGGACATAAAAGTTTCCAGCTCTCTGTTGATAAATAACGCGGCAATGTGTCGTAAATGGTTAAACTTGATGAGTTTGTAAACATATTTTGAATTTAACCAATCAGATGGCGTCGATGTGCCCTTGGCATCAGGCATAGACCAACATGTTGGTTCAGCCTACAAACAAGCCCCACGATGTGCAGATGTATCAGGCAAGCCTACTGTAAGGCCTTTCGATGGCAAACATCAGCCTGTGTAGCTACCCCTTTAGTCATATGGTAGGGGTATATTAGTAGATACAGCGATAACCTTTTTCATAAAAATATACAGTTTATCATGCATACAACACATGATAGAAGTCCCTAACTTTTGGGTTTGCATACTTGCGATCATGTACCTGCGATTGTTTATCCATTATGCTCATTACTGGAGAGAACATTCATTCATCACAAACAAAGAAATGCAAGCTGAAACAGAACATCAATTGTAACTGCATCATAAACATGAAGGTATATATAGAGAAACTCACCGTACAACCAAATGGGCATTTTGTAGCAAAGCATTCAGTGATGAGATGAGAGTGATGACTTCCATAGAAAGATTTCATGCAAAGTCTACATGTCGGAGGCTTCTTGACACACTCTGCCAGGTGTTTCTAATGTATGACATAGACAGTTATGATTGTATGTCACATATCAGGTATATAATAATTGACACTCTGTGCCAGGTTTTTCTAAAGTACGACCTAGGCACAGATTGTTATCATGGCCTATTTCTTACTATATATTATCCCAACCAATAGTATTATCAGATTCTCCATCCCTAGACCACCTCCATTTCCGACCCCTCTCTATCCCCACTTTACCCCCCACCCTCTCCACGCTTTACCCCCGCCCTCTCCCCTCGTTATTCGGGCTATATCCCCTCCTTATTCGGGCTATATCCCCCCTTTATTCCCAGCTCTATCTCCACACTATCCCTCTCTATCTCCGCTGTTCCCCAACCCACTCCACTGCTCTTCCCCGCCTCATTTTGCTTCTTACTCTCCACCCCACACTACCTCTGCCGATTTTACCATCTCTATCTATCACAGAGTGATGTATATGTCAACAGTGTGGACAATGGCATAATTCCAAATCGTACTGGTGGCGGAAACGCCAAACCCCACCACATAATTTGTTTTTTGGAGGCAGACTTTTATCACCCAAGAATAACAAGATTGTACCAAGTTTTTTTTTTATTGTTCACTTTGATTCTATGAAGATTTATCTTCTCTAAACAATGACTGGTTTGACAACTCATTGTTTGAACAAGTGTCTACAGATGGTCAAACAGGGCTCTAAATTACGTGGTTGTCAACAGAAATTTTATGGCGTTTATAGACTAAATGGTAGCAAAACGGATTTTTTTGGTTTAAAATATTTTTATTCCTAATAAAAAGAATAAAAAATATAAGAAAATAAATCTTAGATACTTATCATAAATTTAATCACAAATATGAATCAATTATGAATAATAAATAATATTGAATATTGGTGATGATCAAAAGAGTAATATAATAAAAGTTCAGGGCTCTTGGTGGAGTAAACTGCTCATGTCAAGTGAATTGTTTGCATCATAAATAATAATTATCAGTGTGAGCATATTGTTGAGTGAGCAGTGAGCATTGTTATTAATAATTATGTATATAAATACCACCATACTCAATGGAGACCATGAATAATAATAATTAATAATAAATAATTATTAATCGTGGGTAATAATTAAATAATAAAAATGACAAATGCTTTTAATGATACAGCATGATAGTTGCATAAAGCTATTAAACATAATTTATAACCATATCGTTATGTGTAGGACATGTTTAAAATCGTCATCCAGTTGTAATAAACCATTTTTACCGTAAGTTCAATAACTTACTGGTTCCTTTGAAAGCTCAAATAACGAGCAATGTGAAACCAGAAAAAAATGTTTTTGTTTTACTGCTGAATAACATGAAAAATATCTAAAAAAGACCCTTCAGCTCCGTGTCAACATTTAACCGCCAGCATACTCATTTGCCGCCACCCGAAGGGAGCCTTATATAAAATGCTCTGGACACGGGTGGCCAGACTCTCTATATTGGACTCGGATCCTTTTCTTTCTCGTCCACTCAAGCTGACAGAGGTGCGAAAAAGACTGTCTGTTGGCATATCTCATTGAGCTCTTGATGAAAGTTACTAATTGTATCAGCTGCCGCACACAGGCTACTAACTAATTGCATTGTATCAACTGCTGCACACAGGTTACCAACACAACAGAGAGCCAGACGTTGAATAAAGCGAAACCACAAACATCTACAATTTTATAACAAATGCAACACCAAATGTGCTTCTGGCTACTACGTGATGATAATAATAAAAATGCAAGGATTCAATTAACTTGTCACTAACTGGATTAAATTCTTAGATGTGTGACGGGGATGTGATGAGGTTTTTGACTGCTTTCTCGTTATTGGGACTTGTGTCCTCCTGTGTCAACAAATACGGACTACACACGTAAGTGGCCCAGTAGCTGTATGCACAATTCTCTCAGTAAAGTGAAAAGAGGCAAATATGAATCTGGACACACGCACACGGACGCACACACAGGCATTGATGCTTTTCACGTACATATATACTGACAGAGTAACAACATCTAGTTGGTATATTCAGTAAAACGAGTAGAATCTAACTCTTTTTTGCGTCATTCCTTTTTTTCTCTAAATAAGTTTGCTCTTTTCGCAAATTATTAAATAACAATTTATTGTATTATTTTTTACATTGCTGTAAATTATTTTCATTTAAAGAACATCTGATGTATTCACTGTTATTGTAAACTGCTATTTACTACTAAATCAATAAATGGGAACAGATGAAAAGCAGATAACTCCGGAAAACAGTTGCTAGCAATGCTCAACTATTCAAAGTTGTGCTCATGTAGATACATCGTCGCACTGTCGACATTCTGCTCCAATGGTATCTTAGCTTTATGGAAAGACAACTCCACTGGTTAAGGGAGGAATGCTATGCTTCTATAAAACTGGCACAACTTGTGAGACAAAAAGATGCATAAGTTTTAAGCGGCTGAGAAAATAAAGTATGTTCATCCAATAATCAGTGAGTTCGTGTGGCTCGGAGTGAGGCAATTGACTCATTAATTGCATCTTGGGAAGAGTCAAGATAATTGGAATCGGGTCTATTTTTAATGGGGGGCCAAAAGCTGAATTATCAGCAGTTCATACGCATTTATATCATTATCATCAAGTGATGTTAAGAATTACACTTGGTTCTTGTTCATTCCTGCAATAGGGGACGACTCTAACAACAAAATGAACATTCTTTCTGGTAGCAAATATGAAGAATGACTCACTGCAAGGTCTTTGCCAGCAATTCCTTTCTTTCCACATTCATTAGGGCAATCTATCAGCCTGAATGCACAAGCATTGCGTAAATGGTTCTCTTCCTCAGAACATACAATGGCTTCTGTACAAGTTCTACAGGCAACCAGTCGCTGTGGACATTCCTCCATGTGTTTCTATAGAAGGACAGGGTAGAGGTCAATACATGTAAGTTATGGCATGATATTGTATATCACTACTAGTAACTAACATACATGTCAGTAATGACATGATATTGTATATCACTACTAGTAACTAACATACATGTAAGTTATGACATGATACTGTATATCACTACTAGTAACTAACATACATGTAAGTTATGACATGATATTGTATATCACTACTAGTAACTAACATACATGTAAGTTATGACATGATACTGTATATCACTACTAGTAACTAACATACATGTAAGTAATGACATGATATTGTATATCACTACTAGTAACTAACATACATGTAAGTTATGACATGATACTGTATATCACTACTAGTAACTAACATACATGTAAGTTATGACATGATATTGTATATCACTACTAGTAACTAACATACATGTAAGTTATGACATGATACTGTATATCACTACTAGTAACTAACATACATGTAAGTTATGACATGATATTGTATATCACTACTAGTAACTAACATACATGTAAGTTATGACATGATATTGTATATCACTAGTAGTAACTAACATACATGTCAGTAATGACATGATATTGTATATCACTACTAGTGACTAACATACATGTAAGTTATGATACTGTATATCGCTACTAGTAACTAACATACATGTAAGTTATGACATGATATTGTATATCACTACTAGTAACTAACAAAAATGTAAGTTATGACATGATACTGTATATCACTACTAGTAACTAACATACATGTAAGCTATGACATGATATTGTATATCACTACTAGTAACTAACATACATGTAAGTTATGACATGATATTGTATATCACTACTAGTAACTAACATACATGTAAGTTATGACATGATACTGTGTCTCACTACTAGTAACTAACATACATGTATGTTATGAACCTGGAGGAATGGGACTATATATTGTAGTAGAGATATCACTTACATCCAGGTTTTTCACAGTCAGAGGCCTAGTCCGATATCTGTCAGTTCCACATTTAAACGGACATGTCACATTCAACTTACTGATCTCTTTAGCTGCAGCAACATCCGGGTGACACCGATCTAGATCTGATACAAAAAATATAACCGATACAATCAAACTACTACTGTAGTGCGTAAAATGACTTGTAGACAAAAATCATTTTAGTAGAAAAAAATATTTTGAAACTTTAAAGCTATCAAGGAACAATTAAAACTGCTGAAAAAAATTAATAAAAAGACCAAAAATAGTTTGGTGGATTTACAAATGTCACAGTTCACTTGCTATATAGGTTCAATACTTTGGCAAACAAAAAATGAGAAATTTACGTGGAGACAATGCTGATCAATCAATGAACTTGGCATTCTGCCAAATCAAAATGGGGAAAATCGATTGTCACTCACTTATCAAAGCCAGCTTCTTCACTCCTTCATCAGGCTGAGTGGATGCCACTTCCATTTCCTCATGTGTAGTCACAATATGATCATTCTGACCCTCGAGGTCACACGCAGTGCATATCCTCTGTGCAGGTGGGCTACAAAATGGAGAAGGGTGGAGACTAGTAACTAATAGACGAGCAGCTTTCGACCACGACTGACTGACCGACGAGTGTCTCTAATAAATACTTACAGTCTGCGGAGAGACTCAAAGCATCCCTTACACACTCTGTCTCCGCACTCCAGCTGTATTGGATCTCTCAGTACATTATCACAATCCTGACGTGAACAGATTAATTGAGCTGCTTTTTCCCTGATCTATAAATAATATTGTCCGATAATTACATGATGATTGCAGCAACTAATGGCTCTGGTCTAGAAGCAGAAAACACCAAAATGTTTCCTTGCTACATATCCTTAGTTGATAGTCTAACTTACATTATCCTTGAATATGTCAATAGGCAAACCATTTCCTTTCCATGGTTGTATGTACGGCCTAGAATCGGCCATGTGTTGATGAGTTTGACTTCGAATTATATGGAAGCTATCTAGAATACATACACTGAGTTAGTACATGCAGCAACACTGTATTCAAGTTATAGATGTCTCCATAAAAATTTTGTGAACTATATGTGTATAAAAGTGGAAGTCTATAATAAAGATTCTTCCCTTCCAGTTCGGCAAACCTCCAGCTTATTTTCTATAATTGTTTTTGATATTGCACAATGTTAGCACAGCTCAGCAGTTTTTCTTACATAAAAGTCAAAGAGGCCAATACAGACTTGCACAGAAAAACAATTCTCTTCTCTTACTACCAAACACCTTGCTGACCACGAAAGACAGCATGTGACCATAATTGCTAAGCACTGCTGACCTAGCGCAGAAGGAATTTTGCAGTTTCAGCAATGCTGGCTAGCAGTGTGGATAACTGTAAGACACAACCAGATAATGTTCAACACAACCGGATGACAGCAAGGCAACCAGATATATTGATAGGTGGACACTAACTCAACTGTTAGACAGTGTGTTGGCCAGTCAACACAAGTACATGGCTTTGGGTAAGCAATCATCTGGTAAAAAATTATTAGGTGTCTCAAAAGGCCAACCCAGCAAGCTACTAAAAGACCCTGCATACTAAAACTTTTTCGGTGGCTCAAAACAAAATTGACCAAAATTAATCATGCACATTTTTAAATGGAACATTTTCAAACTGAAACTTTTGCTACAATATGGATCTGCGCTAGCCGGACAACAGTAACCATGATACCTGATGTAACACATCAATAAACGATTGGTATGTACCATGTGACCGAGCGCATCCATCAATGGGTGGGGGGGGGGGGGTGGGAGGGGGTGGGAGGACAGCAGGCATCAGTATGAAAAAAATGTACTAAGCAAAAGTTGACGAAGCTTTTCCAAAAAACTCAATAATTTCGGAACTGAAGCTAACAAGAGTATTCCCAACCTCTGTTCGCCGAACACATTACAATAAAAATAATCACACCGGCAATAAATTTAATCAATAAATAATCATTTTGTTTGGAACTCGTGGGTCAACAAAAAGTAGCTCACTGAATAAAAAAATCAGCAAGTATTTATTTATATTGTTTGTAGGTAGCGAATGAAACTGAACACTAAATGAATTATAACGAGCGAGTTGATCTTTTTCATTTTCATAAACCAAATTTAGATGCCTAAAAAATAATTAAAAATCATCGCAAGCATTTAAAATTTACTAAATTGAAGGGCAGCGTTACAAATTATTCCAGTTTATAGCAGTTCAAGTTTTATTGTTTGCTTTAATATTTTGGAAATCAGGAGTTATCTTCTTTATGATTTTTTCGGTAAACTATAACATTTCATTGAATATTTATGTTGTTATAAACTAATGTTCGGTTGCATACGCAACGTATTGAATTACGAACACCAATTATTTTTTGGTACTTTGTTCGACGAACAGGTCGTGAATACTCTAACGAGAACAAAAGCAAGGTTACCACCAAGTAGCCTGATAGATTTAGGTAAAATACACCTAAAAGCAGTCGTTCGAAATCTGTTACTAATCATAGTAGAATGCACTCTCAAAATTCTTTAACTTTATTGCAAATCTGTTAAATTCTGGAACATCATTTTGAGATATGAATCTCTTTGAAATAATTAACCATACGTTTTATAAACATAGGTAAATGGCTATAGGTAATTTGTTCACTGGTGTTGAGATTGCAATAATTTATTTGAAAAAATCGTTTTATATTTCAAATCCTAATAGGCTAGGGCGCACTATCCTACATTACAGAAAAACATGATAATAATAACAGTAATGGTATGGCAGTGACAATAACAATAAGAGCAGTAAATAATTATAAAAGTACCAATATAACAATGAGAATAACAATAGTAATAATAATTATAACAAGAAAATATGGGAAATGATGAGTATAAACAATGCATTGCACCCCAGGGCATATGTGGACAGACTATGTCACCGCAGAACAAAAGGCGGTTGTGGCATGTCAATAGACGAGTGTGTGTGACTGGAGGAGTTTTGTTTGTGAGTTTACCTAAAGAGAGCAAACATGAATGATGATTCATTGACAGGTGATTTCCCGAGGGACAAAACTAAGGGAGATTTAAAGGAGATCAAAATAGAAAGAACAAGCGGATAGAGACAAAAATTTCTGCATGGCTAGTACCCAACATAGACAGATAAGTCAGCTCTTGAGAATGGATGAAGAAAAAAACTGAATGAGTATTGATAGCAGCACAAGTTTGTCTCTGCCTATCAGGAATTATAATGTGATGGTTATGGCAGAAACAGGTAGTAAGAAATGAGGGAAGTGTGGAGAAAGAGCGAGACTATCACATATCCTACGTAAATGTAAACAGCTCACCCAGGGAGAATATAAAGAGAAATTATCGGATAGTAACTTGATAGGCACTATGTGTGATTTATGGATGCTAAAAGATGGTACAACAATAAAGCTGAACCAGTTCTCGAAATATGAAGATATTATAGGACTAGGACTCACTTGGACCGAGTGATTGAAGCTAGGAGAACTGACGATAGAAGTCAAGGCTGTGGAACACAAGAACCAATTTAATCTCAATTGTAATTGGTGTTCTCAAAAAATAAATAATAACTGGCTTGCTGGCTTTATGGGGAGCAGATGTAACGAAACATCATGCAACAACCAAGCCTGTTAGGATCCCCTCAAATTCTAAGGAAAGAGCTCTTTACCTCAGTCTGGAGTGTCTAGCCTGACGGTAGTGAATTTACCGGCTTGGCAATGATCCAACCCATAATAACAATAATAATCAAAACAACAATAGCAAGAGCTATAACAATAACAACAACATAATAACAACGACAATAACAGTAATAATAACAATGATGATGATAATAGCAACAACCACAACAATAATAGTAATAATGACAATGATGATGATAATAGCAACAACCACAACAATAATAGTAATAATGACAATAATTATGATAATAATTATTAACATAATACTAATACCCACAATAATAATAACTATAACAGCATTGATAATAACAATGGTAATAGCAAGGTTGGTATTAAATAATGCCTTGAACAACAGGTTAATTTTGAACTTATCCCTTACACATGATCTCATCCCAAAAAACAATTTCATTTGGTAATTTTAACAGTGTTAGCCAGTGAAAATCATAAAAATGAAATAATTCATCACGGTTTCATCAAAAATCAAAAGAAAATATGAATGGAAAAATGAAAATTGAAATTATGAAAACTAAATTCTTCAAAACTCTAAAAAAATCATATCAAACAATAAATTTATATATATGACTCTTGTTAAGGCGATAGCTGATTGAAATAATATTACATCAAAGCGTAATATTAATATTATTACTAATAACATGCATCACAATCAATCACATCAAATGACCTGTCATTTAAGGCATTACCTAACACTAACCTAATAACAAGGGTAATAGCAACAATGTTAATTTATAATAATAATATTCAATCATAATTATCATGACATTAATAACAATAATAATAACCACATAAACAACAATAGCAACAAAAACAATAATCACAAAAACAACACTAACCATAACAATAATAACAACAATTGTAACAACACAATGATGAATGACGATGAGTATCAGTATTTGTTTTAAATTATATAATAAGAATTATCATATGATGAAAAAGGAGATTAAAACGAACATAGACAGAAATGAACGTCGACAGGAATGAATACAGACATAGCCGGAATGAATGGAAACACATCCTGGAATGAACTTCGACAACCCTATAAAGCAGCAATTTCGACATTCATTCCCAGAATTGTCTACATTCGTTTTCGAGGGATAAATAAATAATCATTTTGCTGTTCACTCGAGGAGTGGTTTACTTTGACAGAAAAAATTATTTTTATTCCTGAAATGATAAGTTATATGTCTGTTATTAACTTGGTTTGCTTGTTTCAGGTTTATTACATGTAAACTTGGGATGTAAGTTGGTTTTATCACTTTTAACCACCTATAACAACCAACGTAATAGCTACTACCTGTTGCTTGTTATTTACTTTATCTATACCATTATTTATTGTTGTTGATGTTGTCATTGTTATTATTATTAATTATTAAAAAATCGTCATGTTGTTATAACAATAATAAATAATACTTCTCTAAAAAATAACAGCATTATTAATAGGATAATAAATTTTTAAGAAGTAGTAATAAGCATCGTATTAATTAATTAATTGTTTTAGTAGTTTAGTAAAAATTAGTAGCAGTAGTAAGTGTACTGTTTCTTGAACTTGAAGTTTTCCCGACTCCTTTCTTAATTAATGCTCTCAATTCACACAGTGACAAGAGTAATACTATATATAGATAGATATGTCTCTCCCCACATTTTGAAATAAGTCAACAACAACATGCGCAGACTGAATAAGGATAGCCTATGCATGTTCTCTAGCTACAATAAGGACCAGTTATTGTCAGTATCACAACAATAATAATACGGGGTCGACCTACCGGAACTATACCACCGAGACAGAGTGTTTAATTGGAATGATAGACCTTGACATTCATATTCAAAGATGGGAGCCCCCATGAAAACTATTCTAACAGTGTTTAATAGTGCAATTTTATTTTTTACTATCGCATGCTTTGGTCGAACTAGGGCAATTTTTGCTTGGTTACATGCCAGAGCAGGATTTTTTACTTGGGCATGTGCCCATGTGCGACACATTTCTGCACGCCCCTGGAAATGACATTAACTTTATTGCTCGGTATGTAAGAAATCATTCAATATAGGAGTAGGTAATTACAATGCATTCAGCCGGGACTGATGCAGTTTGTTTGATATACCCGGATTTTCAATATAACAGGATTCGATATATCAGGAGTACACTGTGTATATATATATATATGGGTAGGAGTGTTTTTGCTACTGCTACAATCTTCCCGTCTGCTTTTCCCAAGGGGAGGGGGCATTTTGGATGTGTATATTTATATGCTTTAGGAATTATTGGGTTTAAGTTATTAGGCTAAGGTTACATACACACCACCACAGATAGTATTTGGAGACGCTTCCTATATACAGAAAAACTCAAATCTGAAGATGTGACCTTAGACAGGACGTTGTCTGCTGCGCGCTTCGGATTTGAATCTCGCTGGTGAGTGCTTGTGTTTTTTACGTTTCCACCAAATCATCAATACTCAACTTAACGACAACAATGCACACAAAAAGTTACGATCACAAAGTGAAGACTCACGCAACATTTTTAAGCTACTATTGCATGTCCACTCAAAAATAAAAGACACTAACCACACCCAACACACTATTATGACATGTTGTTTATAATTAACACTTATCACCATTGAAGGCTCTATGCCGACTGCGCCATGTTGAGTATCGATAATTTGGTGGAGACACAGAACACACAAGCACTCACTGGCAAGATTCAAATCCGAAGCACACAGCAGACGACACCCTGACTAAGGTGACATCTTCAGCTTTAAATCCTTTGTATTTAGGAAACGCCTCCAGATACGATTGATGGTGGTGAATGGAACCTTCACCTAATAATAATATTGTGATGGAATTGCGTGAGAGACCGTGTGTAGCTAGATGCGCCAGAAGTTATCTTACCTTACTGAAGCAGATGTTATCCCGGATGCCTAGCAACCGGAAGAGCCTTCGTCCCTACAAACTGAAGAGATGTACAGCCAAGGTCAAGTGAAATAAATCGAGCTAGGACTGTTCCGGTAGCCATCTTGTTCTCATTAATTAATTATTATTATTGTCATTGCGTTACATAGTTTGTAATGCGCCTGCTTATATTACATGTATATGTCTATGCTTGGCGCTATTGTGCTTGAATGTAGTGCCTTAGTTTTGTCTGCCAATCACATTATGTTATTTTTACCCAATCGCATGCTGTAGTTTTCAACTGCTTTATTTGCATATTATTTTAATAAGTATTAGGGCAGATCGCACAGCAGCCAGAGTTCTTGGAGTAGTTGTGTTGAGTTGATCATTGGGAGCATTAGGGTAACGTTGTGCATCCTCATAGTCTTGACTAGAAGTATTAGTGGGCTCTAATATTGTCGACTATTTATACACTTCAAAACACCTCTCGTAAGTTTTGTATCTTTACATTGAATATATTGTTGCTGATACTACAACTCTCCTTGTGCTGTGTGAACTTGCCAAGCAGAATAACTTTGTCGATAATTACATTCTTAGAGATTACGTACATTCTTTGGAGTTGTCACAAGTCTGCCTAACACGATTGCTAAAAAGCTATACGCATGCTTGCTAAGGAAATTTGAGAAGTGAAACTGGATCTGTGTGTGTTGCGTAACAGATCCTCGTATTAGGAAACAGAAAGTCTCCGTATTGAGACAGCGAGATTAATTAAATTCCGTATACAGTGGAGTTATACTGTGATGGAATTACGTGAGAGATGGCGTGCGGCCTTAGGAGTTAACTTACCTTACTGAAGCAGACGTTAGCTTGGATGCCTAGCAACCCGAGGAGCCTGCGTTCCTACATATCATGGAGACGTGGTAGCCAACTTCAAGTAAAGAACTCGTAATAGGATCGTTCCGGTAGCCATCTTGCTTTTACTAATTAATTATTATTGTTGTCATTTTGTTGCGTAGTTCGTAATGCGCCTGTTCGTATTATATATATATGTCTATGCTTGGCGCTGTAGTGTTGAATATAGTGTCATAGATTTGTCTGCCAATCATATTATGTTATTTTTAACCAATCGAATGTTGTAGTTTTCAACTGCTTTATTTGCATACAGTTTTTATAAGTATTAGGGCAGATCGCCCAGCCATCAGAGTTCTTGGAGTAGTTGTGTTGAGTAGATCACTGGAAGCATTAGGGTAACGTTGTGCATCTTCGTACGCTTGACTGGAAGTATTAGTGGGTTCTAATATTGTCGACTATGTACACTTCGAAACACCTCTCATTGTAAGTTTTGTATCTTTACACTGAGTATATTATTGTTGATAACTACAACTCTCCTTGTGCTGTACAACTTTTTAAGCAGAATAACTTGTTGATAATTACACTCTTAGAGACTACGTACACTCTTCGAAATTGTCACAGTCTGCCTAACACGATTGCTACAAACTATACACGTGCTTGCTAAGCAAATTTGAGAAGTGAAACCGGATCTGTATGTGTTGCGTAACAAATCCCCTTATTAAGCCTGGTTCACATACATATCGTAGATGCTCTCAAGTGATCGCAGATCCTCGTACGACGGATCCGCGATACCTGTCCACGTAAACTTGACAAACTCACGATCGCAAGAGGCATGATCACTCTTTTGACTGAGAGGTAATAAAATCTCGACTCACGTCTTCACTGACCAACGACTACATATATACTAAATGAATTATCGCTGTTCAATTACACTGACCTATTTATTATTTTTAACAATTTTAAAAATTTTATCAGATTGTTACTTATATTATCATGAAATATTATTCCATGTTTTTTATTTAAGTTTGTAACTATTGTTCAATGGAGCATAATTATTTTTTCACCATCTCTTAATACAAAATTTGAGTCTCAATTTCTAATAATATACTAATTAGGCTATTACATATAAAATTTACAGAAAATATATATATTTATACATTTTAATTAACTATCACAATATTTCACTCGGAAAATTAATAATAAATAATAATCAATACTTATAATTAAATAATAATAATTTTATTATTTATTAACAGTTTTTGATGGCAGTAATTTTTACATGAGTAACCTTGACCTAATTGTGGTTTTCGAGAAAGAAAGTTGTACTCCCATCGTACGACGGTCGCAGGAAAGTTTGTTCAGCTGAACTTTTCTACGAGCCTCTACGACAGTGTGCGACGTCGTACGAGCCACTGCAACTCCAGGTTCACGTACATCGCGGATCCGTCGTACGAGGATCTGCGATCACTTGCGAGCATCCACGATATATTGCAATAAAATTTAGTGAGGAAGTGCGAGCGACCAGATGTACCAGGAGTTATCCTACCTTACCAGCAGATGAGATGTGCCCGCTGCCTAGCGACAAGATGTAGCCTGCAGAACTACCGATGTAAGAGCCAACCCAGCCAAGCGATGTAGGACCTCAACTAAGAGTTGACATATTTATTTAGTATCGATGTGAGTTACAGTAAAGGGATCGCTTGTCTTGTGTATGTCTATGAACTAACGCTGTAGTAAATTACTTGTGTGCGCTTATTTTTATGACAGTTATTGTGTTTGAATTAACCAATCATATGCTAATGTTTTAACCGATTGTATCTCGTTATTTCAACTGCACTCAGTTGCATTATATCTCTGTAAATACTGGGGCAAATCGCCCAAAGCCTTTAGAGCTCTGGAGTAGTTGTGTTAGAGATGAACTGTGTAACGCGGTGTAACGTTGTGTTCCTCGCAATCATTTACTGGAGTTTATTGTAAGTCGTTGTCTAACGTACCAGGATTGTATTAACGCTTCGAAACATCTCTCACCACTATTGTAAGTTTTGTCTCTTGCTCGAGAATATATTTAATATTATCTACTGTAACTCTCTCCTTTGCTGTATAACTTGTGAAGCAGTAGTAACTTGTGCTCGCAATATCCTTGATAGTAACTGAATGCTTAGATATTGTCCAAGCCGGCTTAACTCGATTGCCGAAGAAGATTAACCAAGATCAGATAATTAATTGCTGAAGTAATACACGTGTCAGCCATATTGATTAGAGAAGGGATCTCATTATATCGTGTAACAGATCCCCGTAACATTAGTGTAATTATCCCGTATTGTGAGGGATCGACTAATTAATTGTTTAAGTGCCGGTTGCCGGCAGAGCTATACTACGTTTAGCAGACGCCGCAACACGGAGTTTGTCAGTGCCTGAGGCTACCGGTATGCTACCATTTACCAAAGCCTGCATTAGATTATTTAGCTTGAGTAGACAGTGGTCCGGTGAAGGTCGTGTGTAAACAAGTGCACGTAAAACCTTTACAATATGTATGTGAACCAGGCTTTAGGAAATAGAAAGTCTCCGTATTGAGACAGTGAGATTAATTAAATACCGTATGCAGTGGAGTTATATTACCGGTTAGTAGATACTGCATAACGGGTTGTGTCTTGACACTAGATTGGCTACGCTACCACAAAGCCCTAGTGCGCAATAGTCTAGGACAGCTATACTCAACAGTGGTCCGGTGAAGGTGCTGTGACATCACACGGGCAAATCCTTTACAATATCCTAAACCTGGTAATTCCTGAGACATATAAATATTATGCATATCCAACACTACCCTACCACGAAATCCTGTACAATAATATAATAATAAAAAACAATAACAAACAATAATAATAACAAAACAACAAAATCAATAATATTAATAACAGCAAGTTCAACAGCAATAATAACAAGAACAACAACAACCAACTGTAATAAATAAAATACAATTGAAATGAACCTGCTCTATGGAGAGGGGAAACAACTCTTCAATGGACTGCAACCAAGGGCAGACAACTCTCTACTTTTGTAGTGCAGGATAAGCCTATCCACTGATAGCGCCCTGGCTGCCAGAGGGGGAAGACAACTTCCTACAGGACAGGAGAAAACTCTTAAATGGTCTGCAACCAAGGGCAGACAACTCCTATGTAGGTGTACAACCTCAACCTCAGTGGCTATGCTTGTCCAGCTACCAACTAGTGGTAGACACGGCTATGCTTATACAGCTACCTATGTCTGTGCCTAGCGGCTGAGCTTATTCAGCTACCGACCAGGACTTGTACACAATAGACACGGCTGAGCTTATTCAGCTACCGGTGTCTAGTATCAGTGCCTAGCAGCTGAGCTTATTCAGCTACCGACCAGGACTTATTCGCAATAGACACGGCTGAGCTTATTCAGCTACCGGTGCCTAGTATCAGCAACGATACTGTACACCAAGATAAAAAACTCTATTGTGATTGCTTGACCCCAGGCTCCGCCTACTCCGCGGTTGAGATCCTAAGCGCAGACGATAAAACTATCTTCAATGTTTCATAACGTCCTTGACGATAATGGGTTGACAACTCCGCTTTGGGTATTGAAAGTGCCTTGCAATGCGAAATGGTAATTCTTACATCTCAACCGCGGAGTAGGCGGAGCCTGGGGTCAAAAATCACAATGGAATTTCTTATCTTGGTGTACAATATCGTTGGTATCAGTGCCTAGCGGCTGAGCTTATTCAGCTACCGACCAGGACTTATTCGCAATAGACACGGCTGAGCTTATTCAGCTACCTGTGTCTAGTATCAGTGCCTAGCGGCTGAGCTTATTCAGCTACCGACCAGGACTTATGCGCAATAGACACGGCTGAGCTTATTCAGCTACTGGTGTCTAGTATCAGTGCCTAGCGGCTGAGCTTATTCAGCTACCGACCAGGGCTTGCCGTCAATTCCTGTTTCAACCGTGTAGTAATTAATGTGGAGGCACTGCTCCACATATACTACTGAGCGCACCACTTTCAGTCAATACTATCACTAGTATAGACTAGCCAACGCAGTATAATAATACTAGAATAATTTAATAATTAAATAATTAATATTGGTTACATAAATAATTACCCACTAGCTAATAACTGCTCAATGTGAATAATAGTCTACTACTATCCAACAGATCGTCTGCCGGTAATGCGTTGATAGCGTCAGTCAAGCGTGAAGATAATGAGTTAGTAATAATGACAAGTTGAGCTCGGGTGACTAACTGATTTATTACAACATAGCTGTGAGCTTTTATGCTCAAAAAACGGGCGTCCTACTGACGACAAAATTAATCTGTGCAAAAAAACAACTGCTGTGAAATACGGCCATCTGATTGGTCATTGACTGAACAGCAAAAATTTTATGACCAGAACAAAATATTAAATCAATTATTTTGGACATACTACATAGTAAGAAAATTACAATATATACATTATGTTGACAGGCATAAAAGTGTGTACAGTTCTATATAATTTTTTTGCATGACAACAACATTTTTATTTATAATAAAAAACAATGAAAACGATTCTCATCTAAAAGAAATCTACCACAAATGTCAATTGATTGTTTGATATGGCTTATCCCTGTAAGTTAGCACATTGTTAGTAGGTGGTAAGTTTTATTCTCCATTTGCTGAGCATCTTGTTTTGTTAAAATATCATTCAGGTATCTCGTAATTTGTAGCAGAAGTTATTTGAACTGGTCAGTTCCTTCGTAGTAGCTAGCCATTGTTCACATTCCTTCGTCAAAAAGTTAAGCGACGGTGACTGCTTGCTGATTGGTTGGCTTTCAACTATTGCGCAATCCTATAAGTATAGGGCAGCGCTAGCAGCACATTACATCATCATGGATTACGTTCGTGAACGTTGCCAGCTCAGTTTCTCTTCTGAGAGAGCTTTCCGTCGCCATGAAAACCGGCACACTGAGCAGTACGTCTCCTCTCGGTGCCCCGCCTTTCTTACTAGCATAGCCTTGAAAGATAGGCATTTCACTGAGGTGCATCAGCGTTCCATAGGAACCTAGACTGAGTGTGATTCCCGTCATCGCAGCCGCTCGCCACTCCCCAGGAGAGACAATAGGCCGGTCAACAGAAGGGATAGGAGGAGGTGGGTGCCCGCTCCCAGGGTACCACGGCGACTCTCTCCTCCGACTCCTTTGGTGGCCTCGGTGGTGGTGGCAGCCAATTCCAGGGACCCTTTAGGTATCGACGAGTTTGACTGCCTTACGCTACCTGATGCTGCAGACGAGATAAGCTTTCCGTGAGATTCGTCTCCTTCCCCATCGGCCCTTTTCGGGGCCACCATTTATTGCCAAGAGTTAGTTCTATAGTGTACTGCCAATCGTAACAGTTGTCTTCTCCATGGTAGGGTAGCTGATATTCCTGCATTTATTATAGATAGTAGGCGAGTGCTTATACCCCGCCGCCTCTCAACTTTATCCTTCTTAGTTGTTTCCTTTCCCTGACTTTCTACTAGGTTTACTTCACAATAATAATAATAATTAATAATGATAATAAATAAATAATATTAAATGACGGTAATAATATTAATATTACTACTATAATTACAAAAATAATTATAATAACTAATAATAATAATTATTATAATAATAATGATTATTATTATTATTTTTTTTATTATTAATTAATTATTATTATTATTATTATAACATCATTCATTTTTTGAAAAAAAATAATAACAAACAGACAAAAACAGCACTAAAAATTGACTATAACAATTTTTGTAGCAATAAAATGATAAAAAATGAATAATAAATAATAATAATAAATGATAATAATAAATAATAATAATTATAATAATATGATAAAATATTTCATTTTATGTAAATAATAATTAAAGTAGTTTTAAATCCCATTATTATTGTTATAGCAAGCAGGCTTAACTTTGAAAAGAGACGAACAAAAACAAAGGTATAGATAGGCTATGTAAATCAGATATTTACATTTAATTTAAAGAAGTACGATTTATTTGCTGCTAGTGAACTCGATTAGTAAAAATGGCGGACACTAGTGGAAAAACCATAGACCTGTAACTTGCAGTCTATTGGGAAAACCCATAGAGGTATATTTCGACGGAAAGTCCGAAGTCGGCTCTGATAGCAAAGAGCATTGAAACAAAGAGGGTAAGGAAAGAGTATACAGCGGAGCGATTTCCTTGACAAAGGGAAATTGTCTGCTCCTGTTTTTGGTATACCTAATGCTGGCACCCTACATTGCAGTATATTGAATAACCCATGTTTTGTGATTAATTAACCATAACCCAAGCTTTTATTTTCTTAAGAATTTCTACAGCTTCTATCAAGTTAACTTGTGTCATTCTCAACTATATCTTATGAGACACAGCCAATAAAAAACAGACTGCTAAATATAGAAAAACTATTTTATGTAATTAGCATAAATAAGATGTCCAAAGACTTTTGTGACAATAAAACTAGCTGGTGTGCCTAACAATAAAACTATATACTTAACATCCAACCACATGCATGCACAAAAACAACATTGAAATCACCACAGAATTAACAATAAATAATATGAGTATTACCAAAAAAAGCTCTTCATAACAGTAGACATCACACAACAATATATGTGCAAAATGAGGCGTGGTGGTAAAATGATGTAACTCGTAGAGTTGACTTTTATCTTTGCAGTCAACCACATGGCTAATCATCTTGCTGCCTTCTTACTTGGATGTCATAAGTTCTCCAGGCAACTGCTACATATCAAACTTCAACTTGGCCTAGAAATAAAGAATAAATATGTTGCAGCCCCATTGCAGCGCAGACTACCGTGGTACAAGACATTTTGTTTTGCATTTTAAAACGTCTGGATACTTTACAAACTATCTGAATGCTTTTAAAAGTTCTCAAACCACCGAAGCGCTTTGTGAAGTGGTTCATACAGTTTGAAAACTTAAGCCAATGTCGGTTTGCTTGTGGCTAATAATATTTTTTCATCAAGCACTGGTCGAAGTAGTTTATATGAAGTAAAGGAAAATATTGTTCTTGTTATTTTACTTGTTGCCATTTCAATTAATCAATCAAAACTCCTCATATTCTTAAAAAAGTAGTTTTGGAGACTATATCCAGCAATCGAGAATGTGATTAAATGATTCCCTTTACAACTATTGATCAGTACGCCTATTGAGACATCTTACAGAGCTCATAAAGAAAAGGAGAAAGCCTGTTTTTTCTCAAAAAAACATGCTTTTTGCAAACCTTTCAACGACTTTAAAATCTTGAGATATTTTTAGAACAGCTCAGACTAATTTCAAATGTTTCATACGGTTTGTGAATAGCTCATACTATTTGAAAAACTATTTTTTTCTTTTTCTCTTTCGCCTGAATCATTGTAAAAACCATCTAAATTATTTACAAAACAATTGTACAGTTTGAAGTTTTCACAGTTCTTCAGCAGTAAATACAGCTTTATTGCACGTAAATTCAACAACCACCAAGGCTGATATATTTACTACATTTTCAAAATTATTTTTAATGTAAAAAATGCGTTGCTTGCTAAGTGTATGGACTATGAGTTAATTATAACATTATTATAATTTCTTACATACAGTAATAATAGTGGTGTGGTGGTAGCAGTAATTATAACCAAGCTAACTAATAATTAATGATACTGCATACTCAACAGTAAAATGATAGTAGTAACCATTTTATTACATAATATTTATTACATTGAGGATGATGATAATCATTATTAAAATAGTTTCATATATTAATGGTGTAATATTGTCAAGTTTATGGTGTATGTAAGTGATTGAGTTGATTATAAGTGAGTGAGAATGTTAATATGTTAGTCTTTGTTTATTGGATTAGTAACATAGCATAATGTAATGAAACCCATCACCATGGCTGTCTACAATACAAATAAGAATGAAACAATAAAAGAATACAAAAAGGGTGTGAGCAACATGACAAGCTAAACTAAATAAAAACACAAATTATATAACACAAGTTCACTATTTAATGTCTGTTGGGTGGTGGGAATGGTTTGGGGATATTAGTCAGGGCAGTCAGTCTGAGTATTATCACAAATGGTAAGATAAGATAAAGCATTTTCCCACTGTACAGGCCTATGATGGAGTACGTAAGCATGTGGGAGCAAAATTCTGGTGGTTAGAATTACTTAAGTAATCTATCGACGTTAAAACAGAGTTAGTCTGATCTGAGCTCTCTGATGGTTTGGAGCTAAATATAGTAGAAATATTATATTGAAGCAGTAGTGTGGTTATGCGGCATATAAGTATCTGCTCTCTTTGTACTCTTTAAGCTGACTACTTGGTCATTATTATTGTTATTATTATAATAATTAGTAATTATTACTAATTATTATTATTATTCTGTTATTATTATTATTATTATTATAAATAATAATAACATACAATAATAATATATAAATAATATAATAAATAATAATATTATACTAATTATTATTATGTATCATATTTTCATTTATAGAATATATAATTAATAATATATAAATAATATTATATTTAATATTATGTATTATATTATTATTTATAGAATATATAATTATATATAAATAAATAATATAATAATAAATAATAATATCATATATATTAATTATTATTATTTTTTTATATGTAATATTATTATATTATTATTATATATATGAATGATGATAATAATTTCTTATTCATCATCATAATAATAATCATAAATAATATTATTATACTAATTATACTAATAAATGTATATAATATAATAGTATATTATCATTATAATAATATTAAATTTAATTACATATTTAATATATATAATATTATTATTATTAATTAATTATTAATCGATGATAACTCACTAACTAAAAAACCTCAACACAATTATTATTTAGAAGGTTGGCAGTTCATTTGTGTAGTAGGACGAGAGGCGCTCGTTTGATCACGAACAGCTTGAATTTTAGTCAGTCATGGTTGAATGAATAATTGAATAATATATAATATTTCATCCATCATCATTTCAGTAGAGAATCATGAAAGTAATGCCAAGAAATGAAAATAATGTGGCGGATTCTCACAGCAAGGGGACGCAAGTCTGAATACTTTTGAAGTTGCATCCCTTGGTTTTGGTACTCCATGTGACAGTATAACGCATATAGCGAGTGATTACTCTTTCCTTACCCTCTTTGATTGAAATATAAACCCACTGGAATGGCCAAGGTCATATTATCGTGTGTCAATTTGAGCGCCATCTTGGAAGGTGTTACGTGTACTTAGCAACTACCTAACAATAACAATGTTTTGTATTATCCTTATGTAGATCTTTAGCCTTTGGCCAAGTACATTGTCACATAACAATATATCAAAATGGAGCTAAAACTCTGCAGATTTATGGTACTTTCTCCTTGATTGTGTGATTTCTAGAGGGGACATAAATTAACAGTTTTAAACCATCATACTAATTTTTTTATCAATTATATTTATATATCTATCACAATTAATTATAATTTTTTAACCAAAACCATCAAATACACATAGAGTGTATGCATACAAAAACAAAGAAAAGAACAATGTTAACCCATCATAACAATTTTTTTTATCAATTATAATTATATATCTATCACACTTATAATTTTTTTTTCCAAAACCATCAAATACACACAGAGTGTATGCATACAAAAACACAGAAAAGAACAAGGTAATTAATTAGCAATATAATGCAATGTATGTTAAAAAGATTGCGAACTATAATTTTTCGAGATAATTGAATTAAATACAAGTTGTCTTTACAGGAAGTTACAACAAGAGTTATATGATGTTCACAAATCACTTCATTGAAAATTACAAAACTTATGTAAAAAAGCAATATATTTGTAAGTTACAAATTTTAACTAAATGCATGAAAATGAAAGCTGTAACTAACAGTTCGATATAACTTCACACATACAACTTCTAAATTTAATTAACCAGAAATGTAAACAGTGACACAGCCAAGAACATGTGGAGGCACTATTCCGCAGCTCATTAGGCTCTTAGTGCTCAGTTTCAAACGAATCTTCAGGCTCATTTGGATTTCGAACAACCGTAAGTGGGAGATAGATAGCAACAGAGCTGCATTCAAAGGCGCCTTGCATTTCCAGTACTTTCGATTGAGGCACCACATTTGATCAGTAATTGCCAGAACCTGTTCCTGTTCAACAGAAAGTTAACTGTTTCATTCTCCTAAAACAATGACAATAAATGTGAAATAAAAACGTGTTTGCATTTGGTGAAAAACACTTGACTCCAGCATAAATTATGTTGTAGTTAGAAATAGTTAATGTCTAAATCATTATATCAGCAGTTTTAATAAGCGAATGAAGTGTGTAATCAGGAATAGATATTTTTGTCCTACCTGGAATGTAGCTGCTCGTAAAATGGAGGTATCTGTTATTTGGACTGAAACCAAGACATTCGGTTAAAAGTGTGACTATGATCAACGACTTACCATACAAGTAACCTGAGAAGAGGAAGAGTGAAATGTAGTCTTAGATACTTGTAGTTCCTGTAGAATAGAGGTGCAGTGTCAAGTTTGGTTGCTCACCTATGAACCATAAAGACAGTATTAGATGGGACCATTATTCTCTAATCTAACGAAAAGCATAATTGTAGAACTTGAATATCTAAAATATTCAAATATGGTTTCACTTTGTTCAAATATATATTGATGGAGTTATTTTATCCAATGATGCAATTTACTCTTCAAATTTACTTCGAGTTCAATTTAGAAGTGCTCTGAATTTCTAGTAGCATCCCAGAACTTTTTAGCTCTTTTTTCTATATTTAGTTATCCAGCTAATGTACCATAGAATAGCTACCACAGTTTATAATTGACTATTAATCTTTGCCATCAATGCAATCATTAACATACGCAGAAAATTGAACAAAAAATGAAACAAGGGTGCAGCAATTATTAGGTGACTGTGCGATAAAACTGGCATCAACAAATGGAACAAATGTTAAGACAATTTGGATTTAAATCTGTCTATACCAATGTTAACCTCATACTCTGGACATTATAGAGACGGGGGGCTGCCAAATTTATGGTCCTTTTAAACTGTTAGAAAATTCTATCTCAACAGAGGTAATACTGAGAACAAGAATAATTACATTCACGGTGGATAATAACTACAACAATGATGTCAATAAAATGCAATCAAATCAAATTGGTTGTCATTATTATTATAAAATAAGAATCATCATGGAAATTTTTTTCAATTATCATACTGATATTTATTACTTCTGTATTACCTCTGTGACAATAGGACACTCTAAATCACTACGTGCAAGTGGAGTGCCTAAGGAGGAAAACAGTGTGCTAAAGTGTTATACATGGTTCCAGCATGTAGCTGCCCATCGGTTATACGGTTTCCGTAGTACTATCATGTTATATATAGTGTGCAGGATTTCACTGTGTGAGTTGGTAGCTCGGCCTACCTGCACAACTTCCCGAACTGAGTTGGCAACTATGTCTATCGCTGAGCAATACAACCCGCCCACAGGTCGACTAGTATCCTTGGGAATGGTGTGTAACCATTCCTATTTTACTAGTCTAACTGCCGGTTGCGTTAGCTTGTTTCAATGTGCAAGGCAGAGGTCGAACTTTGAAGGCGAACTAGTCAGAACTAGGTTCGGCCAGCAGAGGTTCGCACTATTCTGCAGAGTGCAGTCCAGTGACCGAACTTTGAAGGCGAACTAGTCAGAGCTAGGTTCGGCCAGCAGAGGTTCAGGCTGATCTGCTTATATATTACTACTCGAGTAATAGAGCATTCGGTGTACGAGCATGTACTAGCGCTGTGAAGTTATTATTGTTAGAGAACAAAGAAACTTCTGAGAGTGGGCAATCTGACTCTGCTTTATTGCTGCCTTTACACGGCTATTTATACAAAAGGTTACATAACCGATAAATATGTAAACAAACAAGGACAAAAGAAAGTTGTAAGACACGCCTGTTAAGAAAGGCTAGACAAATAAGAATAAGTATATAAAAGATAGGGCTGGCCTTGCAGCTACGGCTGGGTGCATCCACATGTGTTACATATAAAATTGCATACAAGGTGAATGAGTAAAATAAATGTATAGTGTGCATAGAGTGAATAGTCATTGAGTGCATGCATAGAGTGTCATACTGGTTAAATATGGCCGCCGTCCGTCACAATAGTTCTAGGTAAAAAGCTGTTGTGAAGCATCTGGAGGTTGCAAATATGGAAGTGAGCTCTCGACAACTAGCAGCGCGTGTGACTACCGTTGTTTTAGATCTACTATTGATTATTTCATCATAACTGGATGAGAATACACTGTGTCATTCCTCTTCTTGCAGGATTTTCGTAAGCAACGCTATTCTATGGTTTTGCATACGCCTGGTTAACGTCAGGAGACCCAACTGTTCTCTGGCTACACTGAGACGGTAGCGATTTTCAGACCACTCACAAACCTAACAGCTCTGACCGCTTTCGGTTGAGTTTATAATAGCTTTGTTGCTAGGGTCCCACAATGTGTCAGCTCATTCTAAAATGGGTCCACATAGACTGGTTTACGCAAGCAGTCGGCTGTTTTTGGGCGCAGTACCAAGTGTACATTTGATTTGATTTTACTAGCTTTCAGTTTTTAAGGCTGTGTTGCTCGAAATGTAGATTGTGTTGAAGGATGACGCCTACATATTTGGTGCTCTCCACCCATAAAACTTGCAAGGAGCCAAGATTGTAATGTAACTGAGGCTTAGGATTTGGTCCAAAGCACATGGCATGCCACTTCGTAGAGTTTAAAGGCATTTTCCATCATCATTGAGACCACCTTTCTACGGCACTAATGTTCTCTTGGAAGGCTATCATAAGGTTATCATCACCTTAGCAATGGTCTGACCACAAGTACACATCAATACTCAAGTTTATCATAAGTAATCGCTGCACACACAAAAAGTTATGGAGTAATAAATAATAATAATAATAATTAATAACGATAACAGTTAAAAATATTAATATAGATTACCAATAATTAATTATTACTTATTGTTTTATTATTATTATTTTATATTGTATATAATAATTACTACTTATTCAGCAATGACCTAACTACTAGACAATAACCACCAAGATTTACATTCATTAGATTATAAGTAACCGCATAATTAAAATTAATACTAATTATTATTATTATTTAATTATAATTTAATTATTAAATAATTAGTATAGTAGCAGTGTATGTATATAATTAATAATACAAAAATTTTATTGTTATAATAATAATAATTATTTATTATAATAATAATTAATATAATAATATTCAGCAATGATGATGACATGTCTAAACATAACCACCATGAATTATACTCATCATTGTAAGCAATTTCAACTATAATCAATGTTGTTGTTGTCAATGTTAGTGATAAATTAATTATTAATCAATAAATAAATAAATAATAATAACTTGAATCAACAAACCATCAACAACATACACTCACTGACTGACTGATGAGTGATGATGATGAAAACAACGAACAACAACAATATCACTCTCAAATTATGGTGCACTGACCTGTTGAACAATGTTTGTTGAAATCTACGTGCCTCAATAGTTAACATGATTAAAACAATGAATAATAAAACTCTGTTTGCAAGCAGATAAAGTAGTTTCTTTCTGAAAAAGCTTAGCTCAGCTATCAGCATTCATGTAACATAAATCGGCCATTAACACCTACAAAGATGGCGCTCAAATGGCCACACGGAAGTTCATTGGTTAATACAGCGGATGGCCATTCCAGTGGGTTTATATTTCAATGGCAAAGAGGGTGTCGGCATGGACCTGTGGCATAGAAATAATTAAGAGATTATAGATGGACGTAGTGCTATCTCTAGGGGGAGATAGCTCTATCGTGTTTGTGGACTAGGAACTTCGTCGGCCGGAAAAAAACCCTTGAGTGTTTATCTGTCATGTTGTATGTATGAGGGAATATTTGCAGACACCAGTGGTTTAAGGTATGTTCACGACGTTCAAGTCATGATTTTCATTTTGATATCAAAACCACGAATGAAAAAATGCCCAGATAAGAGTTTTTACACGTGGTAGCATCATAAAAATATTTCTTTCATCATCATGCGGTTTGTGTTAAATCCAGGGGTGGGAGAAAATGACTTTAAAGTCGAGTAAAGTCAAGTCATGAACTTTGTGAGTCAAGTCGCAGCCATTCTGAGGTTCAGCTGGGTCAAGTCAAGTAAAGTCACAAACATTGTTGAGTCAAGTCGAGTTGAGTAATGAAAAATTTTAAGTCGAGTCAAGTCTGACTCAAATGACTTACAAGTCAAATATCAAGTCACTTGAATATCTCAGAGTCTATTGGTCGTAGAGCATTATCAAAGACATCATCATGATCGGCTCGCCGGGCAGATTTCAGAGGGGGGCAATTTAGATGTCCAATATATCACTAATACAAAACTTTCACAGAAATCAGAAGATTTTTATTGAAGGATTTCCCTAACAGCAACAGATGACAAAAATATTAGCAATGATAAATCAGTGGTTCAGAACAATAGTCTGCAGCAGTATAGCATTTGTACTTATGGAAAGCCAGAACCAGCAGAATGTTGCAGCAAATAAAATATTCTGTTTACAGTTCAAGCAGTAGACACTTCACAGCGAGTTAAATGGTTTAACCCTATTCCTTGCATGGCAATTGTTTTTCCTCCTTCCTTACTTGAAAAAAAGTCACTATTTTATTTTAGTAACTTAATTTTGTAAAATTACTTGTTCTTTGTTCATTTTCTGTTAAAAAAATTGTTGGATGAAGGGTACGAAGAGAAAAAACACAAAACACGTCTACTCACCATCAACTAGCAACTCAAGAAGAACTTCTCCAATTAACCCAAGTTCCTATAACCATGTGTGTACCCGTATTCCTTGTTAAGCCAATGCCGATAGAACCTATGTTATAACCTTGAACTTCCTATAACACACAAACTTGTTATCCAACATGCCCCCCTTTGATAAACCCAGTGAGCGACCAAGCTGACATTATACCATGGAACCAATTACCGTAGCGTGCGATCAAGCCTAACTAATCATGGTTAGCTGAAGCACTAGCCTTAAATCATACATCAAGCCTAAATACCAAGGGTGAAAATCAGCCTCACACCATACATACCTGGGATCAATACCTGTAACAGATAACATACCTTATTAATACTTTACCCCATACCAAGTGTCCCTTGTTACCTCATCAACCACAAAGCTCTCTAAACTATTAGCAACTTCCACCAGATCGTCCTCTGGACTCTCTGCACCTCCAACACCCTGTCGAACCACATTCCTCGACTCCAACTCAACCCCAAGGGGTTCACCGCCAATTCCACTATCCCCTGGAGCAGTCGACCCCGACTGCTCTGTACTCCACTTCCTATCGGGTCAACCACAGCAATTCTCTGCCCAGTATCTTCCCTTTGAAGTCTCGTACCAGGGTCAACCTCCTTGGTATCTTCCCTAACCGCACCCTTTTTCTACCTTGACACTGGTGTTGCCACCGGTCACCCTTTCTACCTCTTCTACCTCGTGCACCCAACTGGCACTGCTCTGAGAGCCCGAGGGGGTCTTGGACTCCTCCTTCTGGGCGCTAGAGCCTTCCGCACTAGGTGCGGGCGCTGTTTTCACAGCTGAACTCGACGGGGCATTACACACCACCGTCGATGGGACTTTGCTACCAGCCCCAGACCTCAACTTCCTCATTTTGGCCATAGCCTGCCTGATCATCAAGGTACACTCCTGCTCTTCCTCGAGCTCCCTCACACCCTGCTCATACCTTTGCATCGCCATACAATACCCCCTTTCACCCTCTCTCTTTTCAGCCTCAAGACGCACACGTCTACTAGCATAGTCCTCATCACCCAAAACACCTTCACTCACCAAGAACTCGGACAATCTGCTACCAGACGCCTCGCTCTCACCCTGTACCTGTCTACCTTTCACCACACTGTTGTACCCCCTAGCACCAGCTGTAGCGCACCCTGAAGTTGCTCTAGCTTTCACAGTTGTACCAGCAGAAGCTTTTTGCGCCATCTGCATTGGTGAGACATTGCCACCACCACCACTAGATATGGGCGTTCCCATTTGCTCCACTGTATCCTTTATAACAGCAGTACCTTTGCATTCCCACACACCTTGCATACACTCGCCTTCAACTCGTAACTCATTACCGTTTGTTAACAGTTTGAGTTTTTTGATATCCTCAATACCTAACAGGTTCACAGAGGACCCTTTTACAACATAAACTGACGTCACTATAGATCTGGGAAAGTCATTAATGCAAACATTTGACTTCCCGCTAACATTCAGCCTGGAACCATCAACCCCAATGAGATCGTTAACAGGGTTACTTAATCTCAAATTCAGAAACCTGCCAGTATCCTCAGTTACCACTGACACTTCAGCTCCAGTGTCTAATACAAACTCTACCTCTTTACCATTTACTTTGACAAAGCGTTTGATGCTACATTTCCTACTACCAGTATTGCCAACAACATTGTTCACAAATCTCACTTTACGCGGAGAACCTTCATTACCACTACTATCCCTGCGCTGTGACTTGATAGTAGGGAGTTTGCGAAAGCCCAACGAGGCCGTTAACGAGTACGTGAGAGAGGTCACGTGGTACCACTAGAGCGGATTATCGGTGATTAGCTGTCTCGTCCCACGTAGTACCTCTCGTAAACGTGAGATTTTTTACGTCAATTTACTGTTTTGACGGAAGGAAATATTTGCTACGTGAGGCGCCTCTTTTACACTGGAGGGAATTTTGTTACCGCCATCGCAAATTTTATTATTTTTATCATTGTTGATTAAACGCCATAAAAAACATGAAAATTACAATCACTCACTGGCGTATACACATTTTGAATAAACATCAGTTAGGCCAGTAATCCATGTACAGGAAGCCACCACCATTCATAATAAATAAATACAGCTGTGTGTTAATAGTAACTTACAACTTTGTTTGGAAGGCCATTATTAGTAAAATAAAAATACAAAAGGTGTAAATGCTATCGCTGTGAAAACGGAAATGATTTTCAGTCAGGGAATAGGCTCGCTCGGCGAGATTGTCGCAACGTACTTGGTGAGCTTATCCCAGAACTTAATAATTTGGCCAATTGGCGCGTACCCTACGTTAACGTACTCGTTAGTCAGGGTTTTTCGCAAACTCCCTATTGTCACCTTTCCACCTATTGTTGCAATCCCTAGAGGTATGGCCTCTCAGATTACACCGGAAACACCTTACATCCGGGCAATGACGGACTTGATGTCCCCTCCTACCACACTGGAAACAGTTGTCCCTGCCAGTTGGGGAGCTAAACCTTCCAGGCCTTCTACCCGATGTAGGTGAACCTCGAGGTGATCGAGGAGAGTACCTACTATCTGGGCTACGATGTCCATGGGATGTCGCCTCATACCTAGGAGAATGCCAGCTATCCTGGTTACGGTGTCCATAGGACGTCGTCTCGTACCTAGGAGAATACCTGCCCTCCGGGCTGCGGTGTCCATAAGACTCCGCACCATACCTACTCTTATAATGCCTATCTCCCTTATGGTCATGATACCCTCTATACTCGCTACTCCTCTCCCCTGGGCTGCGGCTTACATGGCCGCTGGAATAGGAGCCCTTTTCCATATTACCATCTCTAGACCTACTACTGTCCCTCGAACGGTATGTAACCTTGCTATCCACAGCCTCCTGTGGGCTTCCCTGTCTATACTTAACTACCTCACGTACTGACGACTCATTCTGATTATTGTCAGCCCTTTGTTTACTCCCCTTCTCTACTCTGGCTACAGCCCCTTTACCATCGATTGAACGGTCAGTCCTAGAAGCATTCAGAATTTCTTCTGAAGCAATAGCCAACTGCCTGGCTGCCAATTTTGTATCTAAATCTCTCCAACTAAGCGTGGTCTCTTGCATAAGCAATTTACGCACAGATGAATCCCTTAAACCATTGACTGCCAGAGCAACTGAAAAACGTTGCCTTAGCTCATCGTTTTCATGCCCAAAATCCATTTCCCTACTTAATTTCTCAACTCTGAGTAAATATTCCCTTTCATCTTCCCCACAAGCCTGTGTCACTGTCACAAACCTCATTGTCTTAACATAGACACTTTCACTACGGTCGTAGTGGCCTTTTAACAAATCTATAGCCCTATCAAACCCATCATCAGTTTGGTCATTTAAATCAAATCCCAGTGACTGCATTATCCCTATACCATTACTACCTATAGCACTCAATAATGCTAGTAGTTTAGTTCTACCTCTAAACACATCTATAACGACCTCATTCCCCTCTATTTTCACCTCCTCGGTACCCAAAGTCAAAGCTGCTACCTCAGCAGACACCCTATACTGAGTCAACCAATTGTTGAATTCTTCAGACACATTGCCACCCGCTAACCTTAGCTTCGGAAATGACGACAAGTCAAGTCTCCTATTCATCCCTGTTCTAATTAATTAACACAGTAAACACCCAACAATATCTGTATGATTGTATCAATACAGTAGCACCTCTCCACCACAGTAATAGCCAATGCACAACACAACAATAGCAACAATAACAATTCACAATATCCCAAAAGATATCCACTGTTCCCTTATCCACCAATGCACAATTAAATGCAACACAATAATATCCACAATATCACGTATTAACTCCACTGTACCCTTATCCACTGCACAATTAAACACAACACAATAATATTCCACAGTGACAATGTCACGTAAAAACTCCACTGTACCCTTATCCCGGTAAATAATTAACAACAACACCAAATCACCACTTCACCAAAAATAATTAACACTGCACCAATATCCAGGGGTGGGAGAAAATGACTTTAAAGTCGAGTCAAGTCAAGTCATGAACTTTGTGAGTCGAGTCAAGTCAAGTCGCAGCCATTCTGAGGTTCAGCTGAGTCAAGTCAAGTAAAGTCACAAACATTGTTGAGTCAAGTCGAGTTGAGTGATGAAAAATTTTAAGTCAAGTCAAGTCTGACTCAAATGACTTACAAGTCAAATATCAAGTCACTTGAATATCTCAGAGTCTATTGGTCGTATAGCATTATCAAAGACATCATTGTGATCAGCAGATTTCAGAGAGGGTAATTTAGATGTCCAATAGATGACTAATACAAAACTTTCACAGAAATCAGACGATTTTTATTGAAAGATTTCCCTAACAGCAACAGATGACAAAAATATTGGCAATGATAAATCAGTGGTTCAGAACAATAGTCTGGCAGTATAGCATTTGTACTTATGGAAAGCCAGAACCAGTAGAATGTTGCAGCCAATAAAATATTCTGTTCACAGTTCAAGCAGTAGACACTTCACAGTGAGTTAAATGGTTTAACCCTATTCCTTGTGTGGCAGTTGTTTTTCCTCCTTCCCTACTTGAAAAAAAGGTCACCATTTTATTTTAGTAACTTAATTTTGTAAAATTACTTGCTTTTTCATTTTCTGTCAAAAAAATCTCTGCAGTAAAGTTGTGCAATAAATTTTGAAACACATGTTTAATAAAGTCAAAAAACATTAGGAATTTTACAAGTTGCAATCAACTTTTTTTTCCAGCAGGGAATTTGACCTACATGCAGTTGACGAGAAGTCGCATTAAAAACAACAACCCTACTGAAAAAAAAAGTCTTCCCCATTTCACAAACTTTCGTAATCAGAGTGCACTAATTATTTTTACTACATTTCTAGTTGACAAAACAAACAATATTCTGCATATGCACCTTCTTCTTGTCTTCTTATATTTTTAAACGGTAGAAAATCATCAATTATTCTATCTTTGTTTCTGGTAGAAAACATTTGAATGGAAGGCCTAATGTAATTTTCTGATCACCATACTCCAGCAAGCATACAGTTGGCTAACTATTAGCTGGGTTGTGCACTAAATAACACCTCTGGTTCCGATAACCAAACAGGAAATACAAACAGCAATGACACACGGGTATTCTGTTAATTTAGGAAATTGTGGTAGGAGCAGACAACTCTGCGAGATTGACTCCAAATGACTTGATGATGACTGTAATAAAGTCATCTGTATTATGAAGTCGAGTCAAGTCAAGTCATGAGACTTTTTGAGTCAAGTCGAGTCGAGTCAGATGAGGCATCAAGTCAGAGTCAAGTCAAGTCACTGCTCAACTAAGTCAAGTCAAGTTATGACCTATGACTTGACTTGACTCTAAGATGACTTGACTTAGTCCGACTTATTCCCACCTCTGCCAATATCCCTATAAACACCTAAACACCGAACACGGAGGGCTCACACAGCTCTGAAACACCGACCCAACACCTCTACTCTACATACAGCTCTATCACCACACACACCACAGAGGACCCACGCGGCCCAAGCACCTCTACACCTCTCTCTTTTAGTGCCCACACGGCACCAAAAGCCGCTCACACACCTCCCTTGCACCAATAAATAATTCCAATAAGACACAAATAACAATATCACCAAGTTCTATGCCGACTGCGCCATGTTGGATGAAGGGTACGAAGAGAAGAAACACAAAACACGTCTACTCACCATCAACTAGCAACTCAAGAAGAACTTCTCCAATTAGCCCAAGTTCCTATAACCATGTGTGTACCCGTATTCCTTGTTAAGCCAATGCCGATAGAACCTATTTTATAACCTTGATTTTCCTATAACACACAAACTCGTTATCCAACAAAAATCTCTGCAGTAAAGTTGTGCAATAAATTTTGAAACACATGTTTAATAAAGTCAAAAAACATTAGGAATTTTACAAGTTGCAATCAACTTTTTTTTCCAGCAGGGAATTTGACCTACATGCAGTTGACGAGAAGGCGCATTAAAAACAACAACCCTATTGAAAAAAAAGTTTTCCCCATTTCACAAACTTTCGTAATCAGAGTGCACTAATTATTTTTAATACATTTCTAGTCGACAAAACAAACAGTATTCTTCTGCAGACTGCATATGCACCTTGTTCTTGTCTTTTTATATTTTTAAACAGTAGAAAATCATCAACTATTCTACCTTTTTTCTGGTGGAAAACATTTGAACGGAAGGCCTAATGTAAAGGCAATTATTTTCTGATCACCATACTCCAGCAAGCATACAGTTGGCTGACTATTAGCTAGGTTGTGCACTAAATAACACCTCTGGTTCCGATAACCAAACAGGAAATACAATACAATATATTCTGTTATCTTAGGAAATTGTGGTAGGAGCAGACAACTCTGCGAGATTGACTCCAAATGACTTGATGATGACTTTAATAAAGTCATCTGTATTATGAAGTCGAGTCAAGTCAAGTCATGAAACTTTTCAAGTCAAGTCGAGTTGAGTCAGATGAAGCATCAAGTCAGAGTCAAGTCAAGTCACTGCTCAACTAAGTCAAGTCAAGTTATGACCTATGACTTGACTTGACTCTAAGATGACTTGACTTAGTCCGACTTATTCCCACCTCTGGTTAAATCACTCACTATGTATAATATGGAAGCTCCTGCTCCAGCACAACACAACCACCACGCACTGTGGCCACTCCAAAAGTCCCTTCCTAGCTTTCTAATTATCCCCTCCAGCTATCCACAATCCTTCAGCTACCCTTAACCTTCACCAATCCAATAACTACATAATGCACAATTATAATGTACAGGAAATGGCTCGAATCCAACCAAGGCGCTGCATAACTCTATCAAGAAGACAACTCCCAGATATGGGCCTACGGGAGGAATATCAAAAGCAACAAACATTGTTCTGTGTAGCTAACCATACAAAACTTGTGTACATGACATTTGCATCTTATCCTTTCTTTCACTAGCCACTTGTTATGTCACTAAGGCTATTGTGCTACTCGTTTACAATACCCTATGCTAGCCCACCTACCTTTTGTTATATTATTGGGCTACATGTAAACTAAGAATATTATGTAACCTTTCTTATATAAATACTGGCTGCTGCTGCCTCACAACTCAGAGTAGTTGGAGGAGCACAGACAGAAGAATACAAGAAGCTATACTACTCTCACACACACACTCTCTCTCTTATTGCTTACATTAAGATAGCAATACTTGTTGCAATAACAGAAGCCTTGCAATAATTACAAGCTTACAGAAGCAAGCGATCCAGCGCTTAGGCCAGCACGCAGTCCAGCACCTAAGCCAGCACGCAGTCCAGCACCTAGGACAGCACGCAGGCAAGCACGCAGTCCAGCGATGCCGGCGAGCGCTACTAACTAGTAGTACCTGCCTAGGCTACTGAACTGAGGCCTGCAGTCTAGTCGAGTACTGAGGGAGGTGCAGGTGCCTGCTACCTGGTGAATCGCACACCCCACTACAAAATCCTGCACAATAACACGCCATTTGTTCTAAGCTAGCACGATACACAAGACACTAGATCAACAGTCACAGCTAGCTTCAGAAGTGAAACATCCTCATAAGCATACTTTAAACTACGCACTTTGGTTAGGGGCAGTGACAGTATTCACACCGGCAAGGCGTACAGTTAGGTAAAACAGATACATACCTCACCCGTGTCATACTGACCACTGGCCGCTCACCACAAAGACTCAATCTCACCAGGATCGCTATCGTCCGTATCACCACAGCGGTCAAACCAATCTCGCACCACACCCGAGGGTGTTCCACTATCATCATTTGGTTTTGGTTCTGGACCACACAGTTGGCCTTCACCTCCACCTGGCTTTGGATCTGAGTCACACAGTTGGCTCTCACCTCCACCTCCACTTGGCTTTGGTTCCGGACCACACAATTGGCCTTCACCTCCACCTGGCTTTGGATCTGAGTCACACAATTGACTCTCACCTCCACCTCCATTTGGCTTTGGTTCAGGACCAAACAATTGGCCTTCACCTCCACCTGGCTTTGGATCTGAGTCACACAATTGACTCTCACCTCCACTTCCATTTGGCTTTGGTTCCGGACCAAACAATTGGCCTTCACCTCCACCTGGTTTTGGATCTGAGTCACACAATTGACTCTCACCTCCACCTATCACAGTCTCACCTAGGTGAGAAGCACTATCTCCCTCACCGGAGTGAGTACCGCAATCCATGTTCTCACCGGAGTGAGGCCTCCGAACAGCCTCGGAGGCAAGCTGTTGCTGGGTCACAAGTGACTGCTCAGCAACTACCTCCTGGCTTTCCTCCGCAGGAGCTGAAGCTTCCGCAGGCCTAACAGACGAGTCCCTCTGGGCTGAGACCAGCTCCTCAGAGTGGGTAGGTCTGTTAGGGGCTTCAAGGGTGCCGCGAGTTCCCCTAGCTCTGGCACCACTTGCAGGTTGGGCCACAGGAGCAAACCTTACATGACCTATGTGAACCTCACTCATATCACTAGCATGACTCCCTTCACTACTGCAGCTACTACCTCGATGACTATACCTATCAGTATGTTTATACCTTTTATAATGGCAGTCCTGGGAAGTATGACCCATACTATCACAAATCCAGCAGTGTACAGCTGGGCAAAACCTAATTTGGTGATCATCTCTGCCACAGCAAAAACACGCTTTAGCATCATGGAAGGCCAAATAACCTCTGCACTTAGTCCCATCATTTCTTCTATCACTTTTAACCTGCTCTTACTAGAGTTTTTTTCTACGCCATTCAGGCATCAACCTTTCATTGTTAGAATGCCTAGTAGACCTATAATTTCTACCAAGAGCAGACCTATAATCATCACAGCTGTGGCCAGCCTCACCTTTCATCTTTCCTGCATTTTTCTCAGCATATCTACCATATTTCGCAACAGATTAACCATTGCAAATGCTACGTACATTCAAACTACTGTAACACTCACCACCATGCATGTTCTCTTTCATATCAGATACCTGGGTGGAGTTTAGCTGCTTTGCCTTACCCCGTTCCATGGTGTTCTCTGAATCTCGAGGCAATTTTATTGCCCTTAGACTGTCAGTCAGTCCTTTCCAGTACAAATTACCTTGTTGCATCAGCTGAATACGCAGTGAAGATTCTCTCAAACCATTCACAGCTATAGCTAATGCAAACTCCAGCCTAACATTATCATCATTCCCAAAACTCAATGACCTACTAATTTCTTCAACACGTGGCAGATAATCAATTTCATTCTCCCCCACAGCCTGATTAGCAGTGAAAAACTTGAATGTTTTCACATAAACTGTTTCCTCGAAACCATAAACATTTTTCAAATGAGCCATCGCTTGTTCATAACTACTTGCTTCACTTCTCATATCAAATCCAAAAGACTCTAGGGCATCCTCTACCTCCTTGACCAATGGCATGCAATAAAGCCAACAATTTCATTCTCCCCTTGAAAACATCTTGTTTTCTCCAATTTACTGTTTCCTTCCCTAGTTTAAAGGTAACCATTTCCACACTAAGCTCAAATTCATCTAACCATGTCTTCCATGAACCATAAGTGTCATCAGGATTGATAACTAACTTAGGAAAATCATTAAAATCAAATCCCAAAGCCACATTTCACTAACCTGAAGTGTTTGGCAACACTGACCTTAAAAATTGGTACAGTAGATGGCAACTTCTTCACAAATCTTATTGACTGTATCCTTCAACAACAACAGTTGTAATGCACCACCACAAACAAATAACAAACACTCACCTTTACCACCACCAACTGGCACCAGTCCTATAACAACAGCATTAATAAATCCACACCGACCTTCACTATCACCACAAACCCTTCAATACTCCTTTCACAAGATGACGAAACACAATAGTATACGACAACAATCTTCCTGTCCTTTTGCCTACGACGCCATGTTAAATCACTCACTAGGTATAATATGGAAGCTCCAGCACAACACAACCACCACGCACTGTGGCCACTCCAAAAGTCCCTTCCTAGCTTTCTAATAATCCCCTCCAGCTATCCACAATCCTTTAGCTACCCTTAACCTTCACCAATCCAATAACTACATAATGCACGATTATAACAGTTTGCTCAACCATCAATGATGATGATGATAATAATAATGAATAATGATGATGGTGACGACGATCGATGATGATGCACAAGCAAGTGCAATTTTTATTTTGAAAATCTTTTCTCGAATAGAGCATCAGCTTTTAAAAAAATTTGTTGTCCATCCAATGGTGCAAAAAATATTTGTGTCACACCAGTGGTTGTCTCAGAAAAATAATTGAGAAAAAGTACCTTAGTTTGAAAAAAAACAATGGTTTGTGGTCACAGTGTACAGGAAAATGGCGCAGTTTCCTGTGGAGACCTGTAAACATGGCAACAAGTAAGTAAACTGCATACATGACCAACCTGTTGTAGACCTTTCTTTGTCTAGTCAAGTTATGTACTACTAAGGGTATTTGTATATGCGCTTAAGGCACCCTTTGTTAGCCACCCTTTCTTATACATTGTATTAAGGCTAACCCTACACAATAGATATTACATAATATTTTATATAAATACAGCGGCTGAGCTCCTCACTCTTCAGTGTGTTACCTTGGATGCTCAGCTGGCTTTTGTTCGTAAGAATAAACCAGTTTTACACTCACTCAAGATTATCTTGAATTTATCACAGACTACACAAAGACTAGACAGCTCTACCACTCCAGGAGACAACTGCTTTAACGACCCTTCGGTCTAGAAGCTTTAAGTTGCCTAGGAGTGGCAGACAGACTACAGGCCTGCCTGGTAGGCGTTGCCTATCTAGCCTACCATAGCAGACAATGCTGAAGGATAGGTAGTGATACCAACGGCCTGTCAGTAAGCTGACTACAGGGAAGAGACAACTCTGCCTACCTAGGGAAGTGCAGGTGTGCTACCGGGGTAACTGATAACGTTACCAGAAAATCCTGCACAACAGTATCAAACATTGTTGACAATAGTTATGATGCAGTGATGCGAAATCAGTAACGCATGAGCATTCGTCTCGCAACTTAGCTAATGGTGCGGTATAGAAGTTTTATTTATTTATTTGAATATGACTCTCCAGTAAAGTTATTTTTTTGTCTAAATAATGTAATTGCTCTATGATAAATAGTATACCACTGGGTCAGTAAAATAACAGGGAATCTGAATGACATATACTAAAATCTTAAGGACCCTTGACGCAATAGGAAATTGCAGATGTACGACGCATTTTTAACCCATTATTTTTGAAATCCACAGCTATGCGTGAGGTTGGTGTAGTAATACAAAGGAAGGCAACGGAAGCGAGACCGGTGGGAAAAGAGCGATCTTAGCTCGTTAGGGATCATATCATTATGGGGGTCAATGAAAATAAATTACGAGAGTATCTGACTGACCTTGATGATTTGACATTAGCTAAACGTTTAAAAAAGGCCAAACAGCATGTTACTCAACATGAGAGTACGGCTAGAATTTTTTCCACGACTGAAGGTATTGGCGATAATCTGGACAGTGTGGCTAGGAAGGGAGGCTACAAGCAGCGGTATAGCAAAGGAAGAGAGAAGTGTGGATTTTGCCATAAAGACTTGCATGACAAGGACAAGTGTCCTGCCAAGAAGTCTAAGTGCTATGATTGTGGGGAAAGAGGGTACTGGGCTAAAACCAAAGTCTGCCCCGGGAAATCCAGAGCCAGGACGAATGAAGTTGCTAATAGTGAGATCAAGGATGTTGATGTTGAGCAATTAAATAGACTGTTCTTAGGTGACTCGTAATGACTAGTCGGAGGCATCAAATCTGTTGATGACAGGTTGGATGCTATATCAAATAAAAATATATCAGAAACTCCTGGAGCTTTGTTGGTTGACTTGAAAGTTATTTCAGAGCCTCTTAGATTTAAAGTAGATACTGGAGCTGCAGTAACAGCTGTGCCATTGTCTTGTCGGCAGTATTTGAATAACATTGTTCTGTCTGACAAGTCGCTGAGGAATAACAAGCTAAAAGTAATGGGGCAAGTGAAGGTTTGCTTGGAGATATTCGATAGGCAGAGTATTGAAACTGTCTATATCGTTGATGGTTTAGTAACACCATTATTGGGCAAACCAGCTATCTCTCATTTTTAGTTGATTAGGTTTGTTGATACTATAGGGAGTGTGTCACAAAAGTCATGGAGGTTGTTATTTCTCAACTTGGTTGCATGATTAGGCACGATGTCTACTAAAGTGCAGATCACTCTTGCAGAATATGCCATTCCGTATATTCAGCATACGCCTCGGAGAGTAGCGGCGACTGGGAAGTCAATTTTAAAACGTGAATTGGATTGGATGGAGAAGTTAGCAGTGATTTGTAAAATCGAGGAACCCACAGATTAGGTAGCTCCATGTGTTGTTGTGCCAAAAAAAAATGAGTATTGTACAGGAAAATAGCGTGACTTCCTGTGGATACCTGTAAACAAACAATCATAGTAACAATTCTGTAAACTGCACACATGACAATCGTATTGTACCCTTTTTCTTTTTGTAGCCAATCTTATACTACTAAGGCTATTTTCATACGTACTTTAACCGCTCTTTGTTAGCCACCCTGCTTTGTATATGTCATTAGGGCTAACTGCTACACAAAAGAACCATACATAACACTTTGTATAAATACAGCAGCTGAGCCCTTCACCAATCAGTGTAATCTTGGAGGCTCAGCTGGATTTTTGTTCGTAAGAATAAATATACCAGTATACACTCACTCAAGTTCATCTTGAATCTCTCTCACACCTATACAGGCTAGTCAGCTCACCACTTCAGAAGACGACTGCATCAATGACCTATTGGTCTAGAAACCTTGTGTTGTCTAGGAGTGGCCTGGCAGACGTTGCCTACCCAAGCCTACCTCAGCAGACAATGCTGAGGGATAGGTAGTGGAATCAACGGGGCCACTCCCTGTCCTTTTCTCATTGCTCTTGCCTACTCAGCCTCTGTCTGTAACTGCACGCTGTCTCCTAACCTCTGTCTGCTGGCCTCTGGGGTCCGGCTTGCCTTGTTGCTTGCTCAAGTAGTGCTGGTAACTGGCTTAGCTGGTGTTCCAGGGCTTGTAGACCTGGCTGGGTTGGGTTCTCGTTCTCAGGTGTACCCCTTGTCTCTGTGGGTTGTGTAGCAGGATCTGGAGGCTGCCACACATCAGGTACATGGGAGAGTCCCCTTTATCTGACTGCTCTCTCATGTTTGAACGCAAGCTGCTTCTCTGTTGGTTGGTACCTTTCCTGCTGGCTCGTGACAAGGGTGGTATTCTTTAAATGGCCGCTCATCTGTACAGACACCTGACTATCCTTTTTTCTGTATGTGTGGTTTGGGTAGGCTTCCACTACTTGGTACGGTCCCACAAAACTGGGCTTTAACTTCGGTTGCTGTACTTAACTCGTCTTTTGCTCTCTATGACTACTAGGTCGTCTGGCACAAACGGCAAGGGTTCTTCTGTGTCCTCTTGCCTGATCTTGGCCTGTTGCTCTTTGAGCAAGTCATGTGCTGTCTTTAGGTCCTCCTGCATCTCGAAAGCATACTTCGTTACCAGCCGGTTGTCCAGAAGTGCAGGCCGACTATCCAACTGGTCAGGTAGCCTCATTTCTCGGCCCAGCATGAGGTAATTGGGAGTCTCTCCAGTGGCAGTGTGTGGGGTGCCGCAGAATGCTCTCATTACCTGAGGTAGTAGCAAGTCCCACTCTTCCTGTCTGCGTCTTAGTAGGAGTGTTCATAGAGAGTCACCTAGTGTCTGATTTTGTCTCTCTACCACCCTATTGCCCTGTGGGTGATACGGGGTAGTACGGGTTTTCAGCACATTCAATAGGGCGCTCAGCTCAACCATCAATCTAGATTTGAACTGCGCCTCTTGGTCTGTGGGGAGCTCCTCAGGCGGAGCCCAATGGCCGAATACCCTCTTGTCTAAGGTCCTAGCAATAGTGGGGGCGGTGGCATCCTGCCACCGGGTAAAGAGGTCTGACAGCACCAGAATCCATTTGTTCTTCCCTCCGGTCTTCGGAAGGGGTCCCATTAGATCCACGACTACCTTCTGGAAAGGTATGCCAGCAAACAGTCTCTGTCTCTCCTGCGTGGGCTGCATCTCCCGTTCTTTTCCACTTGGCAGACTTCGCATGATTTGACAAGCTGTCGTACCTCAGCATACATTCCTGGCCAGTCCCAGTTGAGCTGTACCCATCTCTTGGTACAGTTTACACCAGCATGGGCTGGCTAATGTGTCTCACACACCACTTGCGGGCGTTGAGATGACTGGAAGACGGCACACTGACTGTTTCGGCGCTTAGTGTCTATCTGCATAGTCAGAATGCCATCCGGCTGTATTGCCAAGGCCTTCCTGCGACTGTACAGAACACAGTTTTCTACCGCCCTCCTCTAGCTCTCTCTTGGTCACTGACCAGCCACCGCTGATCTCCTCGTACATGCTGGCCACTGGGTTCTGGCCAGTACGCTGATGCTCAATCAGCTCCATGCTGGTGACCACACACAGCCTTGGTGGGTCTGTCCCTGTGTCTAGGCTCTTCAGTGGCACAGGATTGTTTTGCCGAGGTTTAGGTAGCACGTCCTCTGAGACAAAAGGCCTATCCGGCTGGAGTTCTGGTCCAGGGGCTCTGGCAAGTTCAGCATTGGTCGGCACAATATCATGCTGCTTTGTAGCACTGCACTGCCGGCAGTTCATTTAAGGTTCACTCCTGCTCAACCCATCAGCATTCCCATCTAGTTGTCAGCCCTGTGCTCGAGAGTAGTAATATATGAGCAGATCTCCCTACCAAGTGTTTTTTTGTGGATCTGACCTTGGAGTTGAGGCAATGGGTTACGGCGTTGGATGGATTCGCCGAGTTTATATTGTATTTTATTTGAGAGGCATTTGAGTGGCATTTGAGTGGCATTTAAGTGGCATTTGAGTTTTGATTAGTTTTTTACTTAATTTGAACTTATATGGCATTTAGATTTTGAATGTATGGCATTCAAGTTTTGATAACATTTTTACATAACTCGAGCTCATATGGTATCTTGAGAGAGAGGGGAGAGGAGAGAGGAGAGATGGGAGATGAGAGAGGAGAGAGAGAGGAGAGAGATTTTTTAGTTTTCTATACATTCATGTATTTATGGTTAATTATGTACATATTTATGGCTATATTTATATTTACATAGAGAGAGAGGAGAGAGGAGATATATCTAAATTGAATAAATACATTGATTAAAAATGAATCATTGTATGATTATATACATTTATTACATAATAAGTAAGGAAAATCTCCCCATATAATATAGCTAGAGTCAGTAAATACTAAGTAATACAAAGCACTACAACTTGTAATAAAGACAAAGTAATAACAGTTAATGCATAGTTTGTTCCTTTACAATTATGTCTTTGATGTACTGATGTTATATCTTAGGAAGGAAGACTTCTGTTCTATGTGCTTTTAATTTCGTAATGAACTAAAATAAAAAAGGTTATGTATTAGTATAGAATGATTAAGCAAAAATGTAAAATAATTACATGAATTTGAATTATAGTTCTAGTTACATTGGATAGCTTACATTATTAGAAAAGGGAAATAACTCACCAAGTTACATTGTTCAGCTTGTTCTTTCTTCAGCATTATTTTCACCAAGTGCTTTTGATTCTCTTTTATCTATCTAAAAGCAAACAAAAAATACTTGCTTTATAAGTATGCTGTAATAAATACACTAATTACACCAAAAAAGTGCTTTTTTAACATGGAAAAACGTATATATACAACATTTTGTTGTAAAAACTACACTAATTACACCAAAAAGTCCTTTTTTTCACCTTTAACATGTATATATTCAGCATTTTGTTGTAAAAAATACACTAATTACACCAAAAAAGTCCTTTTTTCACCTGGAAAATGTATATATTCAGCATTTTGTTGTAAAAAAATACATTATTTACACTAAAACAGTCCTTTTTTTACCTGGAAAATGTATATATTCAGCATTTTGTTGTAAAAAATACATTATTTACACCAAAACAGTCCTTTTTTCGCCTGAAAAATGTAGATATTCAGCATTTTGTTGTAAAAATACACTAATTTAAAAAAAAGTCTTTTTTTCACTTGGAAAATGTATATATTCAGCATTTTGTTTAATTTATGGTAAAAATTAGTAAAACTCACCTATAGTGATATGATTGCCTTGAGTTATAGATTAGCTTCTTGAGCTCTTGTTCTGGACAGTTTTTTTCAGCATCATCGAAGTATAATCCATGTAGTTGAGTCTTCATTGGTTTGGTATCATCTAAGCAGGAGAGGAAGTAATGTTGTGTAACATTGACTCTTCATTGGTTTGGTATCATCTTGTCTTCAAAATCGATGTAGTTTGAGTCTTCATTGCTTTGTCATCATCTAAGCAGGTGGTAGATCTTGAAAGGAATTCCTGCTGTGTTGGAGAAATATGCTGTCTTCAAAATCCATGTAGTTTGAGTCTTCATTGGTTTGGTATCATCTAAGTAGGTGGTAGATCTTGAAAGGAATTCTTGCTGTGTTGGAGAAGTGTGCTGTCTTCAAAATCCATATAGTTTGAGTGTTCATTGGTTTGGCATCATATAAGTAGGTGGTAGATCTTGAAAGGAATTCTTGCTGTGTTGGAGAAGTGTGCTGTCTTCAAAAATCCATGTAGTTTGAGCCTTCATTGGTTTGGTATCATCTAAGTAGGTGGTAGATCTTGAAAGGAATTCTTGCTGTGTTGAAGAGGTATGCTGTCTTCAAAATCCATGTAGTTTGAGTCTTCATTGGTTTGGAATCATCTAAGTAGGTGGTAGATTTTGAAATGAATTCTTGCTGTGTTGGAGAAGTATGCTGTCTTCAAAATCCATGTAGTTTGAGTCTTCATTGGTTTGGTTCAAAATCGATGTAGTTTGAGTCTTCATTGATTTGGTATCATCTAATTAAGTCGTAGATCTTGAAAGGAATTCTTGCTGTGTTGGAGAAGTATGCTGTCTTCAAAATTCATGTAGTTTGAGTCTTCATTGGTTTGGTATCATTTAAGTAGGTGGTAGATCTTGAAATGAATTTTTGCTGTGTTGGAGAAGTATGCTGTCTTCAAAATTCATGTAGTTTGAGCCTTCATTGGTTTGGTATCATCTAAGTAGGTGGTAGATCTTGAAAGGAGTTCTTGCTGTGTTGGAGAAGTCGACTGTCTTCAAAATTCATGTAGTTTGAGTCTTCATTGGTTTGGTATCATCTAAGTAGGTGGTAGATCTTGAAATGAATTCTTGCTGTGTTGGAGAAGTGTGCTGTCTTCAAAATTGATGTAGTTTGAGTCTTCATTGGTTTGGTATCATCTAAGTAGGTGGTAGATCTTGAAAGAAATTTTTGCTGTGTTGGAGAAGTGTGCTGTCTTCATCTTCATTAGCTTGGTATCATCTAAGTAGGTGGTAGATCTTGAAATGAATTCTTGCTGTGTTGGAGAAGTGTGCTGTCTTCAAAATTGATGTAGTTTGAGTCTTCATTGGTTTGGTATCATCTAAGTAGGTGGTAGATCTTGAAATGAATTCTTGCTGTGTTGGAGAAGTGCGCTGTCTTCAAAATCGATGTAGTTTGAGTCTTCATTGATTTGGTATCATCTAATTAAGTCGTAGATCTTGAAAGGAATTCTTGCTGTGTTGGAGAAGTATGCTGTCTTCAAAATTCATGTAGTTTGAGTCTTCATTGGTTTGGTATCATTTAAGTAGGTGGTAGATCTTGAAATGAATTTTTGCTGTGTTGGAGAAGTATGCTGTCTTCAAAATTCATGTAGTTTGAGTCTTCATTGATTTGGTATCATCTAAGTAGGTGGTAGATCTTGAAAGGAGTTCTTGCTGTGTTGGAGAAGTCGACTGTCTTCAAAATTCATGTAGTTTGAGTCTTCATTGGTTTGGTATCATCTAAGTAGGTGGTAGATCTTGAAATGAATTCTTGCTGTGTTGGAGAAGTGTGCTGTCTTCAAAATTGATGTAGTTTGAGTCTTCATTGGTTTGGTATCATCTAAGTAGGTGGTAGATCTTGAAAGAAATTCTTGCTGTGTTGGAGAAGTGTGCTGTCTTCATCTTCATTAGCTTGGTATCATCTAAGTAGGTGGTAGATCTTGAAATGAATTTTTGCTGTGTTGGGGAAGTATGCTGTCTTCAAAATCTATGTAGTTTGAGTCTTCATTGGTTTGGTATCATCTAAGTAGGTGGTAGATCTTGAAAGGAATTCTTGCTGTGTTGGAGAAGTGTGCTGTCTTGAAAATTGATGTAGTTTGAGTCTTCATTGGTTTGGCATCATCTAAGTAGGTGGATCTTGAAAGGAATTCTTGCTGTGTCACATAAGTAGGAGAGAAAGTCATGTTGTTTTACATCTATCGTTGGTGTTGGTAGATCTTGACCATATGTTTATAGTCTTTGCTACTGCTGCATTTCGTCTCAAACAAGAGTCCAAAGTAGACATCATAACTACAAAATACAAAAAATTGTTAGTTACAATTGATTCATTTATTTTCATTGGCTTTATCTACATAGAGTAGCGAAGAAAAAGTTTGTGTGAGTATAAAACTATCTAGTAGAGATAAATTTATATCTAGGTTCAACTAGCATTGAATAATTATTATTATTTTGTTAATAATAAATAAGTAGAGTCGGCTACTTTACTAGAACTTGGACAAACACTTATTTTAAAAATGAATAATTAGAGCTTTCTACTAGTGTTAAATAATTAATGATAATAATTTACCTTATCACCACTTAGAGCCAGATGATTTAATTAACTAAAGACAAATAATTATTTTAGCAATTCTTACCTTGATGCTGGATGTTCTCCTAGTAGCTGTAGTAGATGATGGTTCTCCGCTTGCTGTTGAAGAACTGGATGCTTTCTGTGTGAAAACAGTGGCTCTTAAATAGCTAAAGTTGCACTGATTAAACCCTATGAATCAGCATTTTTTTCCAATGCTTTCGCGGGAATAAATAGTTTATTTTCAGGCGAATAGAAACCGTTGCTTTCGCGGGAATAAATAATTTATTTTCACGCGAATAGAAACAGTTGCTTTCGCGGGAATAAATAGTTTATTTTCACGCGAATAGAAACCGTTGCTTTCGCGGGAATAAATAATTTATTTTCACGCGAATAGAAACAGTTGCTTTCGCGGGAATAAATAGTTTATTTTCACGTGAATAGAAACCGTTGCTTTCGCGGGAATAAATAATTTATTTTCACGCGAATAGAAACAGTTGCTTTCGCGGGAACAAATAGTTTATTTTCACACGAATAGAAACTGTTGCTTTCGCGGGAATAAATAGTTTATTTTCACGCGAATAGAAACCGTTGCTTTCGCGGGAATAAATAATTTATTTTCACACGAATAGAAACAGTTGCTTTCGCGGGAATAAATAGTTTATTTTCACGCGAATAGAAACCGTTGCTTTCGCGGGAATAAATAATTTATTTTCACGCGAATAGAAACAGTTGCTTTCGCGGGAATAAATAGTTTATTTTCACGCGAATAGAAACCGTTGCTTTCGCGGGAATAAATAATTTATTTTCAAGCGAATAGAAACAGTTGCTTTCGCGGGAACAAATAGTTTATTTTCACACGAATAGAAACTGTTGCTTTCGCGGGAATAAATAGTTTATTTTCACGCGAATAGAAACCGTTGCTTTCGCGGGAATAAATAATTTATTTTCACACGAATAGAAACAGTTGCTTTCGCGGGAATAAATAGTTTATTTTCACGCGAATAGAAACTGTTGCTTTCGCGGGAATAAATAGTTTATTTTCACGCGAATAGAAACCGTTGCTTTCGCGGGAATAAAGAATTTATTTTCACGCGAATGGAAACCGTTGCTTTCGCGGGAATAAACAGTTTTTATTCCCGCGAAAGCATTGGAAAAAATGCTGATTCATAGGGTTTACTCAGTGCAACTTTAGCTATTTAAGAGCCACTGTTTTCACTTAGAAAGCATCCAGTTCTTCAACAGCAAGCGGAGAAGCATCATCTACTACAGCTACTAGGAGAGCATCAAGGTAAGAAACGCTAAAATAATTATTTGTCTTTAGTTAATTAAATCATCTGGCTCTAAGTGGTGATAAGGTAAAGAATAATCAATAATCATTTAACACTAGTAGAAAGCTCTAATTATTTATTTTTAAAATAAATATTAAAAACTTGTGAAAATGAACTGGTAACATTACGTCGACTGAAATAATGCCTAAAACGTCTCGCATAAATTTTGGTCTGACCAAAAACGGACTGAAAACCTTTACCTTTAGAGCGAGTACAAAATTATCATAACTTGGTCAAGAGAACGACTCCATATCGTAATAGGAGGATAACTCCACAGTGCAACTAGTTGAGTTCTTCAACTAGTGTTAAATAATAATTTTAATCACTTACCTTAATACAGAAAGTCTCCTAGTAGTTGTAGTAGATGTTGATACTTCAGTCACTGTTGTTGGAGTGGATGCTTTCTGTGTAAAAGCGATGCTTCTTATATAGCTAGGTTGTACTAGGTACCGATTGACACGAGCTGATTCCAATGAAAAGCCTTTATAATATATAAGGTCTTTACGTAGAAAACTCACGCGAAAACTAAAAAAAAACATTCTTCGCGGGAGTTTTCCGTCTTATATGTTATAAAGGCTTTACGCAAAAAACTCACGCGAAAACCAAAACTATATAAAAACTTCTTCGCGGGAGTTTTCCTTCTTATGCGTTATGACAGCTTTATGTAAAAAACTCACGCGAAAACGGAAAAATAAAAAAAACTTCTTCGCGGGAGTTTTCCTTCTATGTACTATAAAGGCCTTGCGCGGAAAAATAACGGTAAAAAAAAGTTCCGTGAGTTTTCTGCATAAAGCCTTTATAACATAAAAGAAGGAAAACTCCCGCGAAAGAATTGTTTTGTATTTCCCGTTTTCGCGTGAGTTTTCCGTGTAAAGCCTTTATAGTATATAGAAGGAAAACTCCCGCGAAGAGAATTTTTTTACTGTTCAACTTTTCGCGTGAGTTTTCCGCGTAAAACCTTTATGACTTATAAGAAGGAAAACTCCCGCGAAGAATTTTTTTTTCAGTTTCGGTTTTCGCGTGAGTTTTCCGCGTAAAGACCTGCTTATATATTATAAAGGCTTTTCATTGGAATCAACTCGTGTCAATCGGTACCTAGTACAACCTAGCTATATAAGAAGCACCGCTTTTACACGGAAAGCATCCACTTCAACAACAGTGACTGAAGGATCAACATCTACTACAACTACTAGGAGACTTTCTGTATTAAGGTAAGGAATAATAAATAACTATTTAACACTAGTTGAAGAACTCAACTAGTTGCACTATGGAGTTATCCTCATATTACGATATGGAGTCGTTCTCTTGACCATAGAAGTATCTCTCCTAGATAATTTTATGCTCATAGAACCTATCCTGTTTGCGCTCAAGATCGCAGTCTTTTGGCATTGATTGACAGAATTGTCGTAGGTCCGAGAGAAAAAATAGGTTAGCCTTAAATGACATCTTGAACGACAGGTTGATTTAGAACTTTACAGCCAAAAAATGATTACAACTTTTATTATTGTATTGTTTTACTTTATTATCAACATATAACAGTTATTATTCATTGTATTTAATATGAAAAATAATTTTTACTGATAATGATTATTATTCTTATTATTACTATTGTTAATATTATTGTGATTTCATTTGGTTTTCATTGTTACTTTATTGAATTTTGTTCAAGTCTTGTGATCTAAATAATAAAAGAATGATAAATATTTATTTACCACTAGTTGAAAAACTTACCTACTTGCACTATGGAGAAAATAGCCTCCTACAACCAAATCCGTTTGTGTTACAAACCCTGTCTTTGGATATTGATAAAAATGTTATCTTCTTTGTATTATGATTAAATAATAATAAATAGCTCACATTTTTTAAAATATTTCTTATTTTTTGTCTTTTTAGATTGGATAGTTAAGATGGCAATTTTTGTATTTTGTAGACACGATGCCTACTTTGGACTCTTGTTTGAGACAAAACGCAGCAGCAGTAAAGACTATAAAACATCTGGATCAGATCCAATTGAAGTAATTGCAGATAACTAAAGGAATAACATGTACTACAGCATACAGAGTGAACAAGGTGTGTGTAGATTATTACTCAGTCTCATTACACTACTATTACTAAGAATTATTGTAGGTGTTGGATAAAGGATTAAGCAGTAATGTATTAGCAAGCATTAGCAATAAACATAGACTTTTCAACAATGACATTAACCAAAAAAAATAGTATAACAAAGTCATGTTTGAGCTAATAAGTTGTTGCTAAGATGTTTGAATTAACAACTAGGTAGCTAAAATAAGTTTTTCATGAGGATCTCCTGACAGTTGTGATTCCTTGAGTGGTGAGCAGACTTTTAAATCTACTGTAGTTATCTTTTGTTGATCTTATTGAGTCTTTATCAGTTAGTACATCATGCAACAAATTCTTTGATAGCTTAGCGCTAAGCCATCTTCCCTTGAGTTTTATCCTGTCAGTATCCAGATCGTATTTTCCAGAATCTCTCAATTGATACAATATTTTTACACCTAACGCTTGATTGTCTTTACTAGCTGTCATGTCGGATACTTTCTTTTTAAACTCTTCTAATTGTTGCATCATTCTCTCCGAATCTCTATTGCTATCATCGTCAATTGTGTTTCTATCAAACGATGATGGTGAGAGCTTTGGTGTTTTAGCAGAGCTCCAGCTCTTTGGTTGCTTGTACTCTCCCCTAATCTTTCCAACATCACTCCGATAGGTTTTTGTGCTTTGAACATTTTCATTTGTCTTTTTGCGCTCAAGCAACTCGTTTTTGATTCCCATTACTATTTCATTCGTTTCAACCAAAATATTTTGGATTTTCTCGATATCTCTCACCATTTTGTCTTTTGTCGGGTTGTCATACAATGATGACGCAAACTTGTCTTGGTCGGTTGATTTAGCCCCACTGATCTTTTCCATCAAACTATGATACTCCTCTTCTGGTATAGCAAAATAACGTTTATCATATTTTAAAGGCGGAAGATTCATTTTGTATTGATATTAAAACCTGTGCAATCAGGATGATTATAGGGTCTAAAAAAAGCTACCTCTCCCAATCTGCATTAAAATTTGTTGTTTGTCAGCAATCAGTGTTTGTACCTCCTTGAAGCGCTACTACCTAATAAACTGAGTTGTGTACTGATTAGTTATTTGTAGCTCTTTTTGAAGCCTCCTCTCTCCTCTACCAAATACTCCTCTCTCCTCTCTTGCAGTTATTTCCCAAATACTGTAAATTTTAACCATCTAGAGGACTAATTTGGTGATTTTCCAACATATTTTATAGCATTCAATATAGTTATTATGTCATAAATGTATATTATTCAATCTAGATATAAATATATCCATAAATATGTACATAATTATCCTTATATACATGGTTGTATAAAAAACTAAAAAATCTCTCTCTCTTCTCTTCTCTCTCCTCTGTACATAGCTATAAAATGTTAATATGGACATGAATTTGGACATGCGCATGTACATAAATATGAACATAGGTATGTACATAAATGGACATGAATATGGACATGTACATAAATGGACATGAATATGGACATGAATATGGACATGAATATGGACATGAATATGGACATGAATATGGACATGAATATGGACATGAATATGGACATGAATATGGACATGTACCTATTCATGTCCATTTATGCACATGTACATGAATATGGACATATGCGTATTTACTGACTCTAGCTGTATTATATAGGAAGATTTTCCCTACTTATTATGTAATAAATGTATATAATCATACAATGATTCATTTTTGATCAATATATTTATTCAATGTAGATAGATCTCCTCTCTCCTCTCTCTATGTAGATATAAATATACCCACTCTCCTCTCTCCTCTCTCTATGTAGATATAAATATACCCATAAATATGTACATAATTAACCATATATACATGAATGTATAGAAAACTAAAAAATCTCTCTCCTCTCTCTTTCTCTCAAGATACCATATGTATGTATGTATGCATTGATTGTCATTACAAGTTGTAGTGCTTTGTATTACTTAGTATTTACTGACTCTAGCTATATTATATAGGAAGATTTTCCCTACTTATTATGTAATCAATGTATATAATCTTATAATGTTTCATTTTTGATCAATATATTTATTCAATGTAGATAAAACTCCTCTCTCTCTCTCTTCTCTCTCCTCTCTCTCAAGATGCCATATGAGTTCGAATTATGTAAAAAAATTATCAAAACTTAAATGCCATACATTCAAAATCTATCTGCCATATGAGTTCAAATTAAGTAAAAAAATAATCAAAACTCAAATGCCACTTAAATGCCACTCGAATGCCACTCAAGTACCCCTCAAATGAAATACAATATAAACTCGGCGAATTCATCCAACGTCGTGACCCATTGCCTCAACCCCAAGGTCTAATCCACAAAAAAACACTTGGTAGGGAGATCTGCTCATATATTACTACTCTCGAGTTTGTAGACAATTTCAGCTAAAATCTCCAACCACCTCGCTATCTGGTTGGACAGCTCCTTCCGTTGGTAGATCCACCTCAAAGATGCGTGGTTGGTTCAGAGCTTAAACTCTCGGCCCTATAGGTACGGTCAAAAGTGCTTGACTGCCTTGACGACAGCCAGTAGCTCGCGTCGAGTCACGTAATAGTTCCTTTCGGCGGGTGCCAGGGTTTTGCTATAATAAACGAATACCCTTTCCTGTCCGTCCTGTACTTGAGATAACACTGCCCCTATTCCAATGGCGCTGGCGTCCATAACCAGATATAGGTCTTGACAGGATCTGGGTAGCCTAGTACTGGTGCTTGTATGAGTCCCTGCTTCATTTGCTCAAAGGCAGCCTGTTCCTCCTTTCCCACTTTCAGGGGGTGTCCTTACTGGTCAGGACAGTCAGGAACTTAGCAGCGGTGGCGTACCCAGGCAAGTACTGCCTGTAGTATCCTGCTGTGCCAAGGAAGGCCTGTAACCTCTTGATGTACCTGGGGAGTGCTCATTTGGCTACAACCTGTACCATCTCCAGGTCAATGGTTAGGCCCTCCGCACTCACTATATGCGCTAGGTACTTGATTCGTTGTTACAGTAGTTTGCACTTGGACGGCTTGACCTTGAAGTTGGCTTGTTGCAGGCTACTCAGCACCTCTCTCAGTCATTACAGGGGTGTCTCGAAGTTGGGCGCAATCATTATCACATCATCCAGGTAGAGCTGTAGAGTCTTCCAGTGCAACCCTTGCAGCACTCATTTCGTCAAATGCTAAAACGTAGCTGGGGCTGAAGTCAACTCAAAGGGAAGCACCTTCCAACTCCACAGCCCACTCCTGGTGATGAAAGCTGACTTCTCCCTGGCGTCTGCATCCAGAAGAGCCTGCCAGTAGCCACTGATCTGATCCAGCAAGCTAAAATACTTGCTGTCAGCTAGTACATGAAAGGACTCATCTATCCTAGGTATAGGATAGGCGTCCTGCCTAGTGACATTATTTAGCCACTGGTAATCGATGCAGAACTGCCGTGTGTTGTCCTTCTTGTGTACCAACACCACAGGAGAGCTTCAAGCACCATCCGCGGGCGCAATCAACCCTTGTCCAGCAGATCTTTCACTTGCTGTTCAGCTTTAGCCTCATTTTCAGGTCCCAGCTTGTGAGGGGGCAACCAAACTGTCCTGGTGTCTTCAGCAACCAGAATTGAATGCTCCACTAGAACAGTACGGCTAATATCACCACTGTGCTTGGTAAACACTGCCTTGTACTCCCTGAGCAATTTCTTTAACAGTTCCTTCTGTTGCTCGCTCCTGCATCCTTTACAGGCCTGCTCATACAGTTCAACCAAGTGGTCAGCCACTGGTGAACCTGTCGGCTATGACCCCGCTAGAACCCGGGTGTGGTCTGCTGCCCTTCATGGCCCGCTATCCCTGTAGACATCCCGATAACCTCACCAACGGGCAGGCATATCGATTTCTGAGTAGGGTTGAGGCATCTGACCAGCACCCTTCCTTGTTCACCCGATAAGTTTACGCTCATTGCCAAAGGTAGTCTACCCGGCAAACTCTGGATCACACCCTGGGGACGGTAGTTACTTGCAGCGAGGTGGCACATCATAGTAGCCGCTGTCTGTGGGGGATCTCAGTTTTTCAAAGTACCTGGGCTTTATAGATCAATGCCTTGCCATAACGAACACTACACACCAGTTCTCTGTCCTGCATGATCAGTGCTGGTTAATCAAAGACAATATGGCACTTCTGGTTGGCCAAGAATGGCATGCTGAGGATGACATCCTCGCTAATCCTTCTGACAACAAATGGCTCTGTATATGTCACAGTCCGTACTTGCCCTGAATCACTGAATAGACCATAAAATGGCAGCTTAGTACCGTCTGCCATTAACCCATGTGAGTCATACCCTTACAGTGTGGCTTTCCGACTGTCCGGCAGCTTGTCGTATATTTCTTTTTGACAATAGATTGGTGTTGTAACCAGTGTCTATCAGGTATGTCGATGTTTTTCCCTTTAACTTGCCTGGACTTCTATGGCAGTTCCATCTGGTTCACACAAGATACAAAAGAATTGGCCTTTGCTGGTAGTCCAAGCGGCACTTGGGACTCTGTCCTGTGGGAGGCAGGAGTCTGTATTTCTTTGCGGAACTGCTTCTTTGGCCTCTCTTTCTTGGTGAACGTTCCGATGTGTATCGGCTGTAGTTCCTCATCGTCTGATGAGTCTTCCTCCAGAGAAGATAGGTTGGTTAACTGTTTTGCGTCAGGACTGTCACAGGCTGTGGTGTGGATAGGGTGTGGGCTGGACGCCTAACCTCTTGCCTCTTGGGTCTGTTCCTCTGACCTTGTCGTCTGGTTGGTTCTAGGTGCATTTCTGCTGCCAGAAGGTTTCCCTACTGCTGCGGGCCGGTTGCGTTTTTCTGGTTGTTAGACCAGGAACCCTCGCGGTACTCCCTCTAGGTTTGTCCTAGCCTCTGGCATTTCCAACACTTGACAATTTTTTTGGTAGTCTGGTGAGTGTGCTGTCTGGCTGGGTGGTCTTGAGGGTAGCCACTTGCTTGGTTAGTTCACAAAGTGCCTTGGCTAGAGTTTCCAGGTGGGCTTTCACCCCAGGAGTTGTTCTCTTAGCCTCAACTTGTCCGCACTCTTGTTCCTCATCTGCCTCTACACTTCGAACTTTAGTTCCAGTGTACGTCAACTGCTCTGCATATATTTGTTTCCTGTCTTTACTGCTGTTTTCAAGGAGGTTGGCTGTATGGCCAGGAGGTGCCTCTGGATGTAGGCATTCCCTAAAGTGTTCTGAAAATTCTCCTGGGCATACTCGTTCCTCTGTGCTCGGAGAGTGTCTTCATGGGAAGCTTCCACAAGAGTCTCTATGGCCAGTGCATGCTCTCTTAGCAAGTGCCTTGGGTCCTTCTGGTACCCTGATAGTCTGGTCCTAGATTCCCAGCGGGTGAGCCCAAAGCTCGCTCTCAGGGAATCCATGATTGCCCAGAGCATGTCTTCTCATCCGCATTGCTGCGCTTTTCTCTGCAAGGACTGTCTAAGGTGAATGATGGCCGTAGCAGGAGCCCAACTATTGGCTTCTTACACCTCCTGAGAACACTAAAGGAAGTACTAGATGTCCCCAGTGCCATCATATGTCAGAGCTTTAAAAGGAATTGCTTGCGGTGTAGTGTCCACCATTCTCTCTAGTATATTGGTCAGCTGACCCATAATCCTAGCGGCAGGATCCCTGTCAACACTCATGGCACATCTGCTGGTCCTGGTCCTTATCTTGCTCTATCTCTGTTTTAGAGGTTATTTTTCAGGGGATTCGCAAATCCCACCGCTGCCACCAATGTGCAGGAATTTATCTCGACTGTGATGGGTTACCAATGGTAACCACCTGCACTACCAGTAGTAATATATGAGCAGATCTCCCTACCAAGTGTTTTTTTGTGGGGTGACTACCCGGAGTGGATGCAATGGGTTACGGCGTTGATTAGAGTCGCCGAGTTAATATTTTATGGCATTTGATTTTTTGATAATTTTTTACATAATTTTATCTCTTATGACACCTTGAGTGTAAATATTTTTTTAGTTTTTATACATTCATGTATATATGTATAACTATGTACATATTTATGGATAATTTTATATCTACATTGCATCTCGAGCGTAAATAATTTTTTAGTTTTCTATGCATTCATGTATATATGGATAATTATGTACATATTTATGGGTATATTTATATCTACACTGAATAAAAATGAATCGTTTTATGATTATATAAATATATATTTATTATATAATGAGTATATTGAATACTATAAAATATCTTGGAAAACTTCTAACATGACCTCAAATAAAAAAATAGATGCAGTTACGTATTCATCTATTTTTATATATCTACAATTGTCAATATCTCAATGAGTTGTGTCTGGTCTATATTATATAGGAAAAATCTCCCCATATAATATAGCTAGAGTCAGTAAATACTAAGTAATACAAAGTACCACAACTTGTAATGACAACCAATGCATTGCCTTCTCCTTTACAATGTCATCTTCTTTGATGTACTGATGACATGTCTTAGGGAGGAAGACTTCTATTCTATGTACTTGTGATTCCGTAATGAACTAAAATAAAAAGTTATGTATTAGTATAGGATGATTTAAACAAAACTGTAAAATAATTACACGAATTTGAATTATAGTCCTAGTTACATTGGATAGTTTACATTATATAGAAAAGGGAAATGACTCACCAAGTTACATTGTTTAGCTTTTTCATTCTTGATCATAATTTTCACCAAGTGCTTTTGATTCTCTGTCATGTATCTAAAACAAAACAAAAATTACTTGCTTTATAAATAATTTTATCTAATTGGAAGTATTAGTTACATCAGTTAGTTTACATTAAATAAAAAAGAAAAAAAAAATCACTCACCGAGTTGTATTGTCTGACTTGCTCTTCTTGAGTGTAGTTTTCACCCGGGGGTTGTGGTTCTCTCAAAGACGTAGAAGATGCATTTCCTACTCCTATTGAAAGCAATAACACCTTGTTCTCGACAACCTCATCTGTAGTAAAGTACTTCATCTGGTTGGAATCATCAAGTTTGTCGGATAGGTTTTGAGCTGTTTCTATCGCTTGCAACGGTGTGAATGTGATTATATCATGTCGATGATGACCGAATCTACTAACTTCTCGATTTCTCACAAGCATGACTCCTGTTCCAATCCGTTTGACCTCGCTAGCATGTTTTTCAGGTATATATAGAACTTCCATCATCAAACCATCGTATTGCAAACATCTGCAGTTTACCAGTAGCGCATTCATCACCACCTCTCCATTAGGTAATGTTAACTGAGTTGATATTTGAGGAGATTCAAAACTGATTACACTTCCAACAGAAAATTGAGAGAGTGTTGCGATACGAACCATGCTGATCAACTGACTAGCTGTTTTTCTTTTTATTAATCTAGTTAGCTGTTTAGCTTGCTCAAGGGAAATATCAGATGGGAAGCTGATTGGGTGAAAGATTGGTTGTTTTTCTGAATCGAATCCCATAAAAACCACCAGTTTTGGAACATCCAGCTTTGATGGAGCTAATTTGTTGTAATCTTCATTTCTCACCATGGACCTCACTTGTCGTCTGTTGCCAAATGTTTCGACATTGTAGTGAACAATGCATAAGTTTTTATACACATCCTCAGTTGGTTTTTCAATGGAGATTATCTCGAGAAGCGATGGTGTTGGATTTAAGTGAAGTGGTTGAAACCTCCCAATCATTACTCTTTCATTGATATGACAAGAGTTGAGCATACTAGCAGCATTTTTCGACAAGCAGGAAAGATGTGAATTAGATGATACTTTCAAAGTCCAAGCATAGTCAATCGTTTTATTTCTATCTGAATCCCATGGCTTTGGTCAAACTGTTTTCAGTTTCCTCCTTACTATATGCGAATCAGGAGGGATATTTTCTTTATCATCAGAGTATGGTTCGAATGTTGAGAGGTAAGAGGTATTGTGGTCTTCATCCATATTCAGAGCAGTCAGTGAGAAGTTGAACTGGAAAGAAAATAAAAAACTAGGTAACATATGGTTAGATTTTAAAAAATATTTGAAAAGAATAAACTAACTAGATATTTATAAAAAAACACATAATCAAAACCTAAATAACTTTTCTGATACGTTATAGTAAAACTAGTTGATCTTTTATTAATAAGAACAAATGATTAAAACATAAAATTAATTTTCTGCAGCATTATTGCAAAACTAGTTGATCTTTTTGTCAATACACGTTAAATAATTATTTGGTGATTCTCACCTTATTGACTGGAAGTCTTTCTATCGTTTCAAGTAGATGTAGTAGTTGCTATGTAGATGTTGCTTCTTCGCTCGCTGTTGTAGAACTGGATGCTTTCTGTGTGAAAACACTGGCTCTTAAATAGCTAAAGTTGCAATGATTAACCCTATGAAAACCATCTCGTGACAACCTTCTTTATAATACATCTATGAATCAGCATGTTTTCACACGAAGAAAACCAATGCTTTCGGGGGAATAAAATAATTATTTTCACGCGAATAAAACCTGAAAAACAAACCAATTTTTTCGCGTGAAAATTATTTTTTTATTCCCGCGAAAACATTGGTTTTTATTTGCGTGAAAATAGATTTTTTATTCCCGCGAAAACATTGGTTTTTATTTGCGTGAAAATAAATTTTTCTATTCTCGCAAAAACGTTGGTTTTTATTCGCGTGAAAATAAGTTTTTTATTCCTGCGAAAACATTTTTTTTATTCGCGTGAAAATAGTTTTTTTATTCCTGCGAAAACATTGGTTTTTATTCACGTGAAAACAAATTTATTATTCCCGCGAAAACATTGTTTTTTATTCGCGTGAAAATACATTTTTGTTATTCCCGCGAAACATTGGTTTTTATTCGCGTGAAAATAAATGTTTTATACTCGCGAAAACATTGGTTTTTATTTATGTGAAAATAAATTTTTTATTCCCGCGAAAACATTGTTTTTTATCCGCAAGAAAATAATTGTTTTATTCCGGCGAAAGCATTGGTGTTCTTCCGTAAAAACATAATGCTTCATTAATGTAACCTTATGATAAATGGGATGATTTCAGCTATATAAGAAGCACTGTTTTCACACAGAAAGCATTCACTTCAACATTAGCAACTGAAGGAACAAGATCTACTACATCATCATCTACTACAGTACTCCTTCTCCATCATCTGAATTCTATAGGAAACAGCTTAAGTTCAAACAACTATGCGTATCATTCGTCTAATTCAAAGAAAAACAAGCCTTCATTTGTGATGTAAGTATTTACATTTTGTTTCAATTGTAATCAATTCAAATGCAAAGGCATTTCTGAAAAACATGATTATGTACTATTCAAGCTATCAAAAGTGTTGTATGTAAATTTTAATTATATATTTTACTATTATTATTTCAGGACTTTAAAATGGAAAAAGTACTCCTTCTTCATACGAATTCTATAGGAAGCAGCTTAAGTTCGAACAACTATGTATATCATTCATCTAATTCAAAGAAAAACAAGTCTTCATTTGTGATGTAAGTATTTACATTCTATTTCAATTGTAATCAATTCAAGTGCAGATGTATATTGAAAAAAATTGAAGTCCAAGTCTTTTTTAATTTTTTTGCTACAAAGCATTATCATTTTTATTTTAGAATAACAACGAACTAGGTCAGAGGGAAAGAACTTTCCAACAAAAGCTTCAACTTGAGTAATAACTGAAGCTACTGCTTATATTGTATATAAATAATGTGTCGAGTATCAAACAACAGATATGTATCGAATACTATTTATAATGAAGAAAAAGAAATGAAAAAAACGGAATTGTTTTGAAAATACTGAAGACTCTATCGGATGGATAGATGATAGTTTACTCGTTACTACCCCGTTGTTTTTACAACAAAATTTTCCTGATACTGCTGCAATAACTTATGTCGTCGCTGTTATATCTTAGAGCAGGTTGCTTAGCATGTTGCTTGTATTGTCATCGTAACACAACTGGTTAGCAATACAGATAAACAAGGTAAATTGCATAGCTATGCAAAACTAGCTGAGAATTAAGCCAGCTATCCCATAGCTGGCTTATGCTACATTAGTAGTAATATATGAGCAGATCTCCCTACCAAGTGTTTTTTTGTGGATTTGATCTTGGGGGTTATGCAATGAGTTACGACGTTGGATGAATTCGCCGAGTTTATATTGTATTTCATTTGAGAGGCATTTGAGTGGTATTTGAGTGGCATTTAAGTGGCATTTGAGTTTTGATTATTTTTTTACTTAATTTGAACCTATATGGTATATAGATTTTGAATGTATGGCATTCAAGTTTTGATAATTTTTTACATAATTATATACATAACTGTAACTCATAGGGCATCTAGATTTTGAATGTATGGCATTTAAGTTTTGATAATTTTTTGTAATTCGACTCATATGATATCTTGAGAGAGAGGAGAGAGAGGAGATATATCTACATTGAATAAATACAGTGATTAAAAATGAAATAATATGTGAATATATACATTTATTGTGTAATAAGTAGGGAAAATTTCATATAATATAGCTAGTCAGTAAATATTAAATACTACCAAACACTACAACTTGTAATGACAATCAATGCATAAGCTTTTACTAAAAACTATCTTGAAAACCTTCAAAACATGATCCCAAATGGAAAAAAAATGGATAAAGTTAGATATTCATCTATTTGTTTACATCTACAAAAAAGAGGTATTTGGTGAAATATTTTTTCATTTTATTCAATTTTTCATTAATTTTTTACAAAAACAAGTCATCCTCTAAATGGTTAGATTTCATCTAATTGTACAAATTTACAAAAAACAGGGTATTTGGTAAAATATTCTTTCATTTCATTAAATTTTCATTATTTTTTTGCAAAAAGAGAAATCACCCTTTAAATGGTTAAATTTTGTCTGTTTGTATATCTTTACAAAAAAACAGGGTATTTGGTAAAATATTTCCTTTATTCTATTCAATTTTCATTAATTTTTTCAATAATACATAACTCGAACTCATATAGCATTTTGAGAGAGAGGAGAGAGAAGTTATATAAGACATTTAAGGTTTGATAATTTTCTGTAATTCCGACTCATATGATATCTTGAGAGAGAGGAGAGAGAGGAGATATATCTACATTGAATAAATACAGTGATTAAAAATGAAACAATATGTGAATATATACATTTATTGTGTAATAAGTAGGGAAAATCTCTCCATATAATATAGCTAGAGTCAGTAAATACTAAGTAATAACAATTAATACATAGTCTTTTTTTACAATGATGTCTTTGATGTAGTGATGTTATATCTTAAGAAGGGAGACTTCTGTTTTATGTGCTTTTGAATTCGTAATGAACTAAAATAAAAAGTTATGTATTAGTATAGACTGATTAAAAAAAATTTAAAATAATTACATGAATTTGAATTATAGCTTTAGTTACATTGGGTAGTTTACATTATATAGAAAAGGGAAATAGCTCACCAAGTCACATTGTCTACCTTGTTTTTTTGAATTAGAGAAAAACTCTCACCGAGTTTTATCATGTATTTCATCCTTTTTTTCAGCAACATATCCTGTCTCAAAATCATCAAAATCTCCACGTAGAAAATCTTCAAGTTCATCATCATCATCAATTTCTAATATTGCTTTGTTGTGCTTTGCTTGATCACAATATTGTCTCCAATACATTTGATTGAGACTGTATGGAGAGCAAAATGAAAGATCGTATTCTGTCTTAAATTTTCCGTGGGTTGTTTTTCCTTTGTAGATCATCACACCTTGAGTATATTGATTAGCTTCTGAAGCATATTTGTCTGGTATGGCAAGCGTCTTCAACAGCGTTTCTCCACATTGTTCAATGGTATAGCGGATACAAATTACATTCGACTGCCCTCCTTTAAATCGATGAGGAACGAATCTATCAACAACATCTTTGTAAGGAAAAATAGCACCGGGTTGAAAACTATTGAGGGTCTTGATGTTCAAGAAGCGTTTGAGCTGACCTTTAGTCAACGTACTCATATATAGTGATTCCTCTTCAGCTTTCTTATTGCTTAGAGGATGTCTGGTAACACGTCTGACATCATACCAAAGAACACTTTTATTTTTTGGTTTTCCCTTTCTACCGAAATATACAACGTTAAACGGAGGGGGGTAATTATCACAGTTGAAGTTTTTAGCTATTTCAACTGGACAGAAAAGTATTTTGGGTTCGAGTTCATTTATATCTGAAGGATCATGGTAGCGTACTTGAGAATATCTACACTTCTCCTTACTTGATGGATGTATCACGCCAGTCACTCGCATAATGCTTGGGATAGGAAGATCTTCAAATGTTTTGCAAATCGGAACTTTTGGTGAGTCAATCACTTGAGAACCTTTAGACTTTTCTGATTCCCTAGCTCTCCTTTCGTTGAGACATTCAACTGTTAAATGAGCTATAGCTGCGCTCTCCATTGCTTGCTTATCGACGGAAGTAGCTTGTTTTCTCACTATTTTTTTTCGTTTCCTTACTATTCGCTTTTTTGGAGCAGTTTTCCTTCTCTTAGGAGTTGTTTTGCCGTTTTTCATTTTATTTTCTGTTGGATATGGATCTGTGCAAAGGAGCTCTTCAGAAAGACCATCCATAACATTCTAAAAATAAAAGGGTAATATTTGCATGAGTGGCTAAGAGTGTATTTATTACTTAGAGTGTCTTATATATATATATGTATTTATGCCAAAAGCAGTTAAGACCATAGAGTTATGATAGATTGAGAATGTGCTTATTAAACTATTGGGATGTGGAGACAGACAACAAAGGATGCGTTCAAATATATATATGTATTTACTTAATATCATACTGCTTTTAACATCTCAATTGGTAAGAAATAAAATATAATAGTTTGAACAAAATATTGTAAAATAATAAAAACAACTAAAAATCTTTCATAAATATGTATGAAACGCTTCTAACATTAGTTCTAAAATACCTACAGAAGAGGATAGAGCTTTATCTATTTGGACTGCTTATTAAACTATTGGGATGTGGAGACAGACAACAAAGGATGCGTTCAAATATATATATATATATGTATTTACTTAATATCATACTGCTTTTAACATCTCAATTGGTAAGAAATAAAATATAATAGTTTGAACAAAATATTGTAAAATAAAAAAAACAACTAAAAATTTTTCATAAATATGTATGAAACGATTCTAACATTAGTTCTAAAATACCTACAGAAGAGGATAGAGCTTTATCTATTTGGACATAATTATAAATATGCTTTCTGAATTTATAAAAAGTTTTTTGTTCCACTTCATGTTATATAATTTTTTGAAAACTATTTGATTCCAAGCACTTCTTTCAATTTCTTTTAAAACATCATTAATATTAACAGCTTCCACCATTGACAAAACGGTTTCGAAACCGTTTTTTATAATGTCATCAAAAAGTTCTGTAGATATATCATGTTTCTTACAAAACATCCCCATACTCATCATGTGTTGAGTTATACAGAATATTATAACTTGAAATGTCAAACGTTCTACAGCTTTTTCTTCAACAACATCATTATTTATCACATAGTTATGATACATTTCTGGAAGGAAGTCCTTTAAGTAGGGTTTTCAACAGGAGTTAAATAGTATTTTTTATTAATTCTTACCTTTTCATCAGGCTGAAATTCCGGCTTTAGATACACTGGTTGACTTCCTACGTCTTGAGTATTCATTCTGAAAAAACAGAAAAAATTGGTTCAATTCTTTATAATCAATTTAAAGATAGATATGTCATAAAGCCTTCAGATAGTTGTGTTAGCTAGCGGAAATAATTGTATTTTTAGTCTTACCTTTATGAAGAGAGAACTCTTAGTAGTTGCAATGGAAGATGTAGTAGATAGATGTTGCTCCTTTGCTCACTGTTGTTGAACTGGATGCTCTCTGTCTGAAACCGTTGTCTCTTATATAGGTAAACGTGTGAAAATAAATGTTTTATTCCCGCGAAAGCATTGGTTTCTATTCGCGTGAAAATAACTTTTTTATTCCCGCGAAAGAAACAGTTTCCATTCGCGTGAAAATAAATTATTTATTCCCGCGAAAGCATTGAGTTGTATTCGCGTGAAAATAAATTATTTATTCCCACGAAAGCATTGAGTTGTATTCGCGTGAAAATAAGTTATATATTCCCGCGAAAGCATTGGTTTGTATTCGTGTGAAAATAAAAGTTTTATTCCCGCGAAAGAAACAGTTTCCATTCGCGTGAAAATAAATTATTTATTCCCGCGAAAGCATTGAGTTGTATTCGCGTGAAAATAAATTATATATTCCCGCGAAAGCATTGGTTTGTATTCGCGTGAAAATAAAATTGTTATTCCCGTGAAAGAAACAGTTTCCATTCGCGTGAAAATAAATTGTTTATTCCCGCGAAAGCATTGAGTTGTATTCGCGTGAAAATAAATTATTTATTCCCGCGAAAGCATTGAGTTGTATTCGTGTGAAAATAAAATGTTTATTCCCGCGAAAGCATTGCTTTGTATTCCTGTGAAAATAAATTATTCATTCCCGCGAAAGCAACAGTTTCCATTCGCATGAAAATAAAGTGTTTATTCCCGCGAAAGCAACGGTTTCCATTCGTGTGAAAATAAATTATTTATTCCCGCGAAAGCATTGAGTTGTATTTGCGTGAAAATAAATTTTTTATTCCCGCGAAAGCAACAGTTTCCATTCGCGTGAAAATAAAATGTTTATTCCCGCGAAAGCATTGGTTTGTATTCGCGTGAAAATAAATTATTCATTCCCGCGAAAGCAATGGTTTCCATTCGCATGAAAATAAATTTTTTATTCCCGCGAAAGCAACAGTTTCCATTCGCGTGAAAATAAAATGTTTATCCCCGCGAAAGCACTGGTTTGTATTCGCGTGCAAATAAATTTTTTATTCCCGCGAAAGCAACGGGTTCCATTCGCGGGAAAATAAATTATTTATTCCCGCGAAAGCATTGGTGTTCTTCCGTAAAAACAATGTTTCATTAATTTAACCTTATGATAAATGGCATGATTTCAGCTATATAAGAAGCACTGTTTTTACACGGAAAGCAGTCACTTCAACATTAGCAACTGAAGGAGCAAGATCTACTACAACATCATCTACTACAACTGCTAGAAGGACTTTCTGTTTGGAGGTAAGACAACTTGATGTACTATTGAGTATAAATTTAATTTTTTATCGATTTAGATACTAACAGCTGTATGATATTGAGTAAATATATATATATATGTATATATATATATATCTTCAAATTGGTTTGGAAAAGAAATCAAAAAATCATAACATGGATTTTTACTTTATCTTTTAGAATGTCGACACAAGTCAATACAAAACAACTGAAGAATAAAGAACCAAAACCTTCACAAGATAAGAAGGTGATTGATGACAATGTACTTCTTCAACGCACTACGATTCCCTTTCAAAGCGCCAGTCTGAATACTCTGGCAACTCTCATCATCAAAAGTGCCTCTCTGTTAAGTACTCTATCTCCAGCTTCCAGAAGAAACATTGAAAACATAGTCAAAGTTGAAGATTTACCAATACCTACAGTTACGCAGGTGTTAACCATTGAGTTCCATGATGAAACGAACTGCACCATCATCTACAACTATAAAAAGGATGGAAAGATAGTTAGAGTGAAGAGCACTATTCCATTAGCAGCAGGATTACTTGTTAATGAAGCTTCGCAAATAAGACCGCTGGTTTTGATCTACATGGGTGTTGAAAAGACTGGAAAAGCAATTTTTCGTGCTGCTACACAAACAGGAACTACTTTGAGGTGTAAGAATGCGTTTGATGTATTACCAGAAAAAAGTATGCGACAAATCAATGCTTATTTCGAGGTAGCTAATCTTCAGAATTTCCCAACAGATAGTGTCATATGTTTCCAAAACCCTGACCAAAACCCTGACAGGCGATGGAATGGAAATGAAGAGACTCTTCTAGTTCAATACAGAAGTGTTGTAGATGAAGAATTACTGATAGGAGATATGCGCATTCCTCATCAAATAGCTTCTGCTGTGACATCGGAAAGATTTGGAGTTATTCTGTTCAAGGGTCTGAGTCGAAACGCGGACAATTCAATTTTCTACAACATCAGTGTACTCGCAGCTCATCAAGCCTTCGTCCAAGCCTCGGAACTGACTGATAATCCAAAATCTGAGGATTTTCTCAACCACTTCGATGATGCTGAAAAAGAACACTGTGGAGAACAAACTCTCGAGAAGCTAATCTATAACTCAAGGGATTCATATCACTATAGGTAAGTTTTATTAATTTTTACCATAATTTTAAAAAAGTTGATTTGTGAAAATTTTGTGTATTCTTACAATGAAAAACCACTTAAAATGATAAATTTGTGAACATTTTTGTAAAACATTTTTAAATTATATATATATATTTCGAATTAAAAAAGGATTTTGTTGTGTCATCAGTGTATTTTTTTACATAAAAGTTGGAAAAATAACAAAAGGTGATAATTATTCTACAAAAATGTTTAATTTTTCACATAAATGATCAACTCATAAACATTTTTTGTAAAACATTTTTAAATTATATATATTTCAGATTAAAAAAAGGACTTTTTTGTGTAATCAGTGTATTTTTTTACATAAAAGTTGAAAAAATAACGAAAGGTTATAATTATTTTACAAAAATGTTTAGTTTTTCACATAAATGATCAATTCATAAACATTTTTTGTAAAACATTTTTAAATTATATATATTTCGGATTAAAAAAAGGACTTTTTGTGTAATCAGTGTATTTTTTTTACATAAAAGTTTAAAAAATAACAAAAGGTTATAATTATTTTACAAAAATGTTTAGTTTTTCACATAAATGATCAATTCATAAACATTTTTTTGTAAAACAGTTTTAAATTATATATATTTCGGATTAAAAAAAAGGACTTTTTTGTGTAATCAGTGTATTTTTTTAGCTAGAAGTTGAAAGAAAATATAAGAAAGAAAGCCATAAAGAAAATGTCTAAACTTGTCCAATCCAAAAACAATAGCTAGACCTTCGCGCTCTATTTGTGGGTATAAAATCTGGACTGGGGTAAGTTTCTGGGATGCGAACTGTATTGGGCGGTCTTCCCCTTCAATGTTATGTGAAAGTACCGCTGCCATACCAACTCTTGAAGCATCACATGTCAATTTAACTGGCAAGTTGGGATCAAAGTGAACCAACAATTTACTTTCTCTCATCAAAGTTTTGGATTTCTCAAATGAGCTTTTGACTTCTTCATTCCAATCAAATTTAACATGATTTTTGAGCAGAGCATGCATTGGGGCAATAGTTGATGCCAGATTAGGCAAATAACGTCTGTAAAAGTTAAGTAAACCCAAATATGACCTAATCTTGGATTTATCCTTAGGGGTTTCTGTCTGCAGAATACTATCTATCTTTGCGGGAATGGGCCTGGTACCTTGTTCATCAATAATGTGACCCAGGTAACTTACTTTTGTTTTGAGAAATGAACATTTGTCTAGTTTTAATTTCAAGCCATACTGTGCTATGCGTTTAAATACTAGCTCTAGCCTATGATTATGTTCCCCTACAGTACGTCCTGCTATTAGAATATCATCGTAATAAATGTGTATACCTTCTATGCCTCTAAGCACACTCTCTACAGCCCGTTGCCACAATGAAGGGGCAGTTTTTATTCCATATGGTAGTCTGGTGTATTGGTACAGGCCTCTATGAGTGACTAAAGTTAAAAGTTCCCTTGACAACACATCTATGGACATTTGATTGTAAGCTTGCGTAAAATCTAGATTCGAGAAGTATTTATTGCCTGCCAAATCACACAATATATCCTCCATGTTAACTTGAGGTGGTGCTACCTCCTTCAACAATGGGTTAACTGTTGACTTGAAATCCCCGCAAGGCCGAACTGACCCATTAGGTTTAGGAATGAATAGTAAGCTAGTGGACCATTCACTGTGCTCTACGGGGGTCAAAATGCCATCACGTACTAATCGGTCTAGCTCTTTATCAGCTGTTGACTGGAGCGCCAATGGCACTCTGTATACTTTCGATCGTTTTGGAGTAGCCCCATCGATCAACTCAAGCTTAGCCGGTGGACCTTTTAGCAAACCTTGCCCCTTAAAGATATCAGAGTACTTGGAGAGTAGTTTGTCTAGGTCACTTACCGGTGTGCAAGTTACACTTTTGATGGACTGCCAGTCCACACGGAGCTCTTCCAGCCAGTCTCTCCCCAGCAGAGCGAAGCGTGACTCCCTCAGCACATGCAACCACAGCGATTTTACTTGACCAAGATATTCCACTGTTACATACATCTTACCCTCACATTCCACCACATCACCAGTGAAGCTACAAAAATTCACATCCGATTTGATAAGTTTCACATTACTGAAAAACTGTTGGTATACATTATAAGGAATAAGTGAAATGCATGCACCAGTGTCAATATCCATCAGCAAATTGGTACCATTGACCAAAATATTCACTGAATACTGGTTAAGAACTCGCAATTTTGTTACAACTAAAGTGTTAGCAACTGTTGAATGATCAAAACTACAGTCCGAGTTCCCCTCGTCAAGGTCTCGGACGACATTAGCTTGCACTCTACTGCTGTTGTTACACATAGGCTTAATGTGCCCAATTTGACCACAAAGATGGCAGGTAGCCTCCTTAAAATGACAAACCGCTGCAAGATGATGTTTCCCACATCTCCAACACTTTACACTTACTTAGCTTTAGTAGCTGTTGGTCCCAGGCCAGGGGCTAGATTAGAGGATGCCTGGGACCTTTGTGCAGTTGGGCCCCTCTCATTAGACTGCCTCCCTTGGTTGATGGCTTTAACCTCTGCCACTGGAGCTGATGATGATTGTTGAGCCATCGCACTCAGCTGGTAGTCATCCATCTGTGTTGCCAAGGTAACAGCTGCTTCCCAAGTCAATGTAGGTCTTTCTCTAATCAGTGTCTGACGAATAGTTTCCGATCGAACACCTGCTACCAGTCGGTTCCTAAGTTTTTGCTTCAGCTGAGCAGATGGTCCAAAGTTGCAATAAGTAGAAAGTTGCTTCAATGCTAAAACAAATTCCGGTATTGATTCTGTACTAGATTGAGTACGAGTGTCAAACACGTAAGCTTCTGCAACTTCATTTCTCCGACCAAAGTGATCATCAAACTGTTTCACAAGCTCATCGTACGTTTTGTCGGCAATTAGCTCAGGGGAGCATAAGTTCACAAGTAGCTGAACAGCGTCGCCACCAAGAACAGCAATCAAAGAAGCCTGTTTCTTGTCTGCATCAGTAACTTCGTTTACCACCAACCATGAGCTGAGTCTTGTTTTGTAGGTCGGCCAATCGTCTCTATCAGGTTTGAATACATCAATGTTCCCAATAGGCATAGTTGCACTGAGGTATATGAGTTATAGTACCGATCCTTGTCGCCAATCTGTTATATCTTAGAGCAGGTTGCTTAGCATGTTGCTTGTATTGTCATCGTAACACAACTGGTTAGCAATACAGATAAACAAGGTAAATTGCATAGCTATGCAAAACTAGCTGAGAATTAAGCCAGCTATCCCATAGCTGGCTTATGCTACATACAACAGTCGCAACTTATCCGGATAATATCCAGTAGTCTTTTGTCATTAAAATTACAAAAAACTATTGCGGAACTTTCCCCAAAGGACTTTTTCAAGTTCATTTACAATGAACTCTCTTTTTATGAAAGAGAGACTTTAATGCTTGATGAAAGTTATCGAAGAAAATAATTTCTTACAAACTGGACACGAGTGGGTAGACATAGTGGTGAAAACATGGCTGGAGCTGGTTTTTACAACCTTGAAAAAGACAACGCTGTTCGATGTGTTTTTTGCCAAGGGATATTACTAAACTGGAAGGATGGAGATGAACATCCAATGAAAGAACACGCTAAAAGTTTTCCGTTTTGTCGATTTGTTAGAGGATTTAACACTCACAACCGTGTGTATAGACCCAGGAAACTACTTGCAGAAGAAATGGAAAACATCTCCATTGTCAAAAGTTATACGATGGAAGAACAAAAAACTAGAAGAGGAGATTCAACTGCAGAAGTGTTAGCTCTAGGTATCTCGATTGATCGTGCTGGTACACCTCGTTTCGCTACTGAAACAGCAAGAGAAGAAAGTTTCAAACAATGGAAGGGTAAGGTTTCCATGAAACTCCTTTCCGATGCAGGTTTTTACGATACTAAATCCGGAGATAGTGTAAAATGCTTCTTTTGCTCGGGTGAACTTAAAGAATGGAAAGAGAGTGATCTACCATGGAAGGAACACTGTCGATGGTTTCCAGACTGTTCTTTTTTACTTGGGAGTAAAGGTGAAGAGTATGTTGAGGATGTTTACGCACGAACGGAAAAAGGCAAAAGGTGTGAGCGTCGGATTGAAAAATATCGAGAAAAAATGGAACAAATAACACAGAGTGAAGAAACCGAAGCAGTGAAACTTATCTGCAAAAAACTAGGATACAGTCAAAACGATATCGAACAAGTCTTAGTGTTAAATGGAAAACCTTTTGAGCGAATAGGTTTTATGATTGAAGCCTTACAAACTTAGGAAAATAGCTCTACCTCCGATGAGAATTCGAAAACAGAGTTAAAAAATGATGCTAAATCAATTGAATTGTTAAAAAAAGATAAAGATCAGATGATGCAAAGCAAACTCGCTCAATGTGTGTTTGAGTCACATGAAAAAAAGGTATTCGCAAATCATATCTCTCTTCCATGTGGTCATCTCATTTACTGTAGTGAGTGTAAGAAAAAAGCACTTACTGAATGCTCATCAGAATTAAAACATTGTCCGATTGATGGTTGTCGGGTTGAGATTAAAAGATTTATGAAGATCTACATGGGTTAGCACAATAATTAACTTCAAAAAAAAAGAAAAAAGTGTTGAATGGTTAAAATGTTTAAGGATTTAATAGGTATTTCAGTTTGAAAACGAATCATTCACGTTTTGTAATTCAACGGAGTAACAACAAATATGATACGTGTTGAAGACTTTGCTCACCAAGAAGCTTCCAATGCTATAGGACCTAAGACATTTTTGGCTGAGGTTTCTGATGAAATGTTGAGGATTTATTTTACGGAAGAATGTGTATACTGTGCACTAGGAGAAAGTTTTTACAAGCAGGCAACCAATCTATCACTACTAAACTGTCACTGCTCACACACTGATCGCCAATGTAGCACTTGTGACAGACATGCTGAAATGGTTGAAGGTGCTGCACCTACCAATCAAGAACTAGCCGATGCTATCGACTGGATTGATAAAACACAAGTATTGAAAAACGCTAAAATGGGTTTTTTGGTGCATGATGAATGGATTCACAAATTTTTGAACCTTTCCTTCAACGATTTGAAGTCTCCCTTTATCTTAACAAATTTGCGAGCACGACTAAATCCCTACCAATATATGTTAGTCAGAGCAAACTGTCTTATCAACTACTAAAAGATAGATTGCTCGCAATAGCAGAAGGGTATCCCTATGCTAATACTCCCGATGAAGAAGAAAACTCAGCCGACTCGATAAGAACTATTGATTCGACAAATACACCAGAAGACTCATAAAAGAAGTGCTAAAAAAATCCTGCTTCATTTATGTCTGCACTACAGAAGAAACATGAGTGCAAAAACTCAAGGATTCAAGTCGATTGCTACATTGGCTGATTTTGTTCCTAAGTTTATAAGGAGTCACTTTGAACACATTCCTTTAGAGCGGTTGAATCCTCCTTTTGTTCAACTCATAACCGAAGAAGTATTTTATTTTGGGTTAGGATTCAATCTAGCTTGTAAATAGATACAAAGCACGTTTTTGAGCTGTAACTGTATTTCAAGAGCAAATCCTCTCGAATGCTTAAACTGTTCTAGGAGCTTTGATCCAAAAGTCTGCTGTCCACAAGACAAGTTGATAGATTTTGAGGATCTCAAAAGAGCGATCGAACTGATTGATATAGTGCAATGTTTGGAAGATGCTGAACTAGGTGATTTGATAGATATTTCGATTTTAAAAGGATTGACTTCATTTCACTGGACAGGATCACATGTTCTTTTGTCTCAGTCTCGATTGGAGCCGTACTTACATTTTGGTAATCACTTTGATGGGATTGCTTCACATCTCTATAAAATCAGCTGAGAGAGCTGAATAAGCCACTAGTTGCTTACGTATAAATGGGAAGAACATCAAGAAAAAAAGTATTTAGCTCCCAAAACTGAAAGCAAAAATATTTTGAAAAATGAGCTGCACATTTATCTTGCTATTGACACTAATATTTTTCAATGTTAGTGGAGTATTTTATACCAACAAAATTGATGAATGTATAGCTGGAGCTATGGAAAAAAATGATGTCTTATTTTTTTCACTTTTTGAAAGGACTATACGATATAAAGATGAAAATGGAAAAAACTGTGTGAGACTCTACCTTTCTGACTATTTATATTGCGGTTTTTTCATCCCCCGAAACGCTTCTTGGATCTGCAAGAGCAAAGCTTCTACAGATGCCCTGTCTTGTAATACTCCAACAAAATACACTCTGAATCAGGAGGACTGTGTAATAGGAGTTAAAAATAATACGAAAGGACTTACTCAAAATACAAAACTATTTCGGAATGGGGAATTATGCGCATTTAAATACAACACCTAACGATTGATCTGTCCACTAACAGAAGAGTTTGAAGCATTCAACTTTGCATGCATGCGATGCAATCGTTCAATCAACAAGGAACCAAAACCAGCTAACATCACTAACATCAAAGGTATCAAAGGTGTAAATTCGTTCTTTTCGAATTTTGAAAGTTTCAATGTTAGTGGAGTATTTTATACCAACAAAATTGATGAATGTATAGCTGGAGCTATGGAAAAAAATGATGTCTTATTTTTTTCACTTTTTGAAAGGACTATACGATATAAAGATGAAAATGGAAAAAACTGTGTGAGACTCTACCTTTCTGACTATTTATATTGCGGTTTTTTCATCCCCCGAAACGCTTCTTGGATCTGCAAGAGCAAAACTTCTACAGATGCCCTGTCTTGTAATACTCCAACAAAATACACTCTGAATCAGGAGGACTGTGTAATAGGAGTTAAAAATAATACGAAAGGACTTACTCAAAATACAAAACTATTTCGGAATGGGGAATTATGCGCATTTAAATACAACACCTAACGTTTGATCTGTCCACTAACAGAAGAGTTTGAAGCATTCAACTTTGCATGCATGCGATGCAATCGTTCAATCAACAAGGAACCAAAACCAGCTAACATCACTAACATCAAAGGTATCAAAGGTGTAAATTCGTCCTTTTCGAATTTTGAAAGTTTCAATGTTAGTGGAGTATTTTATACCAACAAAATTGATGAATGTATAGCTGGAGCTATGGAAAAAAATGATGTCTTATTTTTTTCACCTTTAGAAAGGAGCATACGATATAAAGATGATAATGGAAAAAACTGTGTGAGACTCTATCCTTCCGACTATTTTTATTGCGGTTTTTTCATCCCTCGAAACGCTTTTTGGATATGCAAGAGCAAAAGCAAAACTTCTACAGATACCCTGTCTTGTAATACTCCAACAAAATAAACTCTGAATGAGGAGGAATGTGTAATAGGAGTTAAAAATAATACGAAAGGACTTACTCAAAATACAAAACTATTTTGGAATGGGGAATTATGCGCATTTGAATACACCACCTCACGTTTGATCTGTCCACTAACAGAAGAGTTTGAGACATCCAACTTTGCATGCATGCAATGCAATCATTTGATCAGCAAGAAACCAAAACCAGCTACTATTATCACTAACTTCAATGGTATCGAAGGTTTAAATTTGTCATTTTCGAGTTTTGAAAGTCTGAAGTCTGTTCAAAACAAGATTATCATCAGTATCACATGTCAAGGAGATAGCAAAGACAGATGTGATCCCAAGGTTATATATATCGAGCTTTAGTTGAAGCATATTAACCAAAGACCACTGAAATTCAAGACAGTAAACTCTAGATGATGAAAGCATAAACTAGGTTAAAAAGTCTCTCTGAATAAAACTGGAATACCGAATTTATCTTCTATTATTCCCAATCCTAATCAGTTATTGTCTTGCGACAGAGACACATCCATTCAAGTTATCTCATCGAGCTTCCGGATGTCATCAGGGAATTCTTAATATGGAAGAAGTTCATTCAGCAACTCGTATTTTAAGACAAAACTTGAAATATCGTATGTATAGACTCACATGTCTCATGGAACCTGCCAGCCGACGCAGAAGCTGTGACAGTCGTGATATGTGGCCTCAACACTACTTTGTTTGCAAAACCGATGAAGCTTTAAATTACATCCGTTTATACGATGAGGGATTATTAACTACGGCTCGGAGAACAACTCCAACGACAACCACCACAACTCAACATACAACGACAACAACCACCACCCCAACAACAACCACCACAACTCAACATACAACGACAACAACCACCACCCCAACAACAACCACCACAACTCCACAGACAATGACGACATCAACCCCAACGACAACCACCACAACTCCACATACAATGACGACAACAACTGCAACAACGACAACAACCACGATCCCAACAACAACCACCACAACTTCGCAGACAACGACGACAACAACCCCAACGACAACCACCACAACTCCACATACGACGACGACAACAACTCCAACAACGACAACAACCACCACCCCAACAACAACCATCACAACTCCGCAGACAACGACGTCAACAACCCCAACGACAACCACCACAACTCCAACGACGACGACAACTCCGACAACTACGACGACAGCTTCAACAACGACAAAAACTACAAACAAGCCAGTAGTTCCAGCTTCATCACCATCAATTCCATCTGTTATACAACCTCTGACTTATGCCGATTTAATTTTGGAACGTCCAAGTCCTACAAACTCTACTATACGCTATTATGAAGAAACCGAAACTACTACTGATTGCGTGTGTGATAGACACATCATATGCGAAAACAATTCAGTAGCAATTACAACTCCATCACTACCGGCTTATAGAGTTTTTAGTTATAATGATTTGGAGGATTTTTCAGGACTTTCTCTGTCTGTATCGGAAGATAGTAAACTTAAACTTGAAGAAAATCTTCTCATCATCATTGAACCTGAATGTGATGATATATCTTGTAAAGTCATTAAATACTCTACAAATTAAAAGGTTTTTATAGACTTTAACACTATATGTTCAACCTATTACACTTTATTATATACTTTATTACATTTGCCATTAACCAAATAATGTAATACTTATTATGTAATAATAAAACTATAACAACAACTGTAGCAATGTAGATCGATACAACATATACAAAAACAATTCAGTACCAATTACAACTCCATCACCATCAGAATGATGCAAAGAGAGAGAGACAGAAAATTACACTCAAGATGTCATAAAAGATAGAATTATGTAAAAAATTATCAAAAAATCAAATGCCATAAAATATTAACTCGGCGACTCTAATCAACGCCGTAACCCATTGCATTCACCCCGGGCATTCATCCCACATAAAAACACTTGGTAGGGAGATCTGCTCATATGTTACTACTACTACCTCTAGGTATGCAGAGACGTGTACTCGAGCCAGACGCGCTAGACTAGCTCACCATTAGACAGGCCGTGTCAGTATCTGCTCTTCAGCATTGTCTGCCTGAAAGCATGCCCTGATAGGCAGCGTCTGCAGATATGTCTGCCTCTTGTCTGCCACTAGTAGGACAACCACACTACCAGACCCAGCAGGTCGTCAGAGCAAGTTGTTGCCTCAACTGGTCGAGCTGTACTGTGAGTATTCTTGTATGTGTGCGCAGAGTTCAAGTAGCAACTTAATTTAGTGTAAGCTGTGTTTTATTCAAAAAGAATGTATTAGCTGTGCCTCTTCAAATACACTGAAGAGAGAAAGAGGCTCAGCAGCTGTATTTACAATAGTGTCGGCCTTTGCCCTTAGGGTGATTCAAAGTCATACCCCCGAACACAATAATATAAAATAGAAGCATAAAAGGTTTCGAGGTTACCGATGATAATAAAAGGTGTTGGTATCAATACAATATGCTAAATGGGATCGCTATAATAAATGTTTTAATTGTCTATAGGCCGCCCACAGGAAGTCATCATGTTTTTCCTGTACAATACAATGACTAGATCTTTGTAACACAAGTTAAGAAGCACGGCTGCGTTGCTGTCACTAAGCAATGTGTTTAGTGCCATTCAAAAATCTGTAAACAGTAATGCGAAAAAGACTTGATTGTGACTTTATTAGATTGCGCTAAAGCTATTATAAATGGGTTTTTATATACCATTATCACCATCTTTGTATAATCAATTACAGCAAAGCGCAATGGAAACTGCTAACCTAGTCAGGAAATCAATGATAGATGATAAGAAAGCGGTTTTCCGAAAAGGTTTTCTAATTTCGTTACTAGGCCCTATTATCAGCGCAGTAGTTCCGGGTATACTGAAAACTATAATGGGTTGAAGATCAACAATTCCAGAAGAATTATGAGGAATATACTAGCTATTTTTGCTCTCAATGACCTGAGTAACAGAGGAAAAACCACCATAATCGAAAAAAAGCCAACTGGGCTCTGTTTTACTCATTGATAAAAACTGTCAAAAATATTATATTAGGTGTTGAATTGTCGTTTTTGGGTTTTGTAATTTGGAGCTGTATGCACATACCTTATTGGATTTGTCTACCCCATGTTTTTGTTCTCATGTCTTTAGAGATACTAAATTTGTTCTTCCTTCTTGTTCCCCCCGCTTTATACAAACAGGTTTTATCTGAATAATAACTGCACAATACATCCATAACATCCAATGGTTACGGGCCCAGGAACACTAAGCAACTATCTTGTAGTGCTACAATAAGTCACAGTGAATAAGACGTTGGACAGGTTTAGTGTTAACAAGCTCAACAGTAGCAACTTCACTACCTGGAAGTTCAAGCACTACCTAACTACCAGAGACTTATATGGCTATGTAGATGATACCACCACAGCTCCTGCAGAATCAGCTGAGGCCTCTGTAAAAGCCAAGTATACCAGTGGATTGAAAAAGGCAGTTGCCTTGATAGTGCTGAGCGTAAGTGATGACTTGCTCTACCTTATCACAGAACACGATGAAGATTCCAAAGCAGCGTGGGATGCTCTGGCTCACCATTTCGCAAGGGATACGTTAGTGAGCAAAATGTACCTGAAAAAATGGTATTTTCGTGCCACTATGAGCAGTGAGACATCTGTAGAGAAGCATCTCAAGCATATGAAGGACTTAACTGATCGTCTAGCCGCGATAAATGCTCCTATTAGTGAGGAGGATCAGGTTGTCACACTCTTGGGATCGCTCCCAGATAGCTACTCGACTATCGTCACTGCTCTCGAAACTCACTAGGAACCTCCGACACTAGAGCTTGTAAGACAGGCTCTTATGAATGAAGAGCAGAAACACAGGGAACAAATACCGACTTCTGTTGGTGTTAGTGGTGTCAGGAGTCACGCTGACTCAGACACTGCACTATCAGCAGGTGTAGCTGCTGAGGGTAGGCCCTCCAGGGGGTGCTACAAATGTGGTGATCTCAACCATTACCAGAGATTATGCCCAAGAAACAACAGTTACAATCGAGGTTTGAGAGGTCGTGGCTGAGGTGGAAAGGGTAGAGGTGGACATAACAGCGGTCATGTAGCATCTACAGCCTGCAAGTCTGCAAATGATGAAACTGAGTCAGCTTTTCTAGCTCCACAAGCGAGCAATGATGTCGGTGTCGCTCCTCAGTTATGGATCATTGATAGCGGTGCGAGTAGTCATATGTGCTCATCAAAAGCTGACTTTTCTGAGTACACAGCCCTCGACGAAGCTGAGAGTGTGACTATAGCTGATGGTACAAAAGTTCAGGTCGTCGGTAAAGGTAGTGTGAAACTGCATGTACAGGTATCCCATGGTAAACAGAGAAATGCTACTGTGAATGATGTTTTACATGTACCAAATCTAAATGCAAACCTGTTCTCTGTGAAAGCAGCGACCCAGCGTGGATTTGTCATACAATTCGGTCATACTAGGTGTTGACTGAAAAACAAATATGGTATAGTGCATGCTATCGGTACAATAAAAAACAAGCTGTATCATCTAGACCTGGTCAATAGTAAGCATCTAGCTTTTACAGCCAAAACAGACAGTATATGGCATAAGCGATTAGCCTATGCATGTCATTCCATAATCCAATCCGCTAGCAATCAAGCTCTAGTCGATGGTGCTGACCTATCAAATGTTAGTGTAGGGCTATGTGACTCTTGTGTGAAAGGGAAAATGTCGAGAAAGCCTTTCAATTTGCAGGTGGCATCAAGTCACAGCGTACACTAGAGCTTGTGCATACTGATATGTGTGGACCAATGCAGCTCGATTCGTTAGGTGGCTGTAAATATTTTGTTACCTTCATAGACGATTATTCTAGATATGCTGATGTGTACTTTTTATCAAACAAAAGTGATGTTTTTTCTGTGTTTCAGGAATATAAAGCTAGTGTAGAGAATCATACCGGCAATAGTGTAGGCACATTAAATAGTGACGGTGGGGGTGAATACGTGTTGAATGATTTCCAAAACTATCTTAGAGCATGTGGCATAAAACACCAGGTAACAGTATGATATACCCCTCAACAAAACGGCTGCGTTGAACGCTTCAATCGCACGGCATGTGAGTCTGCTAGGGCAATGATAATAAGTCTACCAAAATCTTGTTGGGCAGAAGCATTCTTTACCTCAGTGTATGTTGGGAATCGTCTTCCTACAACAGCTCTCAACAATACCACCCCCTATCAACTATGGTTCGGCACCAAGCCTGACATTAGGCATCTACGTGTGTTTGGCTCGTTAACTTATGCACACATACCTGACGAACTGAGGCGTAAACTAGACCCTAAAGGTAAGGCAATGGTATTAGTAGGTTACAGTAGGCACTCAAAAGCGTACGATTGTTTGACCCAGCTAGTAAACAAGTGGTCTCACGCCGTGGTGTTTGTTTGAGCTGTACCTTGTGGGCAACCGTAAAGGCGGGTCTCATAAGAGGAGCTTCTGTGAGCAGCACCCTATACCCATGCATGCCCGCCGTTACGCCGGCTATTCTTCCGAAAAAGCAGAGGGGGGATCTTTTACTAGCATGATTTCATAATTATTATGGAGAGTGCAATCAAGCAAGGGACCACGTTATTTCTATGCCCATATCCGATCAGGCAGAGCATATAGGAAGGCAAATATCTCCCTCACTGATAACCGTGCTGGGAATCAAACCCCAGATCATGGATTGAAGTGCAAGCATTTTAACCGCTGAACCACACGCGCCTCCATGTGGTAGCTGATGAGAGTAGACTTGGCCTCCCAAAAATGGACGTTAAGGAAGTATCAGTAGGCGCTGACATAGGTAATAAGCAGAGTCTGGAGTCGCCTTTCCTTGGTTCCCCAGTAGCTCATGATACCAGTAGGCCCCGTAAATCAATGTGTGAACGCCATGAGCCAGTCCTGTATGGTATTCATAAGTAGAGCAGTAAGGCAGAGCATCAAGCCCTGTGTGTCAGTGACGTGGTGGAGCCCACAACATACAAAGAAGCCGTGTCTGGTCCACAGTCTACACAGTGGGTGAACTCGGCAAATGAGGAGTATCAATCTCTCATTGAGAACGACATGTGGGACTTCATGCCTTTGCCTCCAGGTAGACAGCCAGTAAGCTGCAAGTGGGTATTCAATGTAAAGAGTAAATCTGATGGCACTATAGACAGGTATAAAGCCAGGTTAGTAGCTCGAGGTTTCTCTCAACAGCCAGGTGTTGACTTTGATGAAACCTAATCTTGGTCAGACAAAGAACGTCGCTACGGGCTCTACTGTCATACGGTTTCAGTCGTAACATAGTGATTCATCAAATGGACGCTGTCACAGCATTTCTCAATGGTGAGTTACCAGAGGATATTTACATGTCCCAGCCTGGGGGTTTTGCCTCTGCTGGTAATCTGGTCTGCAAACTGAAGCGTTCCTTATATGGGCTAAAGCAACCACCCCAGTGCTGGAATATGGTGAGTAAGCATGGTGATGAGCAGACCTTACTAGCAGTGTACGTTGATGATATAGTGCTGCTAAGTAATAGTGAGAAGTCGATGTGATGTCAAGTCAGCTCTCAGTCAGAGGTTCAAGATGAAGGACCTTAGACAGTTACATTATGTACTGGGCATTAGTGTAGCTATGTGTGATGATAGTCTCAAGTTATCTCAGCCGCACTATGTGTCACAAATGCTTAGCAAGTATGGCATGACAGACTGCAATCGGTGCAGCACTCCAATGGCCACAGGTGTCAAGTTGGTCAAGAATGATAACAGTAATGCAGCAGATAAAGCTCTGTACCAGTCGATGGTGGGTAGTTTGTTATATTTGTCCACTGCTACTCGTCCACATATCTCATACGTGGTGAGAGTTCTCAGTCTTTTTACCTCCACATCGACTCAAACTCATCTTACTGCTGCTAAGAGGGTGCTTCTATTCCTAAACAACACTCCTGAGTTCGGTATCATCTATTCCAAGTCAGAGTCGTCACCAGTTGGCTATTCTGACTCAATCTGGGCTGATGACGAAGCCCGTCATTCCACTACTGGTGTAGGGTTCAACAAGATAGCGGTCCAGTGCTGTGGCTCAGCAAACGTCGGAGTGTAGTGGCCTTATCGACACTGAAGCCGAGTACATTGCCTCATTTGGTGCCACCCGTGAAGCTGCCTGGCTTCGGCAGCTGTATCGTGATATTAGTAACAGAGATTGTTTGCCCCTCATTCTCTATATCGACAATCAGTGGGCTATATATATTGCGAACAATGTTTCAAGTTCTAGGAGAAGCCATCATATGGATGCCAGGTATCATTATGACGGTGAAGAGGTTCGGAATAACCATATCATGACAGTGTGCTGTCCGACTGATCGAATGGTAGCCGATATAACGACAAAACCTCTGCCTCGTGATCGATATGATCAGTTACGGGCTATGCTAGGTGTAGGATAGTGTAAAGTGCAGGTATGAATTAGACTAGGTCAGGCTTAGTTTATGATACATTGTAATGTATTTTTACCTTGGACATGTAGTTGTTTGTTTTTTTGTACATTTCTGTTGGTGGATAGTTTGTATTCAAAACCTTGCAACTAAGCGGCTGTGTTGAATTGTAATTTTTGGGTTTTGTAGTTTGGAGTAGTATGCACACACACTATTGGATTTGTTTACCCCATGTTTTTGTTCTCATGCTTTAAGAGGTACTGAATTTGTTCTTGCTTTTTGTTCCCCGCTTTCTACAAACAAGTTCTATCTGAATAATAACTGCACTATACTTCCATTACATCCAAAATTAGGGAATGTTTCCCTAGACTACGGTAGACGGAACAGAAGGCGCTACAAGAAGCAACTGCACGAACTAATTGGTAAAGGACTGATGAATGACAAACGTAAAGTATCAAATCAGACTGGTAGGGGAAATCTGTTAGACACTATAATCCCTCCCACTGTACCAGTTTTATCATCAATAAAACCATGACTCTTAAACCTTTAACATTTTCTAGACGTCACTTCCTTGTTCTCGAAAATTAATATAATAGAATAAGAAGACAAATTGGAAGTAATAAGTCCACAGCAAAAAAAAGAAATGCTCCTCTGTTGTATTATAACTCGATGGGGGATGTAGCTATCAGAGATATGAAACGAAAGCGAAATGCCTTGATAAAAACAGCCGACAGTTCTGACTAGCCCAGTATGAAAAATTAGGCAAAAATGTTCAATAATTGCAAAGATACTTGAGTTGTGTAAGGAAGATTAGGAAAAAACAACGAACGGAAAGCAGTAGCCCCACTAAAACACTCAAATTACCAACACCATTGCCATCTGGCAATGATACCAATGCTGATGAAAAAGTGTCTATTCATACACTGAAACCTAGCTCTCCTACATTTAATTTTGTGATAAAAAACCAGCCAAAAAAAACATTATTTGCCATCGGAACCCCCAAAGTAAGCAATCATGTTGCTGGTAATGATGATGATGTTGATGAAAAGAAAATAGCACAACAATTAGATGAGCTTGAAATGAAAGTATCCTGCATGACATCAAGGAAAGGTGATCAAACAACCGGTGTCAATATGCCACATAAATTGTCGATTGTAGGAAAATACAACCCAAAGACTGAAAAGAGTAAAATTGGGAAGGATTGGTTGACCTCTAAACTCTCCAAAATTTTTTCGCAATGCTAGACCAAAAAATCGGGGCAGTCGAACTACGGTAGATTTAAAATCCTACCAGCCAGTCAAAGAATCACAATCGTTAGAAGGTCTCCGCGGCAAACGTTCTAAACGGCTGATGAAAAAAGTGAGATCCGAAAAATGTTCGGAAATGAATTGAAAGAGTTCTATTACAACCTGGCATTGCATACAGCTTTTCGAGAAACTTGAGTTTTTGTTACAGACTCATAGGAAACGAGAAGGTAAAAAGAGAATTCATGAATGGTTGAACGCACAAAAACGTGACACTGAAATTTAAACGATATCCAACTATAGGAACCTGGTTAGAGTAGTCTCCCGTTACCGATGCACCCGGAAAGGCTTTAGTCGATCAAATAACTTATCATTAGAAATTGCAATTATTAATTATTTATTTGCTTTGACACATTTACAACAAGTTATTTAGCAGAAATAAAGCTTATGGGAAAACAAAAAGGCTTCATGCGACCTGTGACAAAATATTAAGAAGCAGAATTAATGATTTAGGGCTTTTTAGGTTAATTTTATTGAGCAAATGATGTGTTTTGGTTTGAGGCTATAAAACTTGCAGAAATGTCCAGTTCATCAATGCTACATTAGTAGAAACGGCTATATATACTATGCTGCCTAATTCTATACTACGGTGCATAACTCTATACAAAAAGCTAACACACAAACCACACCCATATTTCAGTTGTTATTTTTATATGAAAATGACACACTCACCTTTCATTATAATGAGAATGACATTCTGGAAGTGGGTTTATCTCGAGTGTTAGTTTTTAGTATTGAGTTAGGCATAATAGTATTATACATAATTGTTGGTAGTAGTACCAGCACAGCGAAGTAGTATCGTCTAATTATTTTTATAGTTATTTACTAATTCATTCGACATACGGTTCTCTACTAGTCCGCATCGCAACATCCATTTTTATAGCGTGTAGTGTATAGTGATTAGATAGGACTCCGTGTGGATGAGGGCAGAGGCTAGCAACTGATCGGTCATCGAGGCACCCTTTCTAGGGTTGCTGAGATGGCCGAGAGGTCTGGCGCTCTGCCTCATGCCGCTAGGCGATACGGTGCTGCAGGAGGGTCAGAGGTTCGATTCCCAGTGGAGTAACGGATTTTAGAGGCATGCAGGCAATTACCCATTGCGCCTAACATGACATAGCGCATGACTTTTGTATTCATATTAAAATACCTTGCACCCGGTTTCAGCTCTAAGACGATGCGGCGCCTTGTTAATGTGACCCTACATAAATAGCATGCAATTTGGCTGTGAATTTGTTGTTCACTGGATACGGAGTAGGTCATCCGTCATTCTTGTCCATGCCTGACAACTCGGCCTGAGGGTATGATGTAATTTACTAGCCAGCAGCAATAACAGGCTTGATTTACTCTACTAGTTGTTTATTGCTTAACCTAACCAGTCCTTCAAACCAGTCTAGATTTGATTGGTATAGACCATCATTGCAAACAGGTAGCTGCTTGGTTCATATTGTTGTAGTTATGCTGAAAGAATTACCCTGTGACATAACAAGTGGTCCTATGTTATGAGTCAATTGCCACAGATTAGAGATATCACAGCTGTTATACCCAAGTGCTGGTGACAATTATTTCAAGTGAAATCTCATACACATGGATAATAAATAGATATTGATATTAGGTATAGACAAGATCCAGATATAATATGGTCACGTATATAGCATCTATCTATTTACACAATGAGGAAGTAATATAATTATAAAACGCAAAAAACAAAATTGTTAAAATTTGACGAAAACAACACGATATAAAAAATATAATTACTTGTTTTCTGTGGATTAGCCAAGCAGGTGTGAATGCGATAAAAAATGAAAAGTAAATGTATGTTATTCAGAGGCAGTTTATTTGTTGAAGCCAGACACACTGCTTGCCCCTCTAGTATCTTGTACAGAGACATTGAGTCCATGCAGGGCTTGGTACGAATTGTCCACAATGATCTCTACAAACATTGTGTCATCCACAACATACCCTACAAACAGACAGCAATACATTCACTGTTTTGTGGAAGAGCTAGAGAGGTTACTGGAGACGCATTGTTGGCGTACATTCCTATCCTTGCATTTAGAGGGAACTTCAATAAAACAGAATATTCTACCTGCGGTGTCACTGAAGACCACCTCTTGGGTAGCGAACTGGGGGCAGCCAGAGGCTATATTCATCTCATTCTTGGGCTTGGCAAAGGACGAAGAGCTGGGCTCTGGTCGAAACTTCTCAACGATGTCTGATCTTACTTTTGTCTGGTTCTTTAACTTCATCGTCACCTGCAAGTGACACATAACTACAGGTGATGGTTTGTTGCGTACTGCATAGAGATACCACAGATGGTACTACATCAGGTAGATCTACTGAACAAACCTTTTGCTGGAAGGGCCAGGGCAGTAGGGCATCGTACTCTCCCTTCATCACCACAAAGAACAGAGAGACGTGGGTGTTCTTGCCATTTCCATCACCTGTCAATATAGAATCAAATCGGTCACATCAAATGATTGTAGCTGAGGCTATGCTGCAGACACCTCAATCCACAAAAGAGACGACAGATCGAATGGAGTTCATCATTAATAGAGTTGTCACCATTGAAGTAGATTCTGGCACACATCTTGTAGCCATAGACTTCTGTGAAGAATGGGTGACTGAAGATACTGTGTCTGATGTGGGCCTCATTTTTCTTGGACTGTACTTGGTCTATCTTCCATATCAACCTGCCGTTGAATGACGTCTGGTAATAGAAAGCAGGGATAAAGTTTACCAAAAAATGTATGGCTGACATCATGTATGGCTAGCACCATGTATGGCTGGCACCATGTATGGCTGGCACCATGTATGGCTGACACCATGTATGACTGACATTATGTATGGCTGGCACCGTGTATGGCTGACACCATGTATGACTGGCACCATGTATGGCTGGCACCATGTATGACTGGCACCATGTATGGCTGGCACCATGAATGGCTGGCAAGCTGGAATGTCTCTTACCATTTGGTAATGCTTCAACAATGTTTTCTGATCTTCCATTTCAGCCACTCTGATATTTGACAGTCCTTCTAACTTAGTGAGTCTCTCCGATGTTTCCGTTTCGAGTTTTTCAACTTTGTCAGCGAGATGTTTGAAGGTCAAGTCATACGATGACATCCTACAAGATGTTGTAGTTGGCGTAATTAACTCAGCAATAATAACTATGGGAACAGCGCTAGAAAGATTTGAGCACACAGTACAACTGGTGATAATAGTGGTAGCAGCAGCAGTAACAGTAGTAGTAATATAAGTAGTAGTAGTATGGAATTAGCAATAATAGCAGTAGCAGCAGCAGTAGTGGTAGTAGCAATAGTGATATGCACATACAAGTGCACTTCTCCTGCCATTGCTTTGCACATGCTATCCAAGTTCTCCAAAGCTCTTCTGTTGCATTCTGCACGTTCAGCATTCTCCAGCAATCCAGCCGCTACATCAGCTGTCAAGTGAGTGATTTTCTCTGTCTACAAAACTTAGTCTGATGAGTAACAGAACAGTGCCATGGACATACAACCTTGCAAACGTATGTGTGTAAACTACATCCATAGAATAAACACATACATCTATCCATATATAGCATGTAGACATACATCCCTCCATATGATGTGCACACGCTGATGGACCGAAAGGTATTCTCCTTATAAAAAGGTATTTCAGAGATCAAACTACTCTATTTGTAACTGAGACCAAAATATTAAAAAGATTATTCAAACTACCAGTGATCTCTCAGCCTTCTCAGACCGTCGCTCTAGCTGCAACAGTCTATCCGTTATGGCTGTCATCTGTATCGTTGTGATTCCACTCTGTCCGCTAGGAATTCTTGGAGCTGTTGACAGAGTATCCAGCATTTTTTTCAAGCCAAGGACGTGTTGATCAGCCTTACTGGCGTGGCCCAAGTGGTGTTGGATAAGTTCTCCTGACCTCACATCCTGACAACATCGCAACTCTATATATTGTACTTACACCACAGCTCTATATATTGTACTTACACCACAACACTATATATTGTACTTACACCACAACTCTATATATTGTACTTACACCACAACTCTATATATCGTACTTACACCACAACACTATATATTGTACTTACACCACAACACTATATATTGTACTTACACCACAACTCTATATATTGTACTTACACCACAATTCTATATATTGTACTTACACCACATCTCTATATATTGTACTTACACCACAACACTATATATTGTACTTACACCACAACCCTACATATTGTACTTACACCACATCTCTATATATTGTACTTACACCACAACTCTATATATTGTACTTACACTACAACTCTATATATTGTACTTACACCACAACTCTATATATTGTACTTACACCACAACTCTATATATTGTACTTACACCACAACTCTATATATTGTACTTACACCACAACTCTATATATTGTACTTACACCACAACTCTATATATTGTACTTACACCACAACACTATATATTGTACTTACACCAGAACTCTATATATTGTACTTACACCACAACACTATATATTGTACTTACACCACAACTCTATATATTGTACTTACACCACAACTCTATATATTGTACTTACACCACAACTCTATATATTGTACTTACACCACAACTCTATATACTGTACTTACACCACAACACTATATATTGTACTTACACTACAACTCTATATATTGTACTTACACCACAACACTATATATTGTACTTACACCACAACTCTATATATTGCACTTACACCACAACCCTACATATTGTACTTAGACCACAATTCTATATATTGTACTTACACCACAACACTATATATTGTACTTACACCAGAACACTATATATTGTACTTACACCAGAACACTATATATTGTACTTACACCAGAACACTATATATTGTACTTACACCACAACTCTATATATTGTACTTACACCAGAACACTATATATTGTACTTACACCACAACTCTATATATTGTACTTACACCAGAACACTATATAATGTACTTACACCACAACTCTATATATTGTACTTACACCACAACTCTATATATTGTACTTACACCACAACTCTATATATTGTACTTACACCACAACACTATATATTGTACTTACACCACAACTCTATATATTGTACTTACACCACTACCCTACATACTGTACTTACACCACAACCCAAGGGACATGTGGAGGCGCGGCACTCCCTCTCCAGGTGCTCATCCCGGCTGACGTCATACGGCTCCCCACACAAGGTACACTGCGGTGGCTTCTTCTCACACTCCTTCAGGTGCTTCTACAAACCAACCAAAACCCTCACAGATACAATAGAGAAGTGAGTCAGTGTAATATTGCACTAATTTCCCATTAGGATGTTATTGATGTGATGCCGAGATTGTGATAGAATAATCTGGATTCATGAATGTTCTGTAAAAGCCTAGTAACAATATGACAAGTAAACTAACACAGAACTACTTCAGTAGCTATTGGATAGTTACGAATGATTCTGCGATAGCACACCGACCAAATGTTTTTTTCTCTCCAAAAAAATTTTATCTCATGGGAATTGGGGATACAAAAAATTGAACAATTGAAGAAGTGACATTTAAAGGCCACGAAGTTGATATGTTTGAACAATTAACGACTTCACAGATGCTTGCACAAAACAGCAAACCAATGGCTTGGTCAGCTTGTGCTTACTTGGAGATCTCTACCCATAATTCCTCTCTTGCCGCAGTCATTTGGGCACTCAACGATCCTGAAGTCACACTCGTTGGCTAAATGCTCGTACAAGTGTGAATATTTCACTTCCTCTTCACATTTCTCACAGGCAACAGTTCGCAGGGGGCAATCATTCATGTGTTTCTAACAATTACAAACAGGAAATCTATAATTTAAAAAATCATTGTCTTATCATCTAAATGTTACTTCCGGAATTTCAATTTATGTTTTAAAACAAAGACAGTACACATACAGCATGAGCAAAACATCAGATTTTTGTGTTTATGTGCCTTGGTTGAATAACATACACTAAAATGTGTTCGCATGGAGTGGAGTACTTGAGTGGAGTACTTGAGTGGAGTACCTGAAGTCAATAACTTTGAAGGCAAACAGTTTGTAAACTGAGTGCAAAGAGTGAAAGAGAAGAATTGTAAACAAGATAGGAGGAATGTTTGACCCCTAAACCCATAGCCCTCCACAACTGAAGTTTATTTTCCAAAAAAGGAAATATTTTAATGGTATTGCGGTTGCAGTATTGACCAATGGAAGCCTCCCAACAGTTGACAAGTGAATAAAAGTGCTGTACACTGATTAATAGTTTGTTTACTGCGCAATCATTGAGGCGTACAATGGGAATTCCAAATACAAACCAGTCGTAATAGACGAATTTTTTTGTGGAGGCCTGAAGCAATGGAATGCTCCAAATCTTCATATAATTGCTAGCATACAATACACAACACCTGCATTGGGTAGGAATTTAAAACCATAAATAATTGGTACAACAGATGTCTAGTAAACAACCACTAACCAATCTCTAAAGTGAATCCCTGTCACCCATAGTGAATCGATGTGTTGATGTAATAAGATTAAATCGCTGGATCATGAAAGCATGACATGATAGATATCAAGTCAACCAGTCAAATGATGAGAGGAAAGTAGAATGTAGCTATACATGAGCAGATGACTGTATCCGCCATCAGCAATATGGAAACTATTTAATACACACACTGGCTGATTGAGTAGACGTACTGAGACACTGGTGAGAGTTTCAATGCGCTGCACAATAAAACTGAGAGGTAACCAGGGATATATAAAACTGCCAGCTATTACAACTAACATCAACCTGAATAGCTATTGCTCTGCGTTATCATGTAATTCACTGAAGCAATAACCTCAGAAACCAATCATAGACTAACTGGGTTTGATAAAAGAGTGGACAACTCTGAAGTGATTAGGTTGCCTGATCATTGAAGTCATATCTGAGCATAAAGCAGTTTAAACTACTACACTGTATAACGGGAAAAAGCATGTATTTGCCGAGACACAAATGATAATATCTGAAACCACAGTTAATGTTCAATCTATCTAATATCACCCTGTGGTATATACTAGTATCACCCTGTGGTATATACTAGTATTACCCTGTGGTATATACTAGTATTACCCTGTGGTATATACTGGTATCACCCTGTGGTATATCGTAGTATTATCTATTTGTCTGATGCATTAACTAACTGCTTCTAGTAATCATAGGAACTATTGATTGTCTTTAATCACCCGAAACAAATGTTTGACAATGTACAACAGTAAGGCTATTCACAAAATGTTCATATGGAGTAGAATAGTATAGTATTTCAATATAATATGATAAACTCTTGGAGATGACCAAACGAATCATAAACAAGATAACTCCCAATTTTCTGAGAAACCAAGACAATTAAAAACGGCATCATTATAAGCAAATATAGTGTACACTGTAGGTACCTATAGGTGACCACAACTGCATACTACAGGTGTGCATAGGTGAGCACAGAAGTATACCATAGGTACCTGTAGGTGACCACAACTGTATACTACAGGTGTGCATAGGTGAGCACAGAAGTATACCATAGGTACCTGTAGGTGACCACAAAAGTATAAGAGGTTTTGACAAAAGTGATGGCCAATTAGAATCGATCAACAATGCCAATGAATGCAGTTAATGTAAGGTAGAACTCTGCATCATTGCGAGGCAGTTGTGTGCTCTACAGATTGTACATAGCCTTACCTCCAATGTTTTGATAAGTAACGGTTTGCCTTCAAATTGTTCACTTCCACAATCAAAGGGACAAACTGCCTCCATTCTACCAACTTCTCTAGCGGCAGCGCGGTCTTCTGCCCATTTCTCTGGATCTGAGGACAAATCAAGAAATGACTAAATACGATGGTGACATTTATTTTCAAGCAGTTCAAACTGGTTGCGGATAAAATAGAGGAAAACTCCGTATGGATATATATTTATTATCGGTTAATATACACTAATACTACATTGCTTTGTTGTTAAACAAAACGAATATGCTTTCATATAGTCAAAATGATCAGTCTGTATATAATATTATTATTATTGCACATGATTGTGGTATTTATTATTATTTAATTATTATTATTATTAACTTTATTTAATGTGGTGAAATTGCCATGTCACAAAAATGTAATAACTTCCATAGCAGTATATATCATATTGTGATGTGTAGCCAAATAACAATTACTAAGTAAAACCGCTGCAACTACTTTGCTAACTGTGTGCTAAGAAAAAACACGATATTATTATAAATAAACTGATAATAATTAAGATATATGGAGTTATCTCCTTTATTTTATTCGCAATCGATTTGAACAGCTTTGAAATGAACGTCACCAAAGATCATAATCAACCGAAATGAAAGCTCAAAAGATTGTTGTACTGTGATAAAAAAACGCAAAACATTGCAGATAGCATCCCGTACAGAAGCTGCATGGAAAGACAAACTGGTAAACAGTCTATACTTATGCATAACTTACTGATGATGGTGTTTTGTTGTCTCTTATTTTGTCTCTCAGAGTCTGCTTGCATCTGGTTCGCCGCATCAACATCCATGGGTTCAAGTCCTCCAGCCTGCAGCCTCCGAAACTCCTCATCGTTCTCACGTTTGCACGCATAACATATCCGTTCGTTTTCAGGTCTGTGTGAAATAAGTACAGGTAAGTACAAGTACGCAGAGGTAAGTAAAGGTATGCAAGGTAAGTACAAGTATGTATAAGTAAGAACAACTACGTACAGGTAAGTACAAGTATGTACAGGTGAGTACAAGTATGTTTAGGCAAGTGCAAGTAATATTAGACTAGAATGATAGAGCAACTGCCACTCAACGGACCCAATGCATATCCAAAATTGAATATTAGAAAGCACTTATAGTATGTAAGATATCTCCAGAGGTTGTAGAGGATCTACAATAAAGCTGTTTCTACAATGTGACGTACTTTTGACGTATGATCTCCATACAATCCATGCACATCCTGTGCCCACATTCTATTTGAATAGGATTTCTTAGAACATTGCCGCAACCCTCACGGCAGCATACGTAATTTTTCCATGTGACAGCACCATACTACAAACAATATCTAACCTTGACATGACCATAAAGTGACATAAGGTTCCATAAAGCTAGAAAAATTTCCGTCGAATTGCACACATTATAACTAACAATAAAAAACCTTTTTAGAACAACATTGTGGAGGATATTGGCTGTAGATACAAGACATCACAGTTGTGAGCTAAGTGAGACGAAGCACCATTAAATAACAACTTATTTTTATAAATTCTAAAATTAATACCTGCTGTTGAAATAAAGAAGAAGGCCAACCAGTTCCTTGCCATGGTAAAATGACGCGACCTGGTCTAGAAGCAGCCATGACCTGAGTTGATAAACATTCAATAAAAAATAATAATCAAGGTAAATGTAAATGAAGGAGTGAAGACAAAAAAACTAACTGTCAATCAAAACCTATACACTCGATTTCCATGTGTGAAAGTTTTAACAGAACTTTGGACTTTTCAAATCTTCAAAGGATAGAAGTTCACGAAAAGTTCAGTTCTTAAAACTTTTTATTGAGGGTAGAATTTTTCAACTCTTGGAAGATTCAAAACTAAGAACTTTTGATGGTAGGATTGTGGAAGATGAAAACTTCGTAGTTTTTGCGATAACAAACTATTAACATTAGTGAGTATCATCAGAAGTAAATTATTAAACTTGAACACCCTTCCTTAATGAAAATAATATTGAAAAAAATACACGGTCCTCACCATCATGTTAACAAATAATAAAAAATAATCAATGGCTCTGTAATAATTATTATTAACATTTTTTATTCATATCAGCAGTAGGCATAAAACCTGGCAGCACTATTGTGGCTACTTTCTGTAGCATATATTAGTGCTGAGGTGTATGTAGTGCTTTAGGTGCTTCTGCTAGTTGTTCATACCTGAATCCAGCTCCAGGGTAAGTATTTATGTTAGCAAGGTACTTGCGCAAAGATAGATAGGCCAATGGCTATAGTCATTTTTCCTCTAGTTGCACGGACAACTAGATACGCCTGAGCCCAGCTCTAGGGAGAGTGCTGTTAGCCTGACAATAGCGCTAAGACATATAGACCTGTGGCTAGAGTGGTCTTCACTATTTGTATGGACAACTAGACATATTTGACCCAGCTGTTGAGAGAGTTCTGTTCACCATATGATTGCGCTGAGATCGATAGGCTGCTTGCAATAGTCATTTTCCCACTAGTTGTACAAGCAACTAGCTAGGGAGAGCTCTGCAAGCCAGACATATGCACCGAGAGGGATAGACTTATGCTGGTAGTTGTCTCAAACTAATTACCCATTTAAACTATTAACCTGTGTTAAGCCTTACTCCCTCCGCCCGCTCTCCCAACGCTTTCAACCAAATATCGGAGAGGAGGCTGATTAGCAGTGACGTACACATCTCTTTAAAAAAGTTGCCCAGACCTTTTTCAAGTGTAGAGGAAAAGTGTGTGGCACCCCACCTAAAAAGCATCTTGCTTTTCTTATTCCCATCGAGTACGATTTCAGGAGCATAAAGTACAGCAGTTGCCCAGAACAACAGATTTGTGCTATCTTGCGGCCAAGGGACATAATTACTCCACTACTTTCTATATATAACAACTACGCTGTTTGCAAGTAACAAATATTAATAAAAATTATAATTACTACTATTACATAATACACCATTGGCAATCATAATATAACAATACTACTAGCTCTACTACTACTAACAAATAATAATAATAATGATGATGGTATTAGTTATAATTAGTTCTATTATGACCACAACAACAATGAATTTATCGTTATAATTATTAGTATTCTAGAGAATCTAAAATACTATTGTTCTGCCTGGTTTCATTGTTTTTTTCTTCTTTCGCGGCGAACTTGGTCGCACTCTTGCCACATTTTTTCAAGAACCATAATAGATAGAGCTACATAGTTTTTGCGAAAAAATCAGTAGGCATCGGGACAAAAAATAAGTTGGTTTACAAGGTGACAGAATCTTCTAGAACATCACAATTCGAGTGCGAAATCGAGTAAAAAGTTGTTTTCAAAAGCATCAAAGTGACCAAAAAAACGGAGACCCGATTGACGAAAAATTACAAAATTTTGAAAGATGGTGCATTTCGCTCATCTTCTGATTCGACATCATGACACGTCAATAAAAAATTGTTCTGAAGCAGCCATCTTAGATTTTTGTGAAAATCACAGTTTTTAGCATAAAACAGCTTCCCGTCAAAGAACCAACAGGCCGAATTAGCTGAAATTTGCAACAAACATGTGCCATAGTGTATCGATGTACCATTTTGAACTTCAAAGCGATCGCACAAAACCGTTTCAAGTTTTTACTTTTTCAAATTTGAAAAAGTAAACAGAAACAGCACTTTTCAATGCTTTCCGAGACCAGAATGGAACTAGTCACCGACAAGTAACTTATTAGGCAGCATAGCCCAATGCTAGAACTTTCTAAAAGTAGAGACTACAAGTTTCTCGCAATACCGCCAACACAGCTATCCCATTTTCAAAAGAGGTCTTCCAAACGGAAAAATGACTATAACTCGGGGACGGTTACTCCGATTTGCATAAATGTTGCGTGGTTGCGATCGCATTGTAACCGTCCTTCAGATAAACATCCGTCAAGTCTGTGATCCTTGTTGAAAGAGTCAAAGCCCACACGGTTTTCAATGTGTGACGAAAATGTTCGTTATTTACTGTTTTCACCGCGGAAAAATTTTTCTCCTTCAAAACTTTAGCACAAACAGTATTCAGGTGACAAATTGAACAAATCTGAAAAAAATTAAAAATATTCGATAAGTATTTAGCGATGTCCGAACCCAAAATATTTTTTTGTATGTAGGTCATACCACCTTTTTTTTTATCTTAGGCTGTTTATGAACCACATTCAACATTGCTATATGGCTAATTGGTTAACAATGTGACTTTCTGTTGGCAGGGTTCAGGTACGATTCCCAGGTACGGATTTCTTTTTCATCTAAAAACAATTATTGTCAGAAGGGAGGAGCCAAGTCAGCATGAGTATATGTAGTAACAGCAGTGCATGTTGTATTGGCAATTGTGACGCGTGTGTTTGTGTGGCTCCAGCAAAAAAAAGCATCAAGGCAGCGTCAAAAAGCTGCTTTTTTTGCAAAAATAAAGCTATCGAAAAACAGTCGTCAGGTTGTACTAAATTAGATTGCACAACAGCAACATGTTTCTATAGCTGGATGGCTAAGGTGGTTGCCTGCTGTTTTAGGGGTCCCGGTACGATTCCCAGTGGTGGAAACTTTTTTCACGTGAAAAGTGTTTGCAAGTATAACTTTACTGCCTAATATAATGTTTAGGAATAATGAGGGTGTCAAAAGCATGCTGTTTCAGTCAAAGGTTGATGGTGTAGTTGGGGTTGTACAAGAATCACCGCAGCCAGTACAGGTGTTCAAATCCATTCAGTGTCATTTTTTATTTTATGTATTCTCTAAAATACTCTTGTTTTTGCTCGCAAACACAAATCAATATCTAGTTATAGTTTGCAATTGTACTTGGAGATAAGAGCCAAAAAATAAAGTTAACTAAACTTTATTATTATTACTAGCATTGTAAGTTCAGGTTTAAAATAAAATTTCTAGACCAATCTACAAGCAGAAGAGGGACCATTCATAATCTAAAAGAAACATACTAAAATTGATTTTCTTGACCATGAAGCTTTCATCTCTCTGCCTATCCTCATTATAAAACTGTTATAATATATCCTACTGTTTGTAAAAACTGCTCCGCGAATACCCTGCGTCTTGAGTTTTTCTGCGATTCGAAAGTAATTCAAGACCTGAGGCTTCTTGTTTTTTGGTGACTCCAGATCTACCCATGAAGTTCCCAACAAAACACACTGCCTGATTTTGCACCAGCTCCATGTCATCGATGTGCTTAATCGGAAAAGGGTTCCCAAGCTTTACCGCATATCTACTCAAGTTTAGGTCTAAAAAGGGTTGTATATGCAAGTAGCCTAACTTTTTCAGTTGCTTTTGATATTGTTCGATGCAAAAGCCCAAAAGTTCTCAGAGTGTCAAAGAATTTTACAGTAGCATGCTCCCCCAGGAGAAACTTTCTCTAGATTATCACACCAAGATACTTGAAAGAGTCAACCTCTGTTTGCCGAATGCATATTTAAAATCAAGAGGTTCTATTCCAGCTATATTTCCGAAAGTTATCAAAGAACAGTTTCCTGTGTTAAAAGACATACCCCACCTAGACCAGACCTATGATGTGCTCAGATTGTCCTGAAAAACTCTTGCAGTATTTTCTTCTCTTAATCATATTGTTAAATGCATCAAATTCAATTGTTATTACTTTGCTTATTGTTATTGAAAACTATTCAATCATTATTTTATAATAATAATTAATATTATTTGTTAGTTATTTTTCCAATAAACAAACAATCATTATTATTATCGTTAATTAATAAACAAGTAGCGCTTTTATTACTACTCATCTTTTTCACTAAATATTTGTTACGTTTAATAACAATAACATATATTATTAACAATAGTAAGTAAGCAATATACTATTATTATTTTTAAACAAACTACTTGATATTTATCATACATATATCATAATAACAGGGGTGGGAGAAAATGGCTTTAAAGTCAAGTCACGACCTTTTTGAGTCAAGTCAAGTCGCAACCATTCTGAGGTTTAGTTAAGTCAAGTCGAGTAATGAAAAATTCCAAGACAAATCAAGTCTGACTCAAATGACATACAAGTTCAATATCAAGTCATTTGTATACCCCGGAGTCTATTGGTCGGAGAGCATTATCAAAGACATCATCGAAATCGGCTCGCTGAGCCGATTACAGAGGGGGGCAATTTAGATGGCCAAGGCATTTTACCGATTAATAATTCTGATTTAAAAGGCAATATGGCATGAAAAAAATCATTCCTGCAATGCAAATTTCCTGTTTTTCTGATGTAGGAATTCCAGAAATTTACATAAAGGATTATCTCTGTGTGCCTATCGAAAGTGGTACAGATGCCAGTGACTTTCTCCTTGAGAGTACGATTTCTTAACACTATCATTTCTTAGTCCGCAATCGCACCGCAAGCACCTCACCTATCGGCCCAACATTTCAATTTAGTCTGGGCCAAAAACAAATCTCTTGCCAAACACCGCCTATTACCAGTGATATAGGCAATCCAACAACAAGATCATTCTACAACATACTGGATCATGTTCACTGTCAATGAATTTGCAGTACAGCCTTTTTTGTAAAATCATGATGAAAAGACGCCAAAACACAGCGAGGGAATCGGTCCTGGTTTTAAACGGAGGTCAGATATGGACCAAACACACCCAGAAACCCACAGGGGCACTGCAGTGAGTGGTAGTTGCAAGCATGTCTCTTTGCCTAAGTCCACTATCAAACACCCTATACATACGCCCTACATACATGTATGTAGGGTGTTTGATAGTTGACTTAGGTAAAGAGACATGCTTGCAACTACTACTCACTGCAGTGTCCCTGTGCAGAAACCTAATTTCAGTCCACAAACTGTGCCCTCTTACACTAGTCAGTAACAGTAGTTCTCCACCGGTATAATGGGTATTATTGGTGGGGCAACTATCGGTAATCAATATAGTATCTGGTATCGACCAACTGTCGGTCAACCAGCTGTTGGTCAACCAACTGTCGGTCAACCAACTGTCGGTCAACCAACTGTCGCTAACTATAGAGGGAAAAAATGGTCAAATATGATAAGTAATAAGCATTTATATGGCAGACTTTTCATAATACGGTGTTTTTAAAGGTTTTCATGCGAAAACAATTAACCGTCGATATCAATTTCGTATAGGCATACGAGCAGACAACTCTGTGAGATTGACTTCAAATGACTTTAATAAAATCATCTGTATTATAAAGTCGGTCAAGTGATAGAACTTTTCAAGTCAAGTCAGATGAGAAGGCGTCCAGTCAGAGACAAGTCAAGTCCCTGCTCAACTAAGCCAAGTTATGACTTGACATAGATAGTCCAACTTATTCCCACCCACCTCCGCATAATAATAATAATAATGGTAGTGGTAGTAGTAGTAACAACAATAATTTATAAATTTGAACCGTTAAAATTAATTAAATTCAAATTATTTCATTATTATTAATAATTATCAGTTATTATTTTATAATAAATAATGTTAAATTTATTAATTATTTTTAAACTACATTATATTTCTGCTACCATTTATTATCTATTAATAATAATTAATATAATAATAATAATGATTGATAAATAATAGTAATAATAATAATAATCATTATTATTTGTTATTCTATATATATTATCTATCTATCATCATTTGTCCATCGAATAATAATTATCATTTATTTTTAGAATAATTATAATAAACAATAATATTAATAAAATAATACAAAAAAATGAACAAGAATAAATAATAATTACAACAATAAAATAATAATGATTAGAAGAATATAATAAATAATAATAAAAAATAATAATGACCATAATAATTATCATAATGATAAGATGTTTTATTAATTATTTGTAATGATTATATTATTATTATATTAATTATTATCATCATCCATGATGCTGATTATTAATTATTATTATTTTTTATTTAACTTAACTTAACTTTTTTTTTTAAATATTTATGATACCACAATAAATATTTAAAAAAAAAGAAAAAAAAAAGAAGATTCAATCAACAAGGGACAGCAGCAAAACGATTGACTGATAATAGGTAATGGTCACGTTGAACACACAAAACTTGGTTTTATGATAGCAGAATCATGCGTGATGGCAGTCAGTGAAGAAGTATATACTATTGTTGGTCATTGTGATTCTTATTTCAATTTCAATCATAGTAAGTAATGACCAACGATACACATAGTAGTAGTGATAATAAATGGCAGTAGTAAAAATACTACGTACGATCCATCGCGCGTCTTTTGTCCAGATGAGATCTTGAGACGACAACTCCGAAGCAAATAGTTATCATTGGTTGGGGAAATGCATAGAGCCATATATATACGGCCCTGCATAGACCTACAACTGGAGTTTATAGGTCTACGGGGAAAATGTAGATAGGGAAAACCCATGGATGAAATATAGGGAAATGGGAAAGCCCACTCGGACGTCCGAATATACAGAGCCTCCGTTGCGTATTGGAATTTCCTCAGCAACATTTTGGGAAATGGAAATACCAACAATCATATCGGGGAAACCCATGGATGAAATATATCAGGATTGCCAGCTACGGCCGTTCAAGCTTTGACCTGGCCGTTTATGGCTAAGTGCAGAAATAAAAGTGTGGCCACCCCCCTTGTCACGTGATCCTCTGGAGCCAAATGCTTGGGTGACTACACATTATAACTTATAAAAAAAACTCATTTCAACAGCTCATAACGATGCAAATTGACAAGCTACAGCTTAAAACAACCATTCATCCATCTGAAAGCTCAGGATGTCTCCTAGCGCACTGGGAATTTTAAACAAAAACATCTAAATCTAAGCTGAGTAATAAGAGGCAAAATATAGTGCTTGTATTATAAAAGATAGGAATTATTATAAACTACCTTTCTTGTACCATTCAACTTTCATATCAAATTTTAAATAACTAATAACTTTGGACATAAATAATAGCCAAAATTTATTCATCGAATTTTAATCTGAAAGTAGTCTAAATAATAATAATAGCATAAGTATTCCAAAAAAAGCTAATTTCTTTCATGGTACCGATGAAATCAATCATTTTTTTCAAAATGAGCACACTAATTTTTGACTTTATTTATACTTCACTTTAGAGCAGTTTATTACGGGTTTGTGTTATGCAGTCAGATGTTTATGAAAAATAATAATAAACACTGCTAAGTAAAATAAATAACAAACATTCCACTTGTTTTATTATTATTATTTCGTTTTTGCCACAAAACCAAATGGCACTTCGGTATGTCGGGTGTGTGCCATATGGATGGTAGGTAACTAATGCGACTGGGCACCCTCTATACAATTACAAAAGGTCACATAAATTCACTGGGATGAAAGCAATGCTTTTGCATTATAGGGCACGGAATCTTTAATAATCGTATCAGCAAACTTATCATTGTCCGGTACTGCTCAATATAGAGTTATTCCTCCGAAGGGGAGATGACTCCTTGTTTATTCCTGGCTCCAGTGATGGTTAAAAGTTTTAAACAAATTTTTACTGCCCAAGTCCATTTAATAAAATAAAAATTTGTGCTGGATTGAAGCAAAATTTTATGCTGCAAACATTGAATAAATGCATAAAAACTATTTCAGCCAATGATGACTTAGGTGGGCTTTAGTGAAATTTGGCTCCAATGGAGTTGTCCTTATATAAAATAGGGCTGGAAACGGCTGACCACACTTTGATTGCTGCACTTAGGTATATAGGTTCATGAACTGGACTGATTGTTGAATGGCGGGATGTTGACAACTTGAATGGCGATAAAGTTGGATTGACTGTCGTCAACATTGACCAGGTCGTCGACTAACTTGGATTGGAAGTTGATAGTTGATTCACTGTATACTTGTCAACTATGTTTTAACGAGGGGTTCGATTAGATCACAATCCTTGGTTTTAGTTTGCTTTTTTGCAAATGAAATGTATTCTATGGAAAGAGAGGAAAATAAATTATTTGAAAAAAATACTTGAAGATGTATTATCATTTCAATCATTTTATGTTGCTCTTTCTTTTCTTACTTTTAAGCCCCTTTTAAGCAGAGCTATGGATAAAATAAATGTTATTTAATGCCTTGATACGAAACATTGGGAGTTGTCTGCACTAATAAAAAAAGACAACTACCACTTTTAGTATTTTTAATTACTATTTGTATTTTTTGATTTATGGCCCTATATGCAGTGGTGTAGTGATACAAAAACTTTACCCCTCCCTCCGACAAGTGGAGGGAGGGGTAAGGCGGCTTTAAAATCTGTAAAAGCAAAACAAATATCCAAAATATCAAACAAGCATACTATGATCCGCTCTATCACACTGCAATCACTATGTTTAAAAAGGTTTCACCGTGTGATCCGTCTCACATTTTGTCACCTGATGATTAGAAATCCATTGACTAGTCTCCATCGTGTGGCAATTTGTCGAAATGTCACAAAACACACCACGGCATAGTACATCCATACCGTTTACTTTATATAAATCATAATTGTTTTATAAAATTTTGATGCATATGCATTATTCACATGGAGCTCTTATGAGCATTTTTAGTTGAGATTGGTTTACTGAATTTTTTCCCATATTAATGGATTATGGAAGAGAATTATTGGGCTAAAAATGAGAGTTGTCCTCTCCTGTAAACTTTGAAGTTGGAAATTGTCGCCAAAAAAGTTGATGGTTTAAAAATACTCTGTCGACATTAGTCTAAGTGCTCAGCCTCCAAAATGAATGGAGTTTGTGGCGCCCACTATCAAACTCCTCTCCTCTTTTCCATCTGAGCAAATATGTGGAAAAGGGAGGAAAAGAGGAGAAAAGTTTGATAGTGGGCACCACAAACTCCATCCGTTTTGGAGCCTGAGCACTTAGACTATGTCGACATCGAGGTGAGCTAGTCGACCAACCGGTCAAAGTTGTCACCTGCTGAACTTATTTCGTTCTTCGATCCAATTTTGTCGCCATCCAGGTTGTGGACATCCCAGTTTTTGACAATCAGGCCCATTGAAATATATTTCAATGATCAGGCTAGTATTCTTCCAGACCATAGAAATACAGTTTAAATATAATAGCATCTCACAGACATCTTGCGATCCCTCAGTGGTGGCATAAAACACCAAAATAGGCGGAGCCTATGGTCACACATGAGCGCATTGAAAACAATGTTAATGCATGTAATATTTTTATCACTAGTTCCATGATCCCTACATCTACGTATAAAATACTGAAATACAACCTTAAATTGTCTTCTGTCATGAAGCATGAAAGCAAGTTAAAAGCAAATACTTTTCTGTCAGCTACATAGTTACATAATAACGTACAACAGTTTCTAATATTCAGATATGCAGTTTGTTTAAGTTCAAAATGATATGAAGCTTGTCAAAGTGTTTGCATATTGCATATTATTATGCATGTTGTAAATTTTTTATTATTTTATGTTTTATTGAGTTGGAACAATTGATTAATGTTATTTTATAAAAAAAACAGTTGCATAAAGAATAACTAGCTAGCAGTATATAATAGCATACAACATCATTTCCTAATAGCAAATGTTAACACATCCACTCAAGGAGTTAAATCCAATATAGATACACCAACTAGATGCTTTGATTTTCACTAAATGTACTAAATGTTGACAAGGAGTGTCTAATCTTGATCAGAGTAAGAGTTTTGGTTGAGAAATTTCCAGCCAGTCGGGAGAAAATCTTGTTAAATTGACTTTGGAAGTCTATTTTTAATACAAACACACTACGAGCAGTTGCAACGATACACCAGAATAGGCGGAGAAAATTGTCACGCATGAGCTCCCCGTGAGCTCCACCGGGGATACGCGTGTTAAATATTTATACTATAATATTTATATTATACAGTTACTACTCTATCCTAGATCAACGAATGACCTTTCCTGCGCAGGAGTTGTCACACCTTGAACTATCAAAAGCCGTGGCTTTTGATAGTTCAAGGTGTGACAACTCCTGAGCAAGCAAAAGGGTCGTTCGTTGATCTATTCCATGGATGAAATATAATTATATTTCATCCATGATCTATTCTCTTTGGTTGATCTAACTCTATCCCTACCTCTATGTTCCAGAGTACTTTTGTTGAGAAACAGCGAGTCACTTATATATGTTTAGCATACTTATTCAAGAGAGAGTGGCAACCATGGATGGTATATTATTTCATCCATGATCCATGGATGGTGGCAACTACGATTATTATATGTAATAATAATAGTAGTTGATGGCAACATATATATAACATTTATTTATTTATAACTACTACGAACAGCCATCGATTGTTGTTGTCAATCATAATAAATCATAATAACGTTATGTTCATTGATTCTTCATCATCATTCATCCGTTAATTAATTAATATAATAATAATCACCACTAAAAGTTCGTTTATTTTATAATTATATTATTATTGTGAAGGATAGCAACAAGTGTACAAACAATACCAATCCTACCATTTACTCCACCATTTATTTTACCATTTGTTCTACTATGTATTTTCTATGTACAAACAGCAAGGCGTGCACAACATTACTACAGTCACGCCTACATCAGTTCTATGTAGAGGTAACACACCTACTTTTCAGCTTACTAGCCAACCATTATTAAGGGGCGGCCTTTCTCCTTTGTGTTTCAATCATGTATGCTCACTCCATTATGTAACACCTTGTATATATACCTGTGTAATGCTGACAATAAAGCAGAGTTAATCACCCTACTCTCATGAGCTCTGAGTCTATTGTTCTCACAATAATCTCAACTTGCGCAACCATTCATACAAGTGCCTCTTATGATTCATTATAAATGCACCACAGTGAATGAATAGACAAACATACAAAAGGCTGACTAAGTTGCAATTAGTCAGCACATGCACTGCAGCAATCAGTAACTGTCGACCTGAAGCAGTTGTTCGAACTCAACCTGTCATCACAAGTACGACTGACAGTTCGGCCCACTCAGCAATGACCATTTGTCATTGACTGGTGGAATCCGCCGAAACCCCTGTTAGCGGCGGCTTATAGACAGCTGGGCAAGTAGACAATCTGTCGGAGGGCGTACAGGTGGCCAAGCATTGGCACACGTACTGAATTCCTGTACATTATAATAATCATCATCATGTAAAACCAATGTATGTATGATGTAGTAGTAAAGCCCTAGTAAAGTAGTATTAGTAGTAAGTAATAAGTAGTAATGGTCGGTGATGATAGTTATTATTATCATAATAATAAATAAACAAATAATATAATATTGAATTAAATACATAATTAATAATAATAAATGATAATAGTTCCTTAATTAATAAATAAATAAATCCTAATAATATTGTGATGGATTTGTACAGAGCAGCCGTGTGCTTGACAATGGACCATTTGTTATTATTAAATAATAACAAATGGTCGATTTATTACGAAGAAGAGGACCATGACATGATGGATGCCTAGCGACAAGCCAAGACCAAGTTTTTACCTGATGAGAAGGGACGACGGATGCAGGATTGTAGCTAAGGAGAGCCAAGCTAGAGTGGTTGAAAGACGCCATTGTTGACATATATAATTACCCTTATCAACTTTATTATTTAGCAATGTCCTAGGGGCGCCAGCTTATAAAGTTTGAAGAGAATAGAGCAAGTAGTTTGGCCAGAGAGGAGCCAAATGTGCAGGAGTTATCCCCCTCAAGGCCTTAGGCAGCTCCTCTCCCCACACAGTCTACCACCCAGTGTGCCAGATCAACGGTTACACAAAAGCGTGGGCCCCCCTATACACAAGGACCAGCCACTATGTTGTGTGAACATAACAAATAAAATAGTGGAGACAGAAAGTGCAAGTGTGCAAATACCTGAGTTTCAAGCGGTTCTCCTGGGCAGAGTCTTGATGGAGCATCTTGCAAATTGGGTATCAGTAGAAAGGTCCAGTACAGCTGTCTACAAGAAATTAGTTCCCCGGCAGAAGATTCCACCAAGCGATGGAGCCGTGAAGTTGCACCATTACTTCCCTGGTGAAAGTAAACTACCAAAACGGCTAAGGCCACACAAAATGAAGAATAATTTCCAGATGGATGTAGCCACCCCCTCCCCTATGTACTGGGCATCGTTGGAAGGAGCACAGTCTGAAAAACGTCCTAGCCAAATTCCAAGCAAGTACCTCCTGCCTACGGAAAGATACGTGCGCACAAATACCGCACCCATCAATCATTCCATTGTTGTTCATCCACCCCTGTCCAGTATTCGTCAAGGACAAATCAGCTGTCCTCGCTTGGGAACCGCCATTGCTTTGAAACTTTCTACAGTGTCAAGACGTGTTTTTGATATCTCTACGGATTGCTACCTTTCTACTACGATGGATATTCCTCTTTCTGGATGCAAAAGTTCCAAGAAGAAGCCTTGTACTGTGACCACTCCTTAAGCTATGAGTGTAACCCATAGTGCTCCTTCCCCTCTTGCTTCTGCACCACTAGAAGCATTCAAGTACTGTCACCTCATGTTCTTACCGCAGAACCTCCGTCCACTGGAGTCGATCTGCCGGTTTGCTTTCTTCAGAACAGGGCGAGGTGGGCCGCTGACATTGAGCGCGGTGCAGCAGATCTAGGATTCAGGACTCAGGATGCGAGTGCTGTCGAGTGCTCTAACCGACACTGAAGTTGCTAAGCTTAGATCCCAAGCTGAACTCCTGAAGGTAGAGATAGCTGAACTCCAGGACGCCTCCCAAACAGCGCGAGGCCAGATGTTTTAAGGCGGATGCCTTCACCCCCTTCTTCCTGTTCATGTCACACGGGTTGTGTGCCACCACCCCTTCTATGTTTATACGGTTGTGTGAACTCTCTTACCCGGTACTGGATCCTTCTTCTCACTCCCTCTGCCGGTTGTGCAGATAGTGGTTTTTTTAAATACAAATGGATTTGCGTCATGGGTCGTACAACCCGTATGTACCTCTCTTCCTTGCCGGTGCACATGGTCTTGTGCCAAGGGTCATACGGTCGTACGCACCTCTTTTGGACCACAGGGTTCTGTAGTTGACAGTTTCTCGAGACTCTCTTGTATAACTCTGTGTATACACTCTTTGTATATACTCCCTTTATTTATCCTCCGGCCCCTTGTCTACTTACAGCCACTCTGTGTTTGTTAACTATCAGTACGGAAGTACATATAGTTGAAGCGGCCTGTGTGATGGATTTGTACAGAGAAGCCATGCGCTTGACAATGGGCCATTTGTTATTATTACGAAAAAGATGACCATGACCTGATGGATGCCTAGCGACGAGCCCAGGCCAAGTTCTTACCTGATGAGAAGGGACGACGGACGCAGGATCGTAGCTAAGGAGAGCCAAGCTAGAGTGGTTGAAAGGCGCCATGGTTGAGATATATAATTATCCTTATCAAATTTATTATTTAGTGATGTCCTAGGAGCGCCAGCTTATGCTATTGTATATATATTTTACGTCTGCCTCTGTTGAGATGCGACTTCTAATGCGATTGCTTTTGATTACCCAATCATTGTTGTCCACGTTTTAGTCATTTTCAACTGCTATGCTTTTTTATAAATATAAGGGCAGATCGCCCAGTGCTTCAGAGTTAGTTGAGAGTTGGTATAGAATTCACCTTGTGCGTTTGGAGATAACGTAGTGTATTCTGGGGTTTACTTATACTGAATTAGTGAATTTCTAATTATCATCAAGTTTATTATACGCTTTGTGGACTAGCTTTTTTTGCAAGGTTTTGTATATCGCTCATAATATACTGTTATTAAACCTGAAACTCGTCTGATTAGTGTGATTGCTTTGCCCACAGCACTAAGTTTGTCTATAACACGTTTTCCTGGAGACTAGTTTGCGTACCTTGTCTAAACCGGATCTGTCTGCATAAATACAGATCTCCCGGCAAAGAACTGTTATTACCGTATTGCTACTGCTATTAGTCTATATTGTTACCTTCCTACGCTAGAGGATCATAACACCGTACCGGTAACTTTGGATAACCGCAATTATTGCCTTAGGCTGAGAGCTAACGCTACCACTTGTTCTGCACTCAGCAATCTCGTATGTTTTCTGTAACATACGGGCTACTCACAACAGTGTCGGTGAAGGTGTCTATAACACTACACGGAAGTCCTTTACAATATTGTGCCGGAAAAACAATTTATCGTGATATTAGCACCCATGGTAGCTCCGGTAAACCACAAGATGGCCACCTCATGCGTTGTTGTTATGGATCCATATTGAGTGAATATTTAAATAACTGCATTTCTTTTGTTAGTATGGCAAAATTTATCATTATTTCATTAATTTATCTATCTAACATTATTATTATTGTTTATCATTATGGATTATTTTTATTTATCATCCCTGTAATTATTTTTTCAAACATGCCATTGTTAACTTATGCAGCTTTTCGTTTGCACACATCAATTATATTTGTCATATACCTAATCATCATTTGGTATGTGACAAATAGAATGTTGTGTTACATAACTTTTTGTGTATAATAAGCTGGGTTCCATCTTCTACTTATTCTGAAGAATGGTAGGAGAGATGCAGCCAGACGTTAGAAGCAATAATAAACTAAACTTTAGAGGAAACTCTCACAAATTTATTTTTTGGGCTAGCAAGCAATAGTAGGCTTGAATAAGTTAAATGCATACATCTTTGCCTACAAGTAGAAACAAAAGCATTCAAGTGGAAGGTAGTCGGCCTTCGACTGACCTACAGCCGGATCCTACAACAGGTTCAGCTGACCAGCTATCAGACTGGGCAGTCAAGTCTTTGATAATACTGTCTGGACCCAGAAGGATGACAGGTGACAGCTGGTAGGGAGGAATCCTACAGCGCAAGTCAGGCTAGCTGAGGGCAGTGCAGGTGATCGACCACTACCAAAATAATAATCTCAAGCTACCTAGACAAAATCCTGCAATAAATTTTATCAATTAGTAGTTATCATTATTATTATTATTATTTTTTATTCAACTTATTATTAATTACTTGATTATTATTAATATTGGATCTGATATACATTTGGCATACCATCATGACGATAATAGTATATACTGTAGAGGAACGCAACTACAAACAATCTGTAAACAGGTGCTATGTGGAGACAATTCCCTTACAATCAACCTGCTATGTGTATAGTGTTTGCAATCATGTATTTATTACTATCATGTATGACTAAGTATCTTTTGTTTGATGTGCTTTTTCTTGTTCATTATCAACTCACACAGAATGGAGAAAAAAAGTGTACGCTGTTGGGGAATAGGGAATCTTCTCACAGGAAGGGAATCGTTTGTTAGGCTTAAAGAATGGCTCCAGCCATTTCCATATTTATCTGACATGTCATTGATATGTCCTTATGAGGTGCTGTCCTTATGACATACGCAAGTATTTTAGCGAACGCTAGACTTTTGTTTGGATCACCAAAATCGCTGAAGCATAACAGTAATGGTAGTATATCGTTGATAACAGTACAAGTGACCTGGCTCATTGATTGATATAACTAGTACCGGCACGGTTAGTAGTAAAAACAAAAGTTTAGCGGGCGCTAAAACACTTGCGTACGTCATATGTTTTCCCAAAAGATTTCGAAGAGGAGACAACACTCACAACATGCTTGTTACTAATGTTGTTAAGAAAACATAGAAATAACTTGAATTTTGACAAAGTTGGTATTTGAAGCACCTCATAAGGACATATCAATGACATCTCAGATAAATATAAAAATGGCCGGAGCCATTCTTTAAGGGAGAAGTGTTCGGAATAAGTGAATTGGTGTACTGTGAGGGTGAAGATAAGATTCTGGTGTGGATGAATTCTTTTCTCCAGTTCACCGAGTTTCATCATCACACCTGCTTTGCTCTGACTTGATGGGAAATAATGAGTCAAGTCAAATGGAAAGCTTTGATACCTGAAACAGCAGTGTTTATGTAACATCACAATCACAAATTATGTGGAACCTCACAACATACTAGATTTAATATACTTCAATATGTTTCAGCCAGCTTTTTAATATAGCTCCCAGGAAACTCTTGGCCATATATGTATGGCACTTTCCACATTTTTCTTAAAATCATACTTGGGTAGAAAAATTATCTGAATACATCCATAGATCAATGCTGGCAATACATCCATAGATCAATGCTGGCAATACATCCATAGATCAATGCTGGCAATACATCCATAGATCAATGCTGGCAATACATCCATAGATCAATGCTGGCAATACATCCATAGATCAATGCTGGCAATACATCCATAGATCAATGCTGGCAATACATCCATAGATCAATGCTGGCAATACATCCATAGATCAATGCTGGCAATACATCCATAGATCAATGCTGGCAATACATCCATAGATCAATGCTGGCAATACATCCATAGATCAATGCTGGCAAATGTTTGCTAATCTAAAAAACTTTTTGGGAGAAACTGCGGATCAAAGGCCAGACTGGATTTTCTGAAAAGTGGATTTTCACTAATCTTTTTGGAATCACTCCTGGACAAAAGTTTTAAAGGTAAAAAAAAACTCACACAAACATGATTTGTAAAGGCAGTTATCAAAAAGAACAATTCTAAAACGTTTTATCACAAAGTTCGCTTATCGAATTTTGTTCTTGCGAGATGGAAAACGACAAAACCCAGTAATTTGCTAATGTGATCTGAAAGCTAAATTCATCGTGAGAGAAAACACGAATAGGTCCAGAGAATGCATGAGTTCTGTCAACTGACAAAATAATTGGAAAACCTTATGGCAACATCTGTTACTCTAGCTTTTTTGTTATATGTAAAAGTGTATTTAAGACTATAAAATATCAATAGCCAAACTGAGTAAAATAAAAAACTTTGCTCTGTTACATAATGGCTTGTAAAGTTTTGTTTTCCAGTTTTAAGCATTGACCTTTCCGGGTTGTTCTTTGGTCTTCTAATTGTGGTTTACCCAGTGGATATCGATTTCAACTTGTAGTGTCCTACCTCATTGCTGCTTGTTACAGAGGCTGCAATTCTACGCTAAGGATTTATAGCATACAGGAAACCATGAGTTCTGATGTGAAGTTAAATGAGGCACGGCGAAAAGTGCAGTCCATTTTGAAAGATAAAATGAAAACGTAAGAATTGTCGGTTAATCCTTTCATCGATTAACTTTTTGTTGAATTGTCATGTCATAACTAATATTTTTAACCCATCCAAAACGGCGCAATCAAACGTTGTTGGGTAACGTTGGAATCATCTCTGAGATTAAATAGATGATTGTCTTAAAGTTACTTGATTGTGTGTTTTGAAATACTTGAGTCCTTTACGAAATTTTTTAGCGATGTTATAATGTATCGCTAAGCTGGTGGTACATGTCCAAAATTCTTGCCAATGTTTATTCTTTTGCCTCAAGTAAATCCATGATGTTGGTACCACATCGGTAGCAATGACATGACATGCATTCGGAGAAAACTCTCTAACATTCACCACTTCACTGATTGTTGGCATCGCTATTGCAGATATCTGGGGCTGATGGGCTGTTGGTTTCGTGGGAAGGTGAGTGTAACTGTAGGCTCCGCCTTCTACGCTGCTGTAGTAGCCAGTGCGGTTTGTGTAGCTCCATAAATATTTGACTTGTAATCGTCTGCCGTTTCCTCATTTATGGGCATAGACAGAGAGAATCCTTCTGCTGGCTAGTGTATGCATATATTTTGCGTTTTGCTTTGCAAACTTTGAATTTCGACCATGTCTGGAACTTTGGCCTGCAAAATCCCGATAATAGAATATTTGGGTTCCTCCCTGTTTTAGATGACTAAAGAAGAATTTGACTCTCAAGCTAGAGACTTGTTCACGGATAATACTGGTAAACAAAGTGTAGTAATACATCTTGTAGTAATACAGTGTGTAGTAATACAGTGCGTAGTAATACAGTGAGTAGTAATCCAGTGCGTAGTAATACAGTGAGTAGTTATACAGTGCGTAGTAATCCAGTGTGTAGTAATACAGTGTGTAGTAATCCAGTGTGTAGTAATACAGTGTGTAGTAATACAGTGGGTAGTAATCCAGTGTGTAGTAATACAGTGCGTAGTAATACAGTGGGTAGTTATACAGTGCGTAGTAATACAGTGCATAGTTATACAGTGCGTAGTAATCCAGTGCGTAGTTATACAGTGCGTAGTAATCCAGTGCGTAGTAATACAGTGCGTAGTAATACAGTGCGTAGTAATCCAGTGTGTAGTAATACAGTGCGTAGTAATACAGTGGGTAGTAACACAGTGTGTAGTAGTACAGTGAGTAGTAATACAACACGGTTTTACGAATTGATAGAGAATGTTTCCACAACTGCCTGGGGTTTGGAAAATGGTTATTGTGTTCTGCTAGGTGGTATTGCGGTAATCTGTTGGGTTTAGTCTCCAGGAAAGTGGATACAGAAACATTCTCTACCTGATTAACCGGAAAGACCAATGTCTGGCTGCTGTAACATATGTTACTTTTATTGTTCTTATTGTTACTGCTGTGTTACTGTTGTGTTATACAGTTAGAGCCCACAATGAGTTTCTTCTGGCCATGTTAAACAGATGTCAGTGTACTGCAAGTTCTCCGGGTAAGATTATACAAATTAATTATGCTTTGTGCACATAGACTTGGTGAGCTGTTGTGGTGCACATAGACTTGGTGAGCTGTTGTGGTGCACACATACATGTGACCCAGTCTCCTTCCATGGATACCTCCTCTAGTGTAGAGCAAAGCTTGGATGCCTCTAGGAGCTATACACTTTCATAAATACTTGGAAGTTTCAACCATGAAATTAAAACCAAATAAAATAATTATTTGCAATGTAGCAATCACAACGGCAATAAATATTGTTTGTACAACCAAATGTGGTAACAAAGAACCCTTCTGCTATTGGTGCATTGGTAAACATTTCATGCTGTTGGTGTTTCGGTAATAACTTTCGACTCGAGTACTGTTTTGCAAGAAGTTATTACACCGCATTTTCTAATGAGAAGTTTTACAGTTGAATGGAAATCTGGGTAAGAAAATTTCATAATTATATTTTGTCACTCTTTTTTTAGTACAACTACATGGTGTAATTGCATCTCTCAATTGTTGTAGAAGTTGGCAGTTGATATAATGCATCAAAGACTGTCTATGCATATTGCCTCTTCATCTGTTGTAGCTACAAAAGACATCAGCAAACGTGCTGTCAATGCGCACCCCTCACCACATGTCATACAGAGGCAGAAATCTGTGAAAAAGAAACCTTTTGTAAAAACCAATTTTACTGTAAGTTGGCTGTTACCAATTTTTCAAGCTTAGCGTTACCTGTGGACTGTAAACAGTCCATATTACTGTCGATAATTGGTGTTTAGTGACTGTAATTGTACTGTAGATAGTTAGTGTTTAGTGACTGTAGTTGTACTGTAGATAGTTAGTGTTTAGTGACTGTAGTTGTACTGTAGATAGTTGGTGTTTAGTGACTGTAGTTATACTGTAGATAGTTAATGTTTAGTGACTGTAGTTGTACTGTAGATAGTTAGTGTTTAGTGGCTGTAGTTGTACTGTAGATAGTTGGTGTTTAGTAACTGTAGTTGTACTGTAGATAGTTGGTGTTTAGTGACTGTAGTTGTACTGTAGATAGTTGGTGTTTAGTGACTGTAGTTGTACTGTAGATAGTTAGTGTTTAGTGACTGTAGTTGTACTGTAGATAGTTGGTGTATAGTGACTGTAGTTGTACTGTAGATACTGTAGATTATGTTTAACTGCCATTGAAAATGATGTTTTTAGCAACGGTTCCAGCCAGGCAACCAGCTGCGACAGGTACGGGCTATGGTCAGCCCTCCGCTGACAACCACCAAACCAAGTGAGTTACTGTTTGCAGTAGTTGTTTAAGAAATAAGGTAAAATGAATGGGTTTGTTGTACCAAATAATATTTAATGTTGAACGTTTGACAAGATATATATTCATCATAAATAATGGTTTATGTAGTGTTTGCCAGCACTTGCCATGGCCTGCTACCAGATCCAGCTATGATAGAGGGACGTCTGTTTGTCGCAGCGTGGGAAGTAGACTTGGAGAACATACAGAGTCAAATCTATTCGCTTGTTTCCCACGCCACCGAGGTTTGTCTGTTACAAGTGTACATGTACACATAGCGATTGCGATTTTGCTTAGCGATAAGTCCTCTCAATGGTTGCGCCATTTTCTTGAAATTTTTTAGCGATTTTTGTCAAACTCGCTGCTATAAATTGTAAATTTCAAATATTTTTATAATTGTTGATAGACTGGCGCAATGCACGTGACGTGATAATATTATTGGAATCGTCGGTTCAACATTTCTGTATTGTGATTGGTTGATCAAGAGTGGCTAGTGATTCTTCGGTTTCGATCAAAATCTGGTGATAACCTCAGATAAGATGCTAGCGGTTCCCGTAGCAATCTTTTAAAAACGGAAGAGGCGAAATTCTTAATCGTCAAGCGATCGCTAAGTGTACAGGCGGTTCAAATTTGAATATTACTATTGAATGCTTTTGTTTATACAATAATAATAATGAACTGTACAAAAGTGTAAATGTTATTATTCTTTACTAACAAGTATACACGATTACTTCATATGTAAGTTAGTCTTGGTAAAACATTGTCTGATCAAGGAATCAATGAGCTCTAATACATTTCTGTGTAGCGCTCTAATTAGTTGTTGTGATTGTGTGCAGAGCCTGTTGAAGGACGTCATCAGCCACGTGTTGTCTAGTCGCCGTGGTTACAGACTATCTGGCAGTGCCAAGGTCAAACAGTATGTAGGAATAGATGTACCGATGACTTATCTCTCATCTGTTGATGGAGAGGAGTCTGGGTAAGTGAATGTCTGTCCACTCTTTCATACCATGGCTCTCTTGTGTTGAAGGTATTATTTTTGAAACAACCACATGACCTGCGTGGCAAAGGCAATGCGTTAAATAATTATGATCACAGCTTGTCTATGGTCCTCTAGGAGTTGTCTCACTTATCTATGCAGTCATAATGAAGAGCTCAACTCCTCATTTTCCAAGTTCATTGTCTGTCTTCATTAAAAAAAGGGGTATCTATTAGTTTTGTGGTTCTATTCTGTGCTGTGTGTATCACTTCTAGAAATGTGTTGGTTAAGTAACACCAGATAAATTACTACATATGATTGTCTGTTTATCGAACATGCAAACAATCACTAGAGAGACTATGCAGACATGCACATCTCTTTGTATACGTAGCTACTTACCTGGTAACATATACTAGTTATATATACTAGTGGTTACTTATCTAGTTATGTATACTAGTAGTTACTTACCTAGTTATATCTACTAGTAGTTACTTACCTAGTTATATATACTAGTTATATATGCTAGTGGTTACTTATCTAGTTATGTATACTAGTAGTTACTTACCTAGTTATATCTACTAGTAGTTTCTTACCTAGTTATATATACTAGTAGTTACTTACCTAGTTATATATACTAGTAGTTACTTACCTAGTTATATATACTAGTTATATATACTAGTGGTTACTTATCTAGTTATGTATACTAGTAGTTACTTACCTAGTTATATCTACTAGTAGTTACTTACCTAGTTATATATACTAGTAGTTACTTACCTAGTTATATATACTAGTAGTTACTTACCTAGTTATATATACTAGTAGTTACTTACCTAGTTATATATACTAGTAGTTACTTACCTAGTTATATATACTAGTTATATATACTAGTGGTTACTTATCTAGTTATGTATACTAGTAGTTACTTACCTAGTTATATCTACTAGTAGTTACTTACCTAGTTATATATACTAGTTATATATACTAGTGGTTACTTATCTAGTTATGTATACTAGTAGTTACTTACCTAGTTATATCTACTAGTAGTTACTTACCTAGTTATATCTACTAGTAGTTACTTACCTAGTTATATATACTAGTAGTTACTTACCTAGTTATATATACTAGTAGTTACTTACCTAGTTATATATACTAGTAGTTACTTACCTAGTTATATATACTAGTGGTTACTTACCTAGTTATATCTACTAGTAGTTACTTACCTAGTTATATATACTAGTAGTTACTTACCTAGTTATATATACTAGTAGTTACTTACCTAGTTATATATACTAGTAGTTACTTACCTAGTTATATATACTAGTAGTTACTTACCTAGTTATATATACTAGTAGTTACTTACCTAGCTATATATACTAGTAGTTACTTACCTAGTTATATATACTAGTAGTTGCTTACCTAGTTATATATACTAATAGTTACTTACCTAGTTATATATACTAGTAGTTACTTACCTAGTTATATATACTAGTAGTTACTTACCTAGTTATATATACTAGTTATATATACTAGTAGTTACTTACCTAGTTATATATACTAGTTATATATACTAGTAGTTACTTACCTAGTTATATATACTAGTAGTTACTTACCTAGTTATATATACTAGTTATATATACTAGTAGTTACTTACCTAGTTATATATACTAGTAGTTATTTACCTAGTTATATATACTAGTTATATATACTAGTAGTTACTTACCTAGTTATATATACTAGTAGTTACTTACCTAGTCATATATACTAGTAGTTACTTACCTAGTTATATATACTAGTAGTTACTTACCTAGTCATATATACTAGTAGTTACTTACCTAGTTATATATACTAGTAGTTACTTACCTAGTCATATATACTAGTAGTTACTTACCTAGTTATATATACTAGTAGTTACTTACCTAGTTATATATACTAATAGTTACTTACCTAGTTATATATACTAGTAGTTACTTACCTAGTTATATATACTAGTAGTTACTTACCTAGTTATATATACTAGTTATATATACTAGTAGTTACTTACCTAGTTATATATACTAGTTATATATACTAGTAGTTACTTACCTAGTTATATATACTAGTAGTTACTTACCTAGTTATATATACTAGTAGTTACTTACCTAGTTATATATACTTTTAGTTACTTACCTAGTTATATATACTAGTAGTTACTTACCTAGTTATATATACTAGTAGTTACTTATCTAGTTATATATACTAGTAGTTACTTACCTAGTTATATATACTAGTAGTTACTTACCTAGTTATATATACTAGTAGTTACTTACCTAGTTATATATACTAGTAGTTACTTATCTAGTTATATATACTAGTTATATATACTAGTAGTTACTTACCTAGTTATATATACTAGTAGTTACTTACCTAGTTATATATACTAGTAGTTACTTACCTAGTTATATATACTAGTAGTTACTTACCTAGTTATATATACTAGTAGTTACTTACCTAGTTATATATACTAGTAGTTACTTACCTAGTTATATATACTAGTAGTTACTTACCTAGTTATATATACTAGTAGTTACTTATCTAGTTATATATACTAGTTATATATACTAGTAGTTACTTACCTAGTTATATATACTAGTAGTTACTTACCTAGTTATATATACTAGCTATATATACTAGTAGTTGCTTACCTAGTTATATATACTAGTAGTTACTTACCTAGTTATATATACTAGTAGTTACTTACCTAGTTATATATACTAGTTATATATACTAGTGGTTACTTATCTAGTTATGTATACTAGTAGTTACTTACCTAGTTATATATACTAGTAGTTACTTACCTAGTTATATATACTAGTTATATATACTAGTAGTTACTTACCTAGTTATATATACTAGTAGTTACTTACCTAGTTATATATACTAGTAGTTACTTACCTAGTCATATATACTAGTAGTTACTTACCTAGTTATATATACTAGTAGTTACTTACCTAGTTATATATACTAGTAGTTACTTACCTAGTTATATATACTAGTAGTTACTTACCTAGCTATATATACTAGTAGTTACTTACCTAGTTATATATACTAGTAGTTGCTTACCTAGTTATATATACTAGTAGTTACTTACCTAGTTATATATACTAGTAGTTACTTACCTAGTCATATATACTAGTAGTTACTTACCTAGTTATATATACTAGTAGTTACTTACCTAGTTATATATACTAGTAGTTACTTACCTAGTTATATATACTAGTAGTTACTTACCTAGTTATATATACTAGTAGTTACTTACCTAGTTATATATACTAGTTATATATACTAGTGGTTACTTATCTAGTTATGTATACTAGTAGTTACTTACCTAGTTATATATACTAGTTATATATACTAGTAGTTACTTACCTAGTTATATATACTAGTTATATATACTAGTAGTTACTTACCTAGTTATATATACTAGTAGTTACTTACCTAGTTATATATACTAGTTATATATACTAGTGGTTACTTATCTAGTTATGTATACTAGTAGTTACTTACCTAGTTATATATACTAGTAGTTACTTACCTAGTTATATATACTAGTTATATATACTAGTAGTTACTTACCTAGTTATATATACTAGTAGTTACTTACCTAGTTATATATACTAGTAGTTACTTACCTAGTCATATATACTAGTAGTTACTTACCTAGTTATATATACTAGTAGTTACTTACCTAGTTATATATACTAGTAGTTACTTACCTAGTTATATATACTAGTAGTTACTTACCTAGCTATATATACTAGTAGTTACTTACCTAGTTATATATACTAGTAGTTGCTTACCTAGTTATATATACTAGTAGTTACTTACCTAGTTATATATACTAGTAGTTACTTACCTAGTCATATATACTAGTAGTTACTTACCTAGTTATATATACTAGTAGTTACTTACCTAGTTATATATACTAGTAGTTACTTACCTAGTTATATATACTAGTAGTTACTTACCTAGTTATATATACTAGTAGTTACTTACCTAGTTATATATACTAGTTATATATACTAGTGGTTACTTATCTAGTTATGTATACTAGTAGTTACTTACCTAGTTATATATACTAGTAGTTACTTACCTAGTTATATATACTAGTAGTTACTTACCTAGTTATATATACTAGTAGTTACTTACCTAGTCATATATACTAGTAGTTACTTACCTAGTTATATATACTAGTAGTTACTTACCTAGTTATATATACTAGTTATATATACTAGTAGTTACTTACCTAGTTATATATACTAGTAGTTACTTACCTAGTTATATATACTAGTTATATATACTAGTGGTTACTTATCTAGTTATGTATACTAGTAGTTACTTACCTAGTTATATCTACTAGTAGTTACTTACCTAGTTATATATACTAGTTATATATACTAGTGGTTACTTATCTAGTTATATATACTAGTTATATATACTAGTGGTTACTTATCTAGTTATGTATACTAGTAGTTACTTACCTAGTTATATATACTAGTAGTTACTTACCTAGTTATATATACTAGTAGTTACTTACCTAGCTATATATACTAGTTATATATACTAGTAGTTACTTACCTAGTTATATATACTAGTAGTTACTTACCTAGTTATATATACTAATTATATATACTAGTGGTTACTTATCTAGTTATGTATACTAGTAGTTACTTACCTAGTTATATATACTAGTAGTTACTTACCTAGTTATATATACTAGTAGTTACTTACCTAGTTATATATACTAGTAGTTACTTACCTAGTTATATATACTAGTAGTTACTTACCTAGTTATATATACTAGTAGTTACTTACCTAGTCATATATACTAGTAGTTACTTACCTAGTTATATATACTAGTAGTTACTTACCTAGTTATATATACTAGTAGTTACTTACCTAGTTATATATACTAGTTATATATACTAGTGGTTACTTATCTAGTTATGTATACTAGTAGTTACTTACCTAGTTATATATACTAGTAGTTACTTACCTGGTTATATATACTAGTTATATATACTAGTAGTTACTTACCTGGTTATATATACTAGTTATATATACTAGTAGTTACTTACCTAGTTATATATACTAGTAGTTACTTACCTAGTTATATATACTAGTTATATATACTAGTAGTTACTTACCTAGTTATGTATACTAGTAGTTACTTACCTAGTTATATATACTAGTAGTTACTTACCTAGTTATATATACTAGTAGTTACTTACCTAGCTATATATACTAGTAGTTACTTACCTAGTTATATATACTAGTAGTTACTTACCTAGTCATATATACTAGTAGTTACTTACCTAGTTATATATACTAGTAGTTACTTACCTAGTTATATATACTAGTTATATATACTAGTAGTTACTTACCTAGTTATATATACTAGTAGTTACTTACCTAGTTATATATACTAGTAGTTACTTACCTAGTTATATATACTAGTAGTTACTTACCTAGTCATATATACTAGTAGTTACTTACCTAGTTATATATACTAGTAGTTACTTACCTAGTTATATATACTAGTTATATATACTAGTAGCTACTTACCTAGTTATATATACTAGTTATATATACTAGTAGTTACTTACCTAGTTATATATACCAGTAGTTACTTACCTAGTTATATATACTAGTAGCTACTTACCTAGTTATATCTACTAACCGTCCCTCAATGTTATGTGTGTAGGATGAACCCAATAGTGAGAGCTCAACAGGAAGAAGCTGATACTGTGCTGTCATTGGCTAGAGCTGGTCTTGTCACTCCAAAGAATGAGCCAATCACACCACATGATATGTTCACAGCTCTGCAGGTACGTGTTTAGCAAGTTTTGTTTCACCACAATCTTGTTATTCGACAGCCAGTGCGATGTTTGTACGGATAATATATGTTCAATGGGAGTTGCGCCCACCATGTTGTGGCTATGCATGAGTCGCTGAGGATCTCATTGCGAAAGCTAGTTGATTCATAGTAGATTATTCTCAGTTTTTTGTCTAATTTTTATTTTTGTGCTATACTACTAAGAATATTCCTTTATTCATTGTCTACTGATGTTTATTAGTCATCTAGTACACGTTATTGTTATGGTACTCAAAAAATCGGCTGGGAAGTCCAATTGTTACTTCTACTCTCTAGTAGTTTAGTTGGGGCTGTCAGAGTTGCCAAAGGCTAGCCGTACATTAGGTGCAGAGTTGTCTATTCTCCACACATTGGAAAACTTTTGGAAAAACTGAACTACACTTGCAAACAACTACAACTTTTTTGGATATTTGACTGCGAGATTCAGTTATACCACAATATATATAATATAATATATGTATTATATATATCACAATATATATAATATTTATATTATACAGCACAAGTACATGAACTAGTGCGACTTACTCTGACATTAAATATTGGGTTACAAAGTTATTCACAATTTATTGTCTCATAGGGCTTGGTTACTTTTGTATCCGCGATAAAGCAAGTTATTTGAATCGCTCTCGCTAAAATTTTGCGTCAGAAACAGCTTTTTACTCTAAATATTTATAATAGTCCCCTTATCTTACTCGCTAGTTAGTCTCAAACCTGAAAGTTAACGTTTTGATCAAAGCTATGTAATGCTTCTGTAAGTATTGGGGATGGAACTTTCACCATGCGAACGCCTGTGTGTGCTTTAAAGCAACTTTCCCAAGAAATGAAAAACCCTGACAACCTGAGGACAACAGCTTTACTATCTTTAAAATTTGTTGCAATCTCGTTTTTTAAAAGTTCGATGACAACATCTAGGAGGTGTTATTTCTATGAAATCTAGCTGTATATAGCTGATTTAGTCTTAGGTATAAAAACTTGCCTCTAGTTCAGCACTGATTGTGTCTAATGTAATCATCCCACCAACAGGAGGGCAACTTCAAATTATGTCTATTCATAATAGCTAACCTGTGAAATTAAATTCACTCCAAGTTTGTAACACGACTACCTGATACTATCTATCTGTCTGCATTGCGTCACCTTCTACATTATGTGTGGCATTTTGTATCATCCAGTCTTGTCTAAGCTCCACCCCTTGTATGACACATTTACATTTAAGCTCCACCCATTTAAGCTCCCCATAACCATACACAGACGATTTTTATCCAGCCAGTTGTCTTCTCAGTCCGTTTTATTGGATGTTGCAGACAAACAGGCAGGTGATTGGCTCGTTTGCTGCCTACACTTTGGCCCTGGAACGACTCTCTTCTCGACTCTACCACAAGGAGTCCTCAATAGAACCTGTGCTACAAACCACTCGCAGAAAACGGAATATACTTGCCATCAGCTCCAACACTGACACCTCATAGGTTTTGGGCTCATGCCATGCCCTGGTATATAGAAGAGCTCAGTCTATTTTTCTATCTCGAGCGCGTTGTAGAAGCTCAACAATGACTGTTTAGGATATTGTATATAGTATATAGTTTACGTGTACAATACTTATCATTCTGTATGTATCATTGCATCAATTATACATCATTTTTGTACATTCTCTGAACTAACCTGTTATGCCTTACAAGCTGTACATTATTGTCTAATATTTGGTGTTGTGACATAGACTTCTATGGACATGTTTCAATACTTGGTGTTGTGACATAAACTTCTATGGACATGTCTCAATACTTGGTGTTGTGACATAGACTTCTAGGGACATGTCTCTATATTTGGTGTTGTGACATAGACTTCTATGGACATGTCTCAATACTTGGTGTTGTGACATAAACTTCTATGGACATGTCTCAATACTTGGTGTTGTGACATAGACTTCTATGTATGGACGTGTTTCAATACTTGGTGCTGCGACATAGACTTCTATGGACATGTCTCAATACTTGGTGTTGCGACATAGACTTCTATGGACGTGTTTCAATACTTCTATGTCAAAGTCTCTCAGTTGTCTATCCTAGATACATGGCTGGCTGTCAGGCCTACCAAACAAATAAGGCTACGCTACCTTTACAATATGATGTACTATTCACTTGTGGTACGAAGGTTTCAGTATCAATTCAGTGACAAATGACTCTCTTGTGACATCATTTCCTTTAGACTTCATATATGTAGTGTATTCCTGAAGCAAGAGCTGTCAACAGCAGTGCTAGCTGCTCTTTTTGTGACAAATATGTCGCAACTATATATATATAACAACTATCACACCACATCGATATATATATAACAACTATCACACCACATCGATATATATAACAACTATCACACCACATCGATATATATAACAACTATCACACCACATCGATATATATAACAACTATCACACCACATCGATATATATAACAACTATCACACCACATCGATATATATAACAACTATCACACCACATCGATATATATAACAACTATCACACCACACCGATATATATAACAACTGTCACACCACATCGATATATATAACAACTATCACACCTCACCGATATATATAACAACTATCACACCACACCGATATATATAACAACTATCACACCACATCGATATATATAACAACTATCACACCACATCGATATATATAACAACTATCACACCACACCGATATATATAACAACTGTCACACCACATCGATATATATAACAACTATCACACCTCACCGATATATATAACAACTATCGCACCACATCGATATATATAACAACTATCACACCACATCCTCTTTAAAAATAATGGCTGTTTATGAAAGGCAGTTCTTTAGGTGTTATTGTGATGATGCGCTTTAAAGGTTCTGGTCATTCCTTCATTTTAATTTCGAGCATGCCTGAATTACTTAATAATGAATTGTCATCTAGGCTTTCAGCTTTAGCAAACACCCCAAACACCCAGCAATCCAGTCTCGATCATTTCAGCTGTGGTAGGTTGTGGGGCGATGCATTTGTCTTCGCGTAAAATGAAGCTCAGTTCATTTCGGACTGGGTAGAAATTGACTGGACTCCAGGTGAATAATAGCGCATTAAATGATAGTTTATTAAGTTAATATAGTCAGTATAAAGTTACTAGAGAGACAATGCATCATCCGTGTGACATCCTGTCTGCGCTCAATCAGTGTAGCTCATTCTACTTATTGGTTTGTGTTTCCTCGATTCTTGTTATGATTTATTTAGTGAATACTTTCTATCAGCCATATTGTTTCCTGTAGGATGTGTGACAGTAGAAATGCACCCTGTAGTATCCAAGGAACCTTAAACACAAGTTGTGATACAATCAATTTCCACCCAATAACTCTGTTAGTTGTCAATGATTAGTAATTAGAGTGCTCACAGACCTAATTCGTATAACAGCCTCAGTTAATTGCGTGCCACGCAAACATGTGATGCTGTCAGCATTGGAAAGGGTGCGGCGCTTCCGCCAACCCTAAGCAATATTTAAACTCTAATGATCTCAGCCTAAGTGACAACATCAAAGGTAAGTTGACTTTCAGGATTTTTACAGATGCAATAATTCTTTTATTAGAAGTCACTAGAAACCTTTTTCTGTGTACTTATTAAACGATTTACGAGGTAATATGTTATGTGGGCGGGGTTATGTGACTTGGTGAAGTTGACTTGTTTAGCTTCTGGAAGGTTCAACAGATATCACCAAGTAGTATCCAAGCAAACAATTAGAGTTGTTTCGAGTCAATTGAGTGCAATCAGCAAGTTCTACTTACTTCTACTTACAATATTGGTTTGCGAGGCAAGAGCAATAATGTTAGGGACGCCATACGAACAATCGCCACTACATACACTCTTGCCAATCTAAGCAGTTCTATGTTGACACTCGAACATAAGTAATTCTATGCATTCATTATTATTTTTCAGTACACATGTAAACTTATATAATTACCATGTGCGAGCACTCATGCGAATATGTTAATACCACCCATATTGTTCTATTGGCCCACTCTGACCAATTATTTGTGTGAGGTGTGGCATCCATTGTATATTACTTTTTATTATATAATCATGCATATAAATATGGCTGTCATCAATAATAAAGGGAGAGCAACTGTGAGCCTCAAATGCTTGTTTATTACTACACAGACTTAGTCAGTAGCACAAACAATAAGCACAGGATACAGACTACAGCTTGCACTACCGACTATCAGTGCAGTAAGGAACCTTGGTAGAAAGCAATCGATCAACTCGATCCTTGCTGTGTATTCCCGCTTGTCGGTGTACAGTGCCAAGCATTCCTACTCACCCGATATTTCGGCACAGACAAGTCGACCTTTGTTGCACCGACTGATTACAGAAAGGGCCGAACAGCCACTACCATTGCACTTGTGATTGTGGGGAGTTGTATAGGTGTGCGAGATACCGCAACTACTAAAATCCTGTACAGTGGTGGCAGCAGTGGGATTCCGACAGTTCCCAGAGAAGATAACTCCCACACCAGCACACAAAAAGGCAATAAAGTGACAGAAAGATGGCCAACCGACGTAGGGCAGTCAGCACAGACAGAGAGGGAGCACCCATGCACATTATGGGCACCCTGACCGACATTCTGGATAGAATGACGATCACCAACAACAAGAACCAATTCCAGGCTCCAAAATTCAATGGAGAAGGTGATGTGAACTACTTTTTACAGCGCTTTCAAGAAGTAGCAGGAGCCAACAGATGGACAGAGGATGAGACGATCATACACCTCCGACAGTCGCTGCTAGGAAAAGCAGAACAGTGTGGACGTAGCCTGACACTACAGGCTATCATGCATGCCCTACGAGCCAGCTTCGGACTCACCAGAACAGAAGCTCAGAACAAGCTGATGCACTATCGGAAGCCACAAAGAGACACTTTAAGGGAGCACGCTCTGACAGTGGAACAACTGATAGAGGCAGCGTATCAAGACCTCCCACAACAGAATAGAACCGAGCTGACGTTACAAACATTTCAAAGCACGCTAGGTCACACATACCTACAGAGGCACCTACTGGCCATTCGACCGGCGACAGTGGAGGAAGCCATACAAGCGGGCAATGAATTCTTACAAATCCAACACCAGCCGCTGACACACACCAATATACGGGTGGTACACGAAGACCAGCAAGAGGAGGTACCACCAGCCGCTTGCAAGGAGGTAGAGGATCCGCTGGGGAAGCTGATGGCCAGCATAGCAGAGCTGAGCCGCGAGGTGGCAGAGATAAAAAACAAGAATAAAGACCCCCCGCTCAAAAGATGCTGGGGATGTCAAAGGACAGGACACCTGAGAAAGGAGTGCAGGACGGCTCCCTGGACCAGCGTCCAGGGAAACGGGTACGGCCCGCAACAGTAGGGCCACCTACTCGTTGCAGCAGGGCACCCGGGAAAACACGAAAATTCCAGCACCACCGGACAGAGACTCAGGAGAGCACCAGGCGCCCCAGATACATGCCGACGCCACCTGCCCCTGTTCCACTAACCAATCGATATACACCCCTAGTATATGAGGAAGAGATTACAGATGAAGAAGACGAAGAGCTCACAGAACCCCCCACTAAGAAAAGGCGGCCGCAACACAAAGCTAGCCAGACTCCACCACCACCGGAAGACCCAGAGGTCGACCGACAGCCTATGACCGTCCACCTCAACCAAATTGAGCGCCCATACAAGTCTAGTTATTACTTGCCGGGACGAATAGAGGGACGAGCCGTGTCCTACTTGATAGACACGGGCTGTAATACCAATCTACTGTCGAAGCGCATATTCGACCAGCTACCAAACGGAGTGAAAGCACACCTGCAAGACTACGATTCACATGGGCTGATGGCGGATGGAACTCGGTTACCGTTCTATGGACTCATCACACTGACGGGCCGCATTCGCCAAGTTAAGTATAAAGAGACGTTCGTCGTCAGTCAAGTGAATGAGGACATCATCCTAGGTATGCCCTTCCTAACTAACCACCACTGCCAAATGGGATTCGACAGACCCATCCTAAGGATCCAGGAGCAAGAGTTGACTTGTACAGACAGGCATGGGAGAAACCTGATCTCCAAAGTTCAAGTACGCCAGAACACGAGCATACCCCCTCAAGCCGAAGCTACCGTCTCCTGTCACCTCACCGACAGAGATCCCTGCGAACAAGGGATAATCGAGAGCATAGAGGGCGGACTACTGCTCGCTGCCAGCGTAAACACCCCTGACAGCCGAGGACGAGTACTGGTACGGTGTATCAACCCCACACAGGACGCCCTCCACATACCGGCCGGCGAAGTGATAGGTACGTACACTGGCATCGGACGAGAAGAGGTACAATCCCTTCCCTCCGGAGAACCTCAAGCCGGACCCATGTATGGTGACCTTCCCGACCACCTACAGGCCCTGTTCCAACAGGCACGACAAGGGTGTAAGAACACCAGAGAGGAGAGACAACTCCGGACACTCCTGCTGACTTACCAAGATGTGTTTAGCCGGAGCGACAGCGATATTGGGCGGACACACCTCGCCGAGCACTCCATCCCAACAGAGCCAGGAACCCGGCCCATCCGCTGTCCACCCCATCGGTTAGGGCCGGAGAAGGAGGCGGAGGCAGAACGCCAGGTAAAAGAACTATTGGCTAAGGATCTGATAGAGCCAGCAGACGGAGCATGGAGCTCGCCCGTCGTGCTTGTCCGGAAGAAGGACGATTCTTGGAGGTTCTGCGTGGACTATAGGAGATTAAATGACGTCACTAGGCAGGACGCCTACCCGATCCCCCGAATAGACGACTCCTTAGACGCACTAGCCGGAAGTAAATACTTCTCCACCCTTGACCTCACCAGCGGCTATTGGCAAGTCCCACTAGACCAAGACGCACAGCACAAATCGGCCTTCATCACCCGAAGTGGCCTCTGGAAGTGGAAAGTGCTACCGTTTGGCCTCACTTCGGCCCCTGCAACGTTCCAACGGTTGATGGAAAGGGTTCTGAAGGGACTGCATTGGAAAACCCTACTCCTGTATCTCGATGACGTGATCATCATAGCCCCAGATTTCTCCACACACCTAGAGCGGCTAGGAGAGGTACTCTCCCGCCTTCAACGAGCGGACCTCAAGGTAAAGCCCTCGAAATGCGAGATTCTGAGCCAACGAGTCAGATACCTAGGCCACGTAGTCAGTGCAGAAGGAGTAGCCACAGATCCAGACAAGGTTGCGGCGGTAGAGAGATGGCAGGAACCCAAGGACGTCCGTGCTTTACAAGCATTTCTGGGAACCGCCGGATACTACCGACAATACCTGCCGGACTACGCCACTACGGCAAAACCCTTGACGGTGCTCACCGGAGGAGGTATCCCCTGGACATGGGGGGAAGAGGAGCAGCGGGCATTCGACCGGTTAAAGGTCGGCCTCAGCCAAGCACCAGTGCTAGGGTACCCCGACCCCACACTCCAGTACATTCTAGACACGGACGCTAGCGCCGTGGGACTAGGGGCCGTGTTATCACAGGAGCAAGACGGAAAGGAAAGGGTAATTGCCTATTACAGCAAGACGCTGTCACCAGCCGAACGCAATTACTGTGTGACCCGCAGAGAACTCCTGGCAGTGGTAAAGGCTGTCAAACATTTCCGTCCGTATTTATACGGACAGGAGTTCAAACTCAGAACGGATCACGCATCCCTCCGTTGGCTGTGTAGACGCAAGGAGCCATCGAACCAAATAGCCAGGTGGCTAGAAATCCTGGCGGAGTTTAAATACAAGCTAGAGCACCGAGCTGGATCCCGTCACGGGAACGCCGATGGACTCAGCAGGAAGGAGCAGTGCCTCGACTGCAAACAATGCAACGCAGTCGAGCAAAGAGATGGTGGCCCTACTCACACAGAGTTACAACGAGATACACCAACCGGACAAGTCAACCTCATGGTTACCAACCCCACTACTGGCGGGAAGGAGTTGGCTCAAGCACAGAAAGACGGGAACCATCCCGTGGCCAGACTGTATGCAGAGATACAGACACCAGGGACCTTGACCCGGCGAGAGCTAGAAGAAGGCAGTTCTGAACTCAGAATCCTGTACGACAGGAAGGAGGCCCTGAGCATCCGCGCCGACAAGGTATTGGTCATGAGGTTCGACCAACAAGGCAGGACGAAGTTCTGTGCAGTCTGTCCTCCCTCCTGGAGACAGAGGACCGTGTGGGACACACACCAACTGGCTCATGCCGGCATACACCGGACCCGAGCACGCTTGATGCTGGACTGGTACTGGCCCGGCATGTCCGCTCTGACCCGCAGGCTGGTAAATAGCTGCGAGATATGTCAGGTTGCTAAGAAGAGCAAGAGACCCACCCCACCAGAAGGCCAGAGGCTCTACGCTGGGAGACCCTTCCAGAAACTGGCGGTGGACCTAGTGGGCCCCCTTCCCCTCACGAAGAGAGGAAACAGATGGATAATGGTGCTAACAGACCATTTCACCAGGTGGCAAGATGCAATTGCCATACCAGACGCCACAGCACCCACAGTGGCCAGCACACTAGACGAGCGCGTCTTCAGTTACTGGGGACTGCCCGAACAGGTGCACACAGACCAGGGCGCACAATTCGAATCGGTCATACTAGCAGAGTTGTGTACACTCTGGGGGATACAAAAGACCAGGACCACACCTTACCACCCGCAAGGGAACGGCATGGTCGAGCGCCAAAACCGGACGCTTGGGGACGCCCTCAGAACCCTCATTTTAACAAAAGGACAGGACGAATGGGACCAGTTGCTTCCACAGATCATGCGTGCATGCAGAGGCACCCCCAACTCAACAACGAAAGAAACACCAAACATGATGATGCTTGGTAGAGAGGTTCGACTCCCAGACCAGCTGACCGGTTCCCCTCCCACGTTGGACAGTCATGGGCTGACAGAGCATACCCAACGCGTCCAGGAGAACCTACAAGTGGCACATGACTATGTCCGGCAACAGCAGCACCAGATCCGACAAGAGGAGACAGGAGAGCCACCCCGGTTCGAAGAAGGAGACCTGGTGGTGATAGAGAACCGTCGCAGAACAAAGGGTAGCAACCCTAAATTACAGCCTAGCTACGTAGGACCATACACAATTACGCACGCCTACCTTAACCATACCTATCGATTGGAAAAGGACGGCCAAGGTTTTGTACAGAATGGGCGACGGCTGAAGTTGTACAGGACATGTGAAGGGCCTGTCGGCCGAGCACCCACCAGCAGGGAACAGGCGGTGCGACCTAACATGCGTGGCGCCTACAGACAAAGGCAACCAACTCAGAGAGAGGAGAGACAACTCCCCAGGGAGCCGACGCCCCCTAGGCCGGGACCCCCGGCAGCGGCAGAAGCCCCCAACCCACTGGGCACAACACACCAAGAGGCTGAGTTACCAGCAGCAATACCACCAGAACTTGACCCAACACCAGCAGAAATAGTAGAAGAAAGAACAGAAGAAAGAACAGAGGTCACGAGGCCAGTAACCCCCAGAGAAAGCGAGGTAGCCCCAGGACAGGTAGCAGAGGGAACCAGTCAGCTAGATGATGAAAGCTGGCCGGCACTACCTAGTCAAGCCAACACCACTCCAGAGAGACCACAAAGAAACAGAAGGCAGCCAGTGAAATTCACTGACTACCACTGTTACCATGCTAGAGGGAAAGAAAGTAACTCTAAACCACCACCAGGTGAAAGAGCAGAAAAAACTACCCCTAAACCATGGACAGATAGCCAGGACACCAAAAATCGGCTAGGAATAAATAGATCGACAAAACAACCATTCATTGTCGGTGGGGGTACCAAAACAGGGGTGCAAACCCAAATAAAAGACGAAAAGAGTAAAGGACAGACAACTCCCCACCAGAGAAGCATAGAGTTACGTCCACCACATAGACACAACCATAGCGACGCCCCCCAGCCCCTACGTCATACCACGTGGGATCCAGAAACAAAAGAAGGGGAGGAGAAATTAACCAATGACAGAGTTGATAACAACGAACGCTGCGGGAAAAAAGAATCATTCTCGCCAGCAACAGCACCACAGATAGACAACGATCTCCAGAAGATAATTGCTGCAATCAATTTATTTAAAAAGAAAATGGCTGAGAACAACGACGGCTACCTATCGATTGAAGAGGATGCCGACGTAGCAGCAAGAATAGTGGCAAGGGAAGAGAGACAGAGCAGAAGTCGGGTGCCTCAGAAGGAGATGATGAATGCCGTATCTCCAACTAGAGTAAGAAGAGTGGTAATACCAGAGCAGGGAGCAGCCAGATGTAGGGAGAGAGAGGAGAAGGTGGCGATACCCCCACCACCGACAGCCAAGCCAACAGAGGTGTGGATCACCGACGCCACAAGAGAGGCTATCAAACGAGCCGCCAAACAGATCGCCACCACCGACGAGTGGGAATGTACAGTCTGTCGACTACGATTGCCTAGGAAAAGAATAATCTACCACACTCGACAGCATTATGTGTTCTACTTCTGTCACTGCAGCAAGAAAAGCAGCTCACGGGACAGCATATTAAGGCACATCCGACAACAAGATGGTGACCTTGCCCACGGTGGAGACTCCCGACCTCTCTATGAAGTCGACGCAGCATCTTACGATGACTTTTGCAAATACGTACGATGGAGAAAGCCAGTAGCATTCGGCACACCCATTCCCACAAAAGATAGTGTACCGAACAGCAACATCAAACACAGACTGGGACCACGTACCGACGAGCCACCTTCTAAGATTATGAAGCTAGAACTGCCAAAAGCAAGTAACGCAACCAGAGAAAGCACCCCATGCCAAAAGGCTGACAGGCAGCACTCAATAGTACAACAGAGATCCCCCAGGAGAGAGGAAGAGAGAAGAGAGGAGAAACGACAACGCATTAAAAGGTATGAAGAAGAAATGTACCAAATTACTAAGGAAGCGTATCGACGACTACACCGAGTCGAGGAACTCAAGGAGAAGATAAAAAAGGAAAAGAGTACACTGTAAGAGACTAATTACCGTAACGTTGTTCTATGTCCCCCCAGTTTTTTATTATTGGCGTAATGTTGCCAATGGGGGGAAGTGTGTTAGGGACGCCATACGAACAATCGCCACTACATACACTCTTGCCAATCTAAGCAGTTCTATGTTGACACTCGAACATAAGTAATTCTATGCATTCATTATTATTTTTCAGTACACATGTAAACTTATATAATTACCATGTGCGAGCACTCATGCGAATATGTTAATACCACCCATATTGTTCTATTGGCCCACTCTGACCAATTATTTGTGTGAGGTGTGGCATCCATTGTATATTACTTTTTATTATATAATCATGCATATAAATATGGCTGTCATCAATAATAAAGGGAGAGCAACTGTGAGCCTCAAATGCTTGTTTATTACTACACAGACTTAGTCAGTAGCACAAACAATAAGCACAGGATACAGACTACAGCTTGCACTACCGACTATCAGTGCAGTAAGGAACCTTGGTAGAAAGCAATCGATCAACTCGATCCTTGCTGTGTATTCCCGCTTGTCGGTGTACAGTGCCAAGCATTCCTACTCACCCGATATTTCGGCACAGACAAGTCGACCTTTGTTGCACCGACTGATTACAGAAAGGGCCGAACAGCCACTACCATTGCACTTGTGATTGTGGGGAGTTGTATAGGTGTGCGAGATACCGCAACTACTAAAATCCTGTACAATAATATGCAGCTGTATAGATTTATTTGCTTTCTCATAGCAGGAATATATGGCCAGTAAAAGTGAACTAACTCCCTGATATGATCTGTTTATTTGCCAACAAGAAGTGAATTGCTAAAGTGTTTTTGTGACGCACAAAGAATATGTTTTGTTTTAAATTTTAATTTGCTGCAGGCAGCAAAAACAAAGTTCACAAACAGTTATAACTTCCATTACATAACGGTTATGCGCAGGTGGCTGAATTGAGTCAGCTTGTTTTAGGCAGCATCTGTACAACAGGTGCTGCCATACCCACCCACGTTGGCATCTACTCTTCTTTCACTAGTGGCTGTCATAGAAATTGATAGAGTATTAAAAGAGGCATAAAATAATTTCAAGGTTTGACATGTACATGATTTTACACTCACAATCTTATAACACCTGCCCACACCTGTCATATGTCACAGTATTCATACTATCTAATGCACCTTTGGCAGGTCTGTGTATGATTTGCTAAATAATGTTTCACAGCAGTTTTAAATTAAGTTGTACAAGCCTCCAGTGTTCAATATGTGTAAGTCTGGGAACGCTGCCAGTCGCCTACTAGACAAGATGCGTGCTGCCTGCGCAGTTATACTCGCTATCACATGCTTGCACTCTGTGTCAGCATTCTCTCCTCCAGTCAGCAGGAACCTTTTACTTCAGTACCAGAAAAGTGAGTAGATTACAGATGTAGTAAACTGCTTCAAACTAGTGACTCATTTAAAGTTTGTTTCCCACAAAAAGTTGGGAAACTCAGTGATTTTTTCTCTATATTTATATAATTGCAGCATTGACTTTTAGACATTCAAGCACATGCTAGTAGTAGTAGCAGTAGTAGTAGCTCTTGTAGCAAATCAGCAATGGTGTCTCTTGCTTGCGGGCAAACTGTTTTCATTTATAGAAACAGTTGGCTCAATTTCGAAATGTCTCTGCCAACTCATATCACAATTATAAAAATTATAGCTCTGGAGATAATAGATTAACCCAGTAGAAACATTTCAGATAAATATTTATCAAAACTGCTCGAACTAGAAATTTACTGGATAAAAACAGTAATGAATGGAGCTGATAAAAATGGCCTATATTTGTCTAGCATATCATAAATGAGGTGTGCTCACCATTCCTCGTGTTGATTTTTATGTTTTCTTCGGCTCTGGTATGTTTATGCGTGCTTGTGGCCATTGTCAAGGTGAAGGTCACAAGCTGCAGGTAACAGGAATGATTCGTTCGTCTCACCATTGTTTGCCAGTGCAGAAAGTGTGCCAGTAATCTATAAACATCAATGGTTATTGTTCTGACAGAATGGAGAAATCGAGGGCCCCAGGAGCTGTTGGACTCTGGTTATTTAGAGAAGATGAGAAAAATTCCACCGGGCATTAGGACAATAAGTGGTAAGATCTTGCTTTGGTATATCAGAGTGTTAGTTGGCTACAACCAATCATATCATAGCCCTTACAGCGTCACCAGCTACGGCAGCCATTTAAATAATTTCTATCGGAACTGGAAGCTAATTATTCCAGTCGCAGAAATAAACTGGATATTGTGTTAATTCCATCAAAACCTTATGCTTCATCATTTGAATTCAGTGACATAGCATTTAGCTCTACAACCCTGGCTGGAAGGGCGCTCAATATCCCAACCCATCTTTTGATGGGCCCCTCAGTTTTTAAAACATAGAGTGAAGGATACAAACTGTTTCTAATGATTTTTTTTTAAACATGATAGTCTATTTAGGACTTGCAACAGACTCACCCAGGCTAGCATAATACATGTGAAAATGTTGTCTTTTGGGCATATCTGATTCATTCTCATCGTAAGAGCCACTGAATTGTTTGCCATAAAACCCCATTTTACCTTTGTCAGTGATTTATATTAAATCTTTCGATTATGGATCGAATTGCGTTAATCAGCCTACGGTTGACCATGGGATAAACTTTTTGTTGAATGTGGGGATTACCCCAGGGTGTTGTTTGTAGACTACAACAAGATGTTGTAAAATACCCCCGAGTGTTGTGAGCTACAACAGGGAGTGGTGAGCTACAACAGGGTGTTGTGAGCTACCACAGGGTGTTGTGAGCTACCACAGGGTGTTGTGAGCTACCACAGGGTGTTGTGAGCTACCACAGGGTGTTGTGAGCTACCACAGGGTGTTGTGAGCTACCACAGGGTGTTGTGAGCTACCACAGGGTGTTGTGAGCTACCACAGGGTGTTGTGAGCTACCACAGGGTGTTGTGAGCTACCACAGGGTGTTGTGAGCTACCACAGGGTGTTGTGAGCTACAACAGGGAGTGGTGAACTTCCACAGGGTATTTGTTGTATTGTTACAGACACAATATAAATCTTTTTGTTGGTGTCTGGGTCTGGGTGCACCCATTCAATAAAACAATCAAAATATCAATAAATGTGTAACTCAAAGTTGTTGTCACCTGCCTTCAAGTGTCATTTATGATTGCCAGGGAGACCGGGGAGTGCTGTTGACAGTCTGCAGCAGGAGCAGATGATGAACAGATGGTATGTAGCTCCTCCGGGCGGATTTCAGGGACCAGCTGCTGACTGGGGCAATGTAGGCAGGGTTCCTATAGGACCGCCAGGTAGTGATGCTGCTGCTATGAACAAAGAACTCAGCTATGGACCACCTGGGAGAGTAAATAGTTATGTGGCTGCCCCACCTGGTACAGTGAGGTGAGAACTAGTTCTAGTTAAGTGAGGTGAGAACATTCCAACTATGATGGAGATAAATTAATTCAATTATTGCTTGCTATGCATTTGAAACCATAATTATGTGTAACAATAATTCGGGTAGTTGCCTTTATTCTCCCATTTCCATATGAGATTCTGTAGGAAATCACTTCCCATTTAGGAGTTGTTTGTCCATAGTAAATGTACTGACAACTCCACTTTAAATGATTATTTACTCAGATCGTTTTCAATCAGTTCAGTTACCAGCGTGGGATATTTCATCCAATTGCTTACTATCATTCTTTTATACAAAAATCAGGTACTTTGTGGTCACAGACATTGGAATTTGACAAAGTGCTATTGTTGTAGAGATGATATGAGTTAATCATTCCAGCAGAAGTATGTTATATATCTAACCACAAGTGTCTGGCTGTCATGAAGGAGCTAACAAGAGTGACATCACTTCCTGTACATATCTATTAACCCACAAGTCAATTGATATGATCGATTTATTGTGAGAAATATCTGTTATCACATGTTACTTTAGACAAGAATACGGGCATATGTTATCCGATTATATAAATAACGTTGTGACTATATAAAAGAGTCAGCACTTGGACGAACCGAACCTAAAAAATAAACCGAGCCTAAAAGGGACAAACCATCAAAATGAATATAAATGAGACCACTAACTACGATACCTATGTTAGGAACAATTCAGTTTTGTCTAAATATAATATATTCTGCTTATAAAATGACAAAAATGTATAACTTCCTATCAAAAAGATAACAAATCATGATGACTCACAAATGCGCCTATAACAAATCGTGTAGTAGCTCAGTACTAACAGGAAATGACATAAATGAGATGAATAGCGACAGATGGCAGATGGTGAGAGGTGAAACTACTCATACTGTGCTATGAGTACCATCATATACACCCCGACTAGCAATGCTATGATTTCTTTTATACTTTGACCTAGCTTTGTATCCTCAATCAACTCTGGTATCACCTGTAAACATACATAATTGCTTTGACAATTGGTACACAGTGCAGACAACTCCCTAAAAGTTGGACACAACCACTGATCACAATAACAAAACTCCAGGGAGTCAACGCATGCAGTGATTGCTTCAAACTAAGTATATGACTCGAGTAACTTGACAGTTTCAGTATATGTAATTCTCTAAAAACTAGAAGCCTCATTGATTAAGTCTTCTTTGTACAAACCAGCAGTCGATCGCTGTTCAAATAAAAGTCAGTTAAAAAATGTCGGATACATCAAGGGTGGGATAACTTCGTACTCATCACAGCACAAGAATGTATATCCAGAGATCTAATTTATTGAGAGGGGCATGTAAGGGAAGCTCCCCTCTCCCTCCCCCCATACACACTATAAATACTTACAGAAACAGTGGCTATGTATATAAAACCTCCAGCAGTGAATGGAAGCACCCAGAGAGTAGACTCAGTACTCATTCCACCAGCTGCGAGAGATAGGACAGTGCCACACATGGCCCCTATTGCAGTGGTGAACTGCAACATCATTGCCTGCAACAACACAACTAACCGTTATGACTAAGTGAGTTGTCTCCTCCGTGCAGTCTGTCAACTATTGGACGGCTACAACTAGCGAAACAACTCTCACTAGCACAAACCCCGATCTACTATTCATTCTTGACATGATACAAAACAAAGATAGTAAAGTATATTGGTTTTCTCGGATAAAAAGTCAGTACAAGCGCTTTTACAGAAGGTTGTTTAGTCGTCTCTGACATGAAACAACGACAGCAACGCTGACTCTCACAGTTTTGATCAAATACAGATAGAGAAGTTAAGTCACTCATACAAAGGATCAGACACGCGGTTGGACAAACAAACAGTGACAGACCTTCCGTTTGCTGCAGCCACTCTGCACTAGTATAGCAAAGTCTCCTATCTCATGGGGCACTTCATGCAGCAGTATAGTAACTGTAGTAATTAGCCCTACAGACTCTCCAGCCAGGAAGGAGGCTCCTATAGCCAGCCCATCTGTAAAGTTGTGCGCAAAATCTGCGGCTAAGTTGAGGTAGCCAGCAATTCTAAGAGATTCTACAAGGTATCAAAAATGGAGTAAATGATAAATGTATTGACGAAGATCGTGTGCAGACAACTCCCAGCTGCCTTGCCTTTAACAACCGTATAAAACAAGTTTGTTTTTCCATAATAAAAATAGCAATAGCTGTGCAGCTACCGCTAGATGAGTTTTACAGAAATTAAAACATAGTAAACCCTTTACACTTGAGTGAAGTAATCAAAGTGTGGCCAACTGCCCTTGTCACGTGACCCTCTGGAGCCAAATGCTTGAGTGGCTACACTATAACTTATAGAAAAAGGATCATTTTCAACGGATCATAATGCAGCAAATTGACATAACAAAGCTTTGAACAACCATTTAGCTGAAAGCTCAGCATGTCTCCTAGCTCTCCGGGAATTTTAAACCAAAAAAACTAAATTTAAACAAAGAAATAAGGGCCGAAATATAGTGCTTATATTACCACTTATATTATAAAAAATATAAACTATAAAATATCTGTTTTGTACCATTCAATTTTCATATAAACTTTTAAATAACTAAAAGCTTGTAAATATCCAAAAGTTAATCATATAAATATAATCTCAAAATAGCTTAAATAATAATAACATAAATATTCCAAAAAAATTATAATTATTATTTTCTATGGTACCAATGAAATCAATCAATTCTTTTTTCAAAATGAGCATACTACTTTTTGACAATATTCATACTTCACTTTAGAGTAGTCTATTATGGGTTTTTGTCATTCAGTGAGCTGTTACGAAGAAAGAAGAAATAATAATAAATAGTAGGTAAAATAAATAACAAAGCAAAATAGTTCGTTATTTTTTTCATATCGCTCATTCACATCAGCAGCAACACACTAACGACGGACACTCCACTTTTAATATTAGCTACCAGTATCTCAGCATCTGTAAAATTATACCACTTAATTTATTATTATTATTTATTATTAAGTGGCATTTCGGTATTTTGGGTATCCGCCATATATATAGGAATTAACGCGACTGTGCACCCTGTATACAATTACAAAAAGTCACGCGAGCTTACTGGCATGAAAGTGAACATTTTTGCAGTATAGGGCATGTAATCATTAGTAAACGTATTGGCAAACATCTCAATGTCCAGTACTGCTCAATAGAGAGTTATCCCTCCTAAGGGGAGATGACTCTTTGTTTATTCCTGGCTCTGGTGACGGTTAAAAGTTTTAAACAGAGTTTTACTACAAAAAAATCAACTTGATAAAATAAATATTTGTGCTAGATTGAAATATAAGATGTTCACACAGGTATCACTGCACACAGGTATTACTGCACACAGGTATTAGTGCAATTGATGTACAAACGTCGTTAGATCTATTTTAGTTATGATGTTACTGGAACGGGAAGGATGCAAATGTGCCATTGAGTGGGCAATGATGCATGGAAAGCCTGGCAATGGAAATAGCCAAGATTCAGTAGAATTAGTAGTTAGCACTGCAGTAAACCAGCCCTCTCTCCCAATGACAAGTACCAACAAGTGTAATAGACCACCAACCTTTTCCCTCTGGAATGCTATCCTCAGCAGCATCTTCCTGCTCTCCATCATCATCAGAGTCTTTTTCCTTTTTCTTTTTGTCAGAAGCGGATGGTGCAACAGGTGCTGGCTTGGAATGGCTGTGACTGTGCGCATGCTCGCCTGCGGATGCAAGCACACAATCACAATGAAAACAAAAACAATAAAATCAAATGAACATTGTCAGTAAATTGACGCACCTTTGACGAGTCTCACAAACTTCTCCACACAAAGAAATGCTATGATGCCGGCCAGTACCCACAAGCCCACAGCCATGTCATGACCTCCGGCACCATGGGAATGTCCATGGGATGATTCATGGGAGTGTCCATGACCTTCATCTCCGGTGTGAGAATGAGGGGATACTGCATGTGGTATCAGGTGCAGGAAGGCATCACCTAGCAAAGACAAATTACAAACTGCCGTACAAAGCACAATGCAACCATGCTTTAAGGATTTGCTATCTGAAAATGACAAACTCTCACCAAGCAGACCACCAGAAGCAAATGCAAGAAGAACTTTCAGCAAGGGTCTGTGTCGATCATCGTTTGCATTTTCCACAGGGATGAGCACGAGAATAAACACTGGAGCGACGCTAATTAGAGCTGTAGCCCCCAAAGCCTTAGCCCACAATACTCCATCAAAGCCTCTGCTCTTAGCTGAAATAAGCAAGTTGTTGTTGTTTGAAGTCTGGAGAAGAATAGTGCAGAACTCATGCGAGCGTAGCGTATATAAGACAAAAGGATTTATATGTAAATTCGTCCCCCACGGTGTTTTTAATTTTTTAAATATTTCTGCGTGGCTACTTTTTTAATAACTTGGGGCCAGAAAATGGTAGAAACAAAATTTAAAAGGGTATCAAATGGATACAATAAACCGCACAGGTTTAGCCAATAATTGCATGGTCTTCATAGCTGTGGACCTCAAAAGTAACGAGTGGAAAATACTTCATAAACCTGCAATTTCCTATTGCGCCATGGGCCACTAAGACTTCAGTATATGTCATTCAGATTCTCTGTTATTTTACCGACCCTGTGGTATACTATTTATCATCGAGCAATCACGTGATGTAGACAAAACAATTTATTTACTGGAGAGTCACATTCAAATAATTAAAAAAAATTATATAACGTACCAATAGCTAATTAGCATGACGGATGGTCATGCGTCACTGATTTTGCGTCACCGCAACAGTACCATTGTCACCAATGCTTAATTACCGGGACCACAAACCATTGTTTTTTTAAGCAAAAGTACTTTTTCTCAATTCCTTTTCTGAGACAACCACTGGTGTGACAGAAATAATTTTTGCACCATTGGATGGACAACATATTTTTGTAAATGCTGATGCTCTATTTGAGAAAAAATTGTCAAAATAAAAATTGCACTTGTGCTAGCTACACTAAGTAAAAAAAGTTATAAATAATACTACTACTACTCACTAAACTAGGATTATCAAATGTTGTGATGTTTGTCAAGTTTAATCATAACTATGGATTATTGAGCCAACAGCATAATAAATTCGAAACACAAATCTAATCCAGTTACCTTGTTGCTGCTTACTTTTTGCATCGCCTCCTTCGTTATTATTATTAGTAGTAGTAGACTCAGAGCCATGACTGTGCCCGTGATGATCGTTTTGTTGCTGTGGTTTCTTTACAATTTCAGGACCTCTGGCAGATGTGCCTTCATTAGCCTCTCTTGAATACTTGTGTGCAGCTGGCTCTGAAGGCTCATCGTGTGAATGTTCATGACATAAGGCGAATTCAATTGAAAAAGTCACGAGGGTGACAAAGCAAAGAAAAAACCCTAATTGCATGGAGGCAGCCATGTTTGGTACTGAAAGACGTGTCAAGTCTTAAAACTAACAAAGTTATTTGTAACTTTTGCTGGTACATTGAAAACACCAAAACAACCTGACTAACCTAATAATTTTTATGCCCTTTTTGTAGCTTATGTAGGTGAAATATTGTTCCAAATTACATGAAAACTATGTTTTATACTTAAAACCATAACTTTGTTGGTAGTGAGGTTAAACATGCTAGCGTGGCGACGCATGCGCTAGTGTAAACAATATGGAATCCTCTATAGAAAGAGATGCAAAACTAGCCGCAGCAAGAAAAAAGGTGCATTATATCTGTCCTGCATATGCTACCATGACCCACAGCTTCCCTATAAACCAACGTAACCCTGCTAAGTAGCCAGTTTTGCTTATAGTTTTTGTTTTGTAGCTTTTAAACATACAAAACAATTGCCGATATATAATTAATAATATACGGCGGATGTTCAAGTTGTTGAACTTGTTCAATCTCAACAAACCATCATCAATGTTGTTGTTGATGATCGATGATGATTATTATTACTAATTATTATTGTTATTTATAATAGTAATCATATATTATTAATTACTTATTATGTTTATTATCTTTTATTGTGATTTATTATTAGTAAATAAGGAAGCAAGCGAGGAGGACACTTCATATTGTGCAGGATTTTTGTATAACTAACACGTAGTTATCTCGGTAGCCACCTACACTGTTTGCTACCTCTAGGCAGAGAGTTGTCTGTCAGTCCCGACAGCCTGTTAGTCAGAGACCTATCGGCGTCCACCCGTTAGCATGACTGCTGCAGGGCGAGCACTTTGGTTATCGTCTGCCTATAGGCCTGTCGTTGTCGTCGTCGTCTTTTGTCAGATAACTCTGAGTACTGTCAGGACCTATAAGGTCGTTCGAGTAGTTATCATAAAGCAATGTAGTCGTCTGTTAGAATATCAAGTAGTAAGCTTGATTGAGTGTAAGCTGCTTATATTTCTTATCAGAAAATAACCAGTGAGTCTCCTCAGTAACACTGACTTGTGAGGAGCTCTGTTTGACTTTATATACTGGAGAGGCGGTGCTTAATAACAAAATAGCCTCGTTGAAAAAGAGTATAAAATAATAATAATAAATGTCGAGGTTAAATCTCGATCGCACACGTGATTGCAAATAAAGGAAGTAAATAGAACTGCTGTTTGTTGTCCATCGTACGTATGATTCGATGTTTTCCTGTACACAGCCCCCCCCATTGGTCGTCGTAGGGGACCAATGAGACGGTACAAAACGAGAATACGAATAAAAATGGATGACAATAGTATAATAATAATAATAAAATATCTGTAGGCATAGACGTAGCGATAACAGTAGAAAAATACAGTGTACATAGAAACATGTGGTAATGCAGATATGGTATATATAATTATGTACAATGATTGCAAGGTAATGTGGGGACTAGTGTCCTAAGTTACGTGTTTGTTTTAAGCGGCCTGATTTTCCAAGTCCTTAATCTGCTCCTTGACGTCCTGGGCTTGTCGTAATAGTCTATATGCATCCTCGGTTAGTTTATTGAGCTCGGCTCTTTTGCGTTCAAGTCTACGTCCCCTTTCTCTCTGCTCCCTACGTCTTCCGTCGTCTCTTGGGGGCGAGGTATGCACGACTCTACATCTGAGGGCGATCGGGGAGGTCTCTCTGGGGCGTCGGGCTGTGGCAGCTTTGTCTGTCTGGCGATGCGTCTCCCGACGCTTCTCCGTCTGGTCGTTTAGTTGTTTAGTCAGCATCACTGTTCTGCGCACCTGTTCTGCAGTAGTCTCTATCTTCTTAGGTTTATATAGTGGTGATACCTCACGTGGTAGCTTTTTGATTGGACTACTGCTGTGCTTGGGAGCTCCTAGTCTATCTTGGATGGACGGGGCTCGCTTGTGAGCTGGAGTAACGTTTTCTTTCTTTTCCAATACTGGTTGCGGGTGTCCAAAGGGCGGCGGGTGAGGCCAAGTCATGAATCTCGTGAATTCTGGATACGAGTCAGCATCCACCTCGTAAAGAGGTGCTTGTGGTCCACCATGAGCCGTAGCCTTATTTTGTTTAGTAATATGTTTCCGCAGTGCATCTCGGGAGGCAGACTTCTTCCCGCACGTACAGAAGTAGTAGACGAAGTGTTGGTGCGTATGATAGACTACGCGCTTGCGGCCATTGGTGTAGCTACAATGGTTACACTTCCACTCGTCGTCTGTTCCTTCCACCTTGACTACCATTTCTTTCAGTGATGTGATGGTATTTGAAGACAGCCACGTAGTACGATTGCCCGTACTTTCGCTCAGCTGTCGGGAGGAGAGTGAAACTTTATTAATATGAATTACCTCTCGTCCTAGCTGTGCTTGTTCCCTGTTATGTATCTCTTCTTTTGTTGCCACCCGATTGGTGCAGGGAGCCTGTCGAGTCTCTAATTCGCTTGCAACTTGCATGATGTATTCCTCCCCTACTATTTGCTCGGCTACGGAGGCATCCTCTTCTAACGACAAGTCCATCTGCTTTTTCTGCCTCATTTTTTCGAGTGCTGTCGTAGCAATAATAATTAATTCTTCTGTGGAGAGTAGTGTTAAATCGTGCGTGCTGCTTGAAATCTTGCTGCCAAGTGACAGCTCTTCGTTTTGTTGTGAACAAGCTTGCCGCTGTGCTGCGTGAGCTGTTGGTTGATTGGTGGATTCATCTTCGACGTCACTCACCCACGTGGTCAACTCTCCTACGTCATCGCTCAGTAACTTAGCTGCGGGGCTTTGTACTGCAACCGATCTATCACGCATAGAGCTATCGTTTTTTATGTTGCCAGTAGAGTTGTGCTGGGTGTTGTTTTCTCCTGACACTCGTTCGTCGCTGCGGGCCAAACTCTTTTCGTGGGAGGTAAGTCGATAATTATTTAATTCATTTTGTTGTGCAGCTAATTGTTTCCAATAGTTTTTTGCACTTTCTAATGACTCTGGCAACGCCTTATCTTCGGAGCACTGTTTTAATGCCAATAGTATATTTTTTTGGCTGTCACAGTGCTCAGAGGGTTCTAGGCGTTGCTTTATTACTGCTGACAGTAATAAATTGTTGTTTGGATGTACTACTCCTTCGTCGACCATCTGATAGCACTGATAATCAGCTAATTTCGACGGCGGCCTAGTTGTTCTCTTAGGCCTGCCTGTCTCAGTTGGCTCTTCATTGGTAGCTTGTTCCTCTCCTGTGTCCCGGTGAATTTCTACTGCACTCTCTTCTAGCAGCTCTGTTGCTTGGTCACTGGCATTGCTTTCTACCGCAAGGGGAATTTGAGGGGGGGTGTTGCCAGCTGCCTCATTGGTCGGTAATGCTGGCCACTCCCTGTCCCTTTCCCATTGCTCGTGTCGGCTCTGTCTTGGTGGTGGGTTTGGTAATGTCTCCCAGCCTCTGTTCTGAGTGGGCTGGGGGTTGTTTTGTCGAGCGGCCTGCTCCATTAGGGCGGGTAGTTGGGAGAGCTGGCGCTCCAGGACTTGCAGGTTCGTCTGGTCGGTTTCTCTGGCTTCTGGGTTTCTGGTTGGTGATACGCCTGGTTCTGGGGTTTGTCTGATACTGGGTCCACGGGGTCGGCCGCGCCTTCTGATTGCGCCCTTCATGTTTGGGCGCAAGGCGGTCTCCCTGTTGGTGGGGGCTCTCCCCATGGGTTCGTGACAGGGGCGGTACTCCTTCAGCCGCCGCTCGTTCTGCACAGTTGTTTGGCCGTCCTTCTCTATTTTATAGGTGTGGTTTGGGTAGGCCTCCACTATCCGGTAGGGCCCCACAAAACTGGGTTGCAGCTTGGGGTTGCTACCCTTTACCCGCCTCTTGTTTTCTAGCACCACCAAGTCATCGGGTACGTAGAGTAATGGCTCCTCTGTGTCGTCTTGTCTGACCTCTATTTGTTGCTCCCGGAGTAGGTCGTGAGCTGCCTGTAGGTCTTCCTGCATCTGGAGCGCATACTCGGTTACTAGTTGTCGATCCATGTCTGCGGGCCTGCCGTCCAGTTGGTCGGGCAATCTGACCTCTCTACCCAACATGAGGTAGTTTGGTGTTTCTCCGGTCGCGGAGTGTGGGGTGCCGCGAAACGCCCGCATTATCTGGGGTAGCAGCAGGTCCCACTCTTCTTGCCCGCGCCTCAGCAGGAGCGTCCGCAAGGAGTCACCCAATGTCCGGTTTTGTCTTTCCACTACCCCGTTGCCCTGTGGGTGGTAGGGTGTGGTGCGTGTTTTATCGACGTTCCACAGGACGCAGAGCTCGGCCATGAGCCGCGACTCGAATTGGGCCCCTTGGTCTGTGTGGAGCTCCTCTGGTAGTCCCCAGTAACAGAATACTCTCTCATCAAGGGCGGTGGCGACCGTGGGGGCGGTGGCATCTGGAATGGCGATGGCATCATGCCACCGCGTAAAGTGGTCTGATAGCACCAGGACCCACTTATTCTTCCGCCTGGTCTCTGGGAGAGGTCCCACCAAGTCCACGGCCACCTTCTGAAAGGGTCTGCCGGCAAACAACCTCTGTCTTCCCTGGACCGGCTGCACTCCACCTCTCTTGGCCACCTGGCAGACTTCGCAGGACTTGACTAGTCTTCGTACCTCAGCGGACATTCCTGGCCAGTACCAGTTGAGTTGGATTCGGTTCCTGGTGCGGTTTACACCAGCATGGGACAGCCCATGCGTATCCCAGATTACCTGTCGGCGTCGGGATGACGGACAGACTGCACACAGTCTGGTTCGGCCCTTGGGGGCTATTTGTATAGTAAGAGTACCATCGGGTTGTACTGCCATGGCCTCCCTACGACTGTAGAGTGCTCGCAGTTCCCTACTCCCCTCTTCCAACTCTCTCTTGGTGACTGGCTGGCCGCCGCTGATTTCTCTGTACATTCTGGCCACTGGGTTTTGTCCAGTGCGCTGTTGTTCGACCAGTTCTACACTGGTGACTACACGCAGCGCTGGTGTATCTGCTTTTCTCTCTGGGCTCGGTATTGGTACAAGATGGTCTTGCCGGTTTCTCGCTAGCACGTCTTCTGAGATAGGAGGCCTCGCTAACTGGAGTTCTGGTCCAGGGGCTCTGGCAAGTTCAGCATGGGTCGGTCCGCCATCACGCTGTTCTATGGCGCTGCACTGACGGCAGTCCATACAAGGTTCGCGTCGGCTTAACCCATCAGCGTTCCCATGCTGTTTGCCAGCCCTGTGCTCGAGTCGGTATACGAACTCGGCTAGAATCTCCAGCCACCTCGCAATCTGGTTGGACGGCTCCTTCCGTCGGCACAGCCACCTTAAGGATGCATGGTCGGTACGGAGCTTGAACTCTCGACCGTAGAGGTACGGTCGAAAGTGTTTAACTGCTTTAACGACAGCCAGTAGCTCGCGCCGAGTCACGCAGTAATTCCGCTCAGCGGGTGCCAGAGTCTTGCTGTAATAAGCAATGACTCTCTCTTGTCCGTTCTGTACCTGCGACAGTACTGCCCCTAATCCAACGGCGCTTGCGTCCGTATCCAGGATGTAGGTCTTGGCAGGGTCGGGGTAGCCTAGTACTGGTGCTCGTATGAGTCCCTGTTTCAGTTGTTCAAAGGCCACCTGCTCCTCCTTCCCCCATTTCCAGGGGGTGTCCTTGCTGGTCAGGACCGTTAAAGGCTTAGCAGTGGTGGCGTACCCTGGCAGATACTGCCTGTAGTACCCTGCGGTGCCGAGGAAGGCCTGCAGTCCTTTGATGTCTCTGGGGGGCGTCCATTCGGCTACGGCCTGTACCTTCTCCGGGTCAGTGGCGACACCCTCTGCACTTACTACATGCCCCAGGTACTTGACCCGTTGTTGCAGTAGCTCGCATTTAGATGGCTTGACCTTAAGGTTGGCCTGCTGTAGCCTACCCAACACCTCTCCCAGCCTTTGCAGGTGCGTCTCGAAATCGGGTGCGATTACAATCACATCATCCAGGTAGAGCAGCAACGTTTTCCAGTGCAGCCCTTGCAGCACTCGTTCCATCAAACGTTGGAACGTGGCAGGGGCGGAGGTCAGCCCGAAGGGCAGCACCTTCCAACGCCATAGTCCACTCCTGGTGATAAAGGCCGACTTCTCCTTGGCGTCTGCATCTAACGGCACCTGCCAGTATCCACTGGTCAGGTCCAACGTGCTAAAGTACTTGCTGCCAGCTAGGGCGTCGAGGGACTCGTCTATCCTAGGTATAGGATAGGCGTCCTGCCTAGTGACATCGTTTAGCCTCCGGTAGTCGATGCAGAACCGCCACGTGCTGTCTTTCTTGCGCACCAGCACCACCGGGGAACTCCACGCCCCGTCTGCGGGCTCGATCAGCCCCTTCTCTAGCAGGTCTTTCACTTGCCGTTCAGCTTCAGCCTCCTTCTCGGGTCCCAGCCTGTGGGGAGGCAACCGAACTGGTCTGGCGCCTTCGGCAACTGGAATGGCATGCTCTACAAGGTCAGTACGGCCAATGTCTCCGCTATTCTTGCTAAACACGGCCTCGTACTTCCTAAGCAATCCCCTCAACTGTTCCATCTGCTGCTCGTCCTTGCACCCTCTGCTCGCCTGCTCGTACAGTTCCACCAGGTGGTCAGGCACTGGTGGACCTGTCGGACCCGATCTGACTGGGCCCCCGGGTGTGGTTTGCTGTACCTCGTCGGCCGCTACCCCCGTGAACGTTCCGATAACCTCGCCGGCTGGCAGGCTTATCACGTTCGGGGTAGGGTTGAGGCATCGGACCAACACCCGTCCTTGTTTATCGGGCGAGTTTACGCTCGTAGCCAAGGGTAGGCTTCCCGGTAAACTCTGGATTACGCCCTGCGGACAGTAGCTTCGTGCGGCAAGGTGGCACGGTATGGTAGCTTCTGTCTGTGGGGGAATTTCTGTCCTCCGAAGTACCTGGACTTTGGAGATCAGTGCTCGTCCATAACGGTCGGTGCACACCAGTTCCTTGTCCTGCATGAACAGTACTGGCTGATCAAAACCCATACGGCACTTTTGGTTGGCCAAGAATGGCATCCCAAGGATGACGTCCTCGCTGATCTGTGTAACGACAAATGTCTCTGTGTAGGCCACAGATCGGACTCGTCCGGTCACCGTGAGTAGGCCGTAGAACGGTAACTTGGTGCCGTCTGCCATCAGTCCGTGGGAGTCGTACTCCTGTAGGCTAGCCTTCCGGTGATCCGGCAGCCGGTCGTACACACTCTTTGCGAGTAAGTTGGTGTTACAGCCGGTGTCCACCAGGTAGGTCACCGTCTTTCCTTCTACTTTGCCTGGTAGGTAGTAGCTTGACTTGTGTGGCCTCTCCACCGGGTTGACACATGAGGCAAGAGGGGTGGTCTCTACTGGCAGCCTGGGTGACTCTCGAGGCTCTCCCCTGTGTCTAGCAGGAGTCTGCACTCGTCCGTGCCACTGTCTTTTCGCCTTCTCCCTCTGGGTGTGTGTATCCCACGGTGGTGGCTCCTCATTGTCAGACATGTCGTCCTCCAGGGCAGGTAGGTGGTCGAACCTATTCTGGGTTGGGACTGAAACCGGCTGGGGTATGGGTGCGCTGTGGACCGGTCGTCTTGCTTCTTGCCACCCATCTGGGGTCTGTCCTCCAGACCCGACTCGTCTGTTGGTTCTCATGGCCCATTTGCAGCCAATAGGTCTCCCTACTGCTGCGGGCCGGTTGCGTTTCCCTGGTTGGGGGACCATGTCTCCTGGCGGCACTCCCTCTGGGTGTGCCCCAGCTGTTGACACCGCCAGCATTTGACTACCTTTTTTGGTGGTCTGGCTGGGGCGCCGTTTGGCTGGGCAGTCTTGAGGGCGGCCACTTCTTGTGTTAGCGCACTGAGCGCCTTGGCTAATGTCTCCAGGTGTGTCTCCACTTTAGGGGCTGTCTCTGCGGCCTTTACTTGCTGGCACTCTTGTTCCTCCTCTACTTCCACGGTCCTGATCTTGGGACCCGTATAGGTCGGCTGTATCTGCAGGTATTCATTTCCTGCCTTTACTGCAGCTTCTACGGAGGTCGGCTGGATTGCCAAGAGATGCCTTTGGAGGTATGCGTTCCCTAGTGTATTTTGGAAATGTTCCAGGGCATACTCGTTCCTCTGCATCCGGGGGGAGTCGTCATGTGCCGCCTCTATTAATGCCTCGATGGCGAGGGCATGTTCTCTGAGTGAGTGTCGTGGCTCCTTTCGGTAGCCAGACAGCCTTGCCCTTGCTTCTCGGCGGGTGAGCCCGAAGCTCGCTCTTAGGGAGTCCATGATCGCCCAGATCGTTTCTCCTCGTCCGCATTGTTGCGCTTTTCCTTGTAATGCCTGCCTCAGATGGATGATGGCGGTGGCCGGCGCCCAGTCGTTGGCTTCTGAGACCTCTTGGAAACGTTGCAGGAAGTACTGCACGTCCCCAGAGCCGTCATAGACTGGTGCCTTGAAGGGTGATGTCTTGGGAGGAGCGTCTGTCAGCTTCTCCAGTATGTTGGTCAATTGACCCATGATCCTAGTGGTTGGATCCCTGTCCACACTCATGGCTCGTCTGCTAGTCATGGTCTGTCCTTTCTTCTCTTTGTCCTAGAGGTCCTTCTCTGTCAGGGGATTCGTGCAGATCCCACTGCTGCCACCAATGTGCAGGATTTTTGTATAACTAACACGTAGTTATCTCGGTAGCCACCTACACTGTTTGCTACCTCTAGGCAGAGAGTTGTCTGTCAGTCCCGACAGCCTGTTAGTCAGAGACCTATCGGCGTCCACCCGTTAGCATGACTGCTGCAGGGCGAGCACTTTGGTTATCGTCTGCCTATAGGCCTGTCGTTGTCGTCGTCGTCTTTTGTCAGATAACTCTGAGTACTGTCAGGACCTATAAGGTCGTTCGAGTAGTTATCATAAAGCAATGTAGTCGTCTGTTAGAATATCAAGTAGTAAGCTTGATTGAGTGTAAGCTGCTTATATTTCTTATCAGAAAATAACCAGTGAGTCTCCTCAGTAACACTGACTTGTGAGGAGCTCTGTTTGACTTTATATACTGGAGAGGCGGTGCTTAATAACAAAATAGCCTCGTTGAAAAAGAGTATAAAATAATAATAATAAATGTCGAGGTTAAATCTCGATCGCACACGTGATTGCAAATAAAGGAAGTAAATAGAACTGCTGTTTGTTGTCCATCGTACGTATGATTCGATGTTTTCCTGTACAATATCTATAAAAAAAGAGCTAACTGGCAGTGACTAAATGATCACATCCAGCCCCAGCTCCAACCTCTAGAAACATCGAATGAGCCTGTAGGAGACATCTGGCAAAACTTCAAGAAAATACTTCAAGGCGCAGCAGATGAGTATATACCAACCAAAACCACTAAATCTCGCCCCTCACGCCCATGGATCAGTAAGCAACTGGAGGCCAAGATCAAGCTAAGAGACTCCACTCTAAGAGCAAAACAAATGGGCATGTAGGAGTGGAAGAGCGCTATCACAAGATAAAGGCAACTGTCCAGAGAGAACTTCGTAATGAACACAACAACTATGTGGGAAACATCCTCACTGAAGACAGCTCAACTACCAACACAAACAAGAAGTTCTGGAACTATGTTAAACATCGTAGATCTGATAACTCGGGTATAGGCACACTGAAACACGGCTCAAGACTCATAACCGATCCAACTGAGAAAGCTGAAGCCCTGAATCAGCACTTTAAATCAGTGTTCACACCTGAGGAGCCCCCTGGCAGCCCAACTGATATACCAGAGAACAACAGTAAGATGCCACCCATCACTGTTGCCATTAATGGAGTGTACAAACAACTCAAAGAACTAAATCAACACAAAGCTACGGGTCCAGACAATCTCAGTGCCAGACTCGTGAAGGAGACTGCATCCACCATAGCTCCAACCCTCCGCAACATTTTCCAAATATCCCTAGATAGATCGCAAGTACCTCAAGGCTGGAGACATGTTCGAGTCGGTGCCATTTTTAAAAAAGGTGACAAATACGATCCAGGTCACTACAGAACCCATTAGTATCACATGCCTATGTAGTAAAATCATGGAGCACATAATAACCAGTCACATGATGTCATACCTTGAGGGAAATAACATGTTGCACAACAGACAACATGGGTTCAGAAGCAGGAGAAGTTGTGAGAGCCAACTGGTGGAATTAACATCACACTCTCAGCCTCACTAGACCAGGGAAAGGAAGTCGATGCTATAATGCTCGACTTCAGTAAAGCCTTCGATAAGGTCAGTCATAAAAAACTCATTCAGAAGATCAACTCAATTGGAGTCAACCTACAGGTTACAAAGTGGGTCAGGAGCTTTCTGACGGGTCGCACCCAGGAGGTGGCAGTTGATGGTCACCACTCTGCCCCCTGCAGTGTCACCTCTGGTGTACCCCAGGACTCAGTCGTGGGACCCTCACTTTTCTTGATATATATAAATGACCTACCCAAATCAGTTAAATCAGAAGTGAGACTTTTTGCTGATGATACCGTTGTGTACACAACCACCGACAAAAGAGACCAACTGCGAGACGATCTGAGAGCGCTCGAAGACTGGGAGTCCCTCTGGCATATGCAGTTCAACCCCAGTAAATGCGAACTCATCACTTTTAGCAGGAAGAGGAGCAACAAATCAAACAACGCATACTCCCTTTATCACACAACAATCCCGAAAACCGACACAATCAAATATCTCGGAGTGAAGATACAGAGTACCCTCCGATGGAACACAAACACCAGCTACATAACAGAGAAGGCTTCTGGTAAGGTAGGTTTCATACACAGAACCATACCATCATCTCTAAACGGACTCAGAGACAAAGCCTACTGTTCCCTAGTTAGACCAATCATGGAATACTCGTCCACGGTGTGGGACTCCTCGCTGACAACCACCCAAGCCGAAAAACTAGAGTCAGTGCAGCGTAAAGCTGCTCGAATGGTGCACAGCATACCAAGAACAGACCATATCACCAGTTCCACTGCCCTCATATCAGAACTAGGGTGGGAGCATCTCCAGGAAAGAAGAGAGAGAAGAAGACTGGGTTTCTTCCGGGCAATGCACTTCGGGGAGGTCGCGACCAGTGTTGAGGACTTCCTCGACAGGCACATCCCAACTTTGGGCTACTTGAGACGCCATGACAAGCAGTACACCATTCCCCACTGCAACTCGAAATCACACCAAAAGAGCTTCTTCGTTGCTACAGCCAAAGTCTGGAATTCCTTGCCCCCCAGTAGCTCACTGCTACATGGTCCCCCGGTGGCTGGCTAGGTCCCAAGACTGGCAATCCCATGATTTCCCGTTGGCTACACTGGACCGATTACTGACAGACGGCTTGCCACATTGCCGGGACCTTCAGCATTGAAGTTGGCGATCATCCTAGAAGTACGAAGTAAGTAATATTTACATTTACGCCGTATACTGCGAAGGACCGTTTCCGGCATCAACTCGCAGCTCCTGGTCTTATTAGGAGATTCAGCTACAAGGATTTCAAGTAGCTGTCAAAGCAACACCCTATACCCTAATAATAATTATTATTATATATATTATTATTATTATTTATTGTTTGTTATTCATCATCTCATCGTTGATTGATTGCTTATTTTTTTGTATCATCATCAGATAATAATACAACCACGAACAATCAGAGTAGAAAAAGAGTGTTGTCAGGATTGATAAATGATGAATGAAGATGTATGTGTATGTATTCACAGTAGCAACTAGCTAGTAGTAGTAGAAGACTACTGTGTACAAGAGTGATTTTTAAGTAAAGAATTCTTGTGGTGTGACCTCAGTAATTTTTGCCCCAATCATTCTTGCAAAAAAAATCATTAATGTCTCACCACAAAAATTGGTCCAATGCACAGGTAACAAATTACCATAAAAGCTGTTTGGTGTTTCTTACTTATATCTATTTGAATTTTGTTTCTAGCAGAGCCTGTAGTCCCAAGTTATCAAAGTATTAGTAATTGAAGAATGTTTGCGACATTAAAAAATCTGTGTGAGGCGAAGTTACATATCAATCAATGCTGTATCTTAATAAACGTTATGCTCAGATGAGTTTTGTACAAACCAAGTGGTGTTATGCGCTAGCAGCTTTTGCTCACTTCCTACTTCTAGTAGTCTACTACTACTATGACCACTACTTACTACCCATTTTTTTTGTCGGTACTGCTTTTGTCGAATTTTATGGAATTATGAATTATTGTTATACTGTGGGTGTGATCACCTCTACTGCTTAGTTTCCTGTAGGGCTTTCTGTTCATTGTCATATATTGTTAAATTTTTACTGAAAAATTAACAAATATGTTATTACTATCCCAATTAATAAAAACTTTACGTTGTAAATAGTAATGTACTAGTAGTGATCCTCTAAAGAGCATGCTAACTAAAAATTGACATGTTTTAATTTTGCGTATTCCCGAGCGAGAAACTGGCAATGTGCTGTACGAATGTTTTTGCTCTGAGGAAAATTACTTGGTAACAGCTGCACTCAGTGTGTTGAAACCACTCAAATAGATTTTTAGCAGTAAGAAGGGGTGGTAAATTCAAACATGTCATTTTTAATATATACATTTATAAAATCATCATTGATGCAAGGTTATTTAGAAGTTTTCTATTACCGTTTTTAGCGAAATGTTTTTGTGTTTTTTGTTTTCTTTGTATTAAAATAATAGTACATACGCAAATATAACTATACAATTGACAACTGTCTGTGTTGTATTGTAGAAGAGTAAGGTGTAAGCATTATATATAGTGTTGGAAATAATTGAATAATTGGTATGGACTTTATCCAGCCCGTTTATATGTCAAAGGGTATTAGTGACATTAGAACATAATGGACATTATTAGCAGCATAGGATTGGTTAGGGTCATGTGGCAGTGGTCACTTTGGAGCTGTGCAATGGCAATAACGCTTTCGCTTTGGTTACGTACACGCATCATTGTAAATGTTATATTTTGTGTCTTAGCTGAAAAAGTTCAAGACTCAGAAAGGAGGAAAACAAACAGACAATGTAACTGGCAATGGTTCTATCCCCGATATTTTAGATAGTGGCAGGTGAGTACATTTGGTGGCCATGTTTAACTGGCATGGATAGAGTAGAATGAATGAGTGATTGTTCAGGTTTGACGGATAGTACCAGAGACCTTTACTCTTGTGATCATCGATTAGATTGCTACCGTCGTATGGTACACTTTAAATGTTTTGCTGACAGCCTTCTGTGGCTGTGGCAGCGCATTAGATGATTCGTAAAACACTAATTCTCTCCACTCTATTTACGTCACACCAGGTATCATCAGATCGCCTTCAGTCCTGTTTGTTCAGTTTATTAAACTGAAAGCTTTATATCATTTCCTAAATAAGAATTATGTGAATGGACTATTATTAGCAAATTGCTGTGTTTTTTGGGTATGCTACATGTCTATGTCTATACTTACATCGAATAAATCTATTACTCTACACATTGTTGGGTTATGTGTCTACGCCGATATTGCCCATATACTTTCAGTCTAGGAACTGATTCGTCAGCAGTGGAGAGTCTGTTGCAGCTATCCAATCAGCTGAATGGGTTGTTGGAAGACAGCGCTGACCTGGACAGAGTGGCCACCAATGGGTCTGCTGGTTATGGGACAGCCGTGAATGGTAGGTCTGCAGTGAATGGTAGGTCTGCAGTGAATAATGCAATAGTGTATAGCTATGCTCATTATATCTTATAAGGCATTCCACCAGTGTATATACAGTGCGCTGTGTGCTGTATACCAATACATTTATAGAAGGGTAGGTAGCACTTCTTCCCATTAACACTTTCTATGTACCCTGTGCATACTGCTCGTTGTTTCATCCAAGATTAATTGTGGTTTTGATATCTCAGTTGCTTTGAGTGTTAACTTTATTGTCCTGTGTGTACAAATGATGGTATGAGTGCCCGCTCTAACCTAGCACAGTTCACTGGCTGGTCTCTGCACTCGTAGGCGACTCACCAAAGAGTCGACGCTCCCCCAGCGGTAGGCAGGCGTCTAACGAGGAGTCACTGATGCAGAGGAACCGGGAGCTGGCAGACAAAGTCAAACAGCTCCAACAGAAAAACACACAGCTCACTAGGCAAATGCAAATACAGGTGCGATTGCTTTTTCTTCAACTTACCTTTCACAGTCTCTCACAGTCTCTACCAGTCTCTCACAGTCTCTCACAGTCTCTCACAGTCTCTCACTGTCTCTCACAGTCTCTCACTGTCTCTCTCAGTCTCTCACAGTCTCTCTGTCTCTCACAGTCTCTCGCTGTCTCTCACAGTCTATCAGTCTCTTACAGTCTCTCGCTGTCTCTATCAGTCTCTCACTGTCTCTATCAGTCTCTCACAGTCTATCAGTCTCTCACAGTCTCTCTCGGTCTCTATCAGTCTCTCGCTGTCTCTCACAGTCTCTATCAGTCTCTCACTGTCTCTCACAGTCTCTATCAGTCTCTCACTGTCTCTCACAGTCTCTCACTGTCTCTCGCAGTCTCTATCAGTCTCTCACAGTCTCTCTCGGTCTCTATCAGTCTCTCGCTGTCTCTCACAGTCTCTATCAGTCTCTCACAGTCCCTCATAGTCTCTCGCAGTCTCTCATAGTCTCTATCAGTCCCTCATAGTCTCTCGCAGTCTCTCATAGTCTCTATCGGTCTCTCACAGTCTCTATCAGTCTCTCATAGTCTCTATCAGTCTCTCACAGTCTCTATCAGTCTCTCATAGTCTCTATCAGTCTCTCACAGTCTCTCATAGTCTTTCACAGTCCGTCACAGTTTGGGAACACGTGTCAGTTTTCTCTCAATTTATTTGTGACCTTGCAGGACAGTAGCTGCCCTTTTGTTTTATTTACATGTTATTGGCATATAAATTGCCTTTTGTCTTATTCATCTTTGTCTGTTCTTGTATTGGAGTTGCCTGCTACCTGTTGGTCAGTTTGCGTTCATAGGTTGGTTATAGATTAGTATATATATTAGTATAGACTGTTCACTGGCTGTTATCGGTGTATTCAATGTAGGCGGAGCATCTCTCTGAGCTGGAGAGACAGTTGAATACAAGTGAGAGTGAGTCTGCGGATAAGTCTAAACATGAACTTCAGCAGACGAGGGAACAGCTACAAGTACATATACAAACTATTGGTGGGTGGTTGGGGGTGTGTGTGTGTGCCCCTTCTCTCCTTATTTATCTTTGTCAATGTATGGAGTCCAATACACACGCCAATGTACAATACACACACCGATGTACAATACACACACCGATGTACAATACACACACCAATGTACAATACACACACCAATGTACAATACACACACCAATGTACAATACACACACCGATGTACAATACACACACCGATGTACAATACACACACCAATGTACAATACACACACCAATGTACAATACACACACCGATGTACAATAGACATCAATGTACAATAGACATTGATGTACAATGATGTATATTGCTGCAGGTATACTAGTAGAGGAAAAGCAGACGCTACAAAAACAACTTACTATTTCTCAGAAACACAGCCAACAGAAGTCTGGTAAGTCGCTATGACATCACTTCCTGCTCCTTGTTTGTCTAGCCGCTGCTGCTGACTGACCATTGATCTCTTGTGCTCACAGATGAGTTGGAGGACTACACTAGTAGGTTAAAGGCCTCTAGACTTAGAGTAGCTGATCTAGAGAAACAGCTGGCTGTCGCCAACACCCAGAGAGCTCGAGCTGAGACTTCATCAGGAGACAACTCCAAGCAGCTGGACAAGCTCAAGCAGGATGTCTTTACTAAAAGGTAACTGACTGCTCTGTGTTTGTGTCTATGGCTGTTGTGTGTTTGAGTCTATGGCTGCTGTGTGTTTGTGTCTATGGCTGCTGTGTGTTTGTGTCTATGGCTGCTGTGTGTTTGTGTCTATGGCTGCTGTGTGTTTGTGTCTATGACTGTTGTGTGTTTGTGTCTATGGCTCTTGAGTGTTTGTGTCTATGGCTGCTGTGTGTTTGTGTCTATGGCTGCTGTGTGTTTGTGTCTATGGCTGCTGTGTGTTTGTGTCTATGGCTGCTGTGTGTTTGTGTCTATGGCTGCTGTGTGTTTGTGTCTATGGCTGCTGTGTGTTTGTGTCTATGGCTGCTGTGTGTTTGTGTCTATGGCTGCTGTGTGTTTGTGTCTATGACTGTTGTGTGTTTGTGTCTATGGCTGTTGTGTGTTTGTGTCTATGGCTGTTGTGTGTTTGTGTCTATGACTGCTGTGTGTTTGTGTCTATGACTGCTGTGTGGTTGTGTCTATGACTGCTGTGTGTTTGTGTCTATGACTGCTGTGTGGTTGTGTCTATGACTGCTGTGTGTTTGTGTCTATGACTGTTGTGTGCTTGTGTCTATGGCTGTTGTGTGGATGTCTATGGCAGTGTATACATATACAGGTGTATGCTAGCAGCACGTATCGTTGGGTATTGTAATATAGCAATGCACAATAAAGGTCCAAGCTATTGATTTGATGCATTGACATCTTACTCAGACTAGTCTAGATATTTATCGCTCTAAGTAAGTCTATTTCTGTGTCTGTGTATAACTCTATGTATGTGTATAACTCTATGTACATATATAACTCTATGTACGTGTATAACTCTATGTACGTGTATAACTGTGTACACGTATAACTCTATGTATGTGTATAACTATATTTACATGTATAACTCTATTTATACGTATAACTCTATGTACACGTATAACTCTATGTACACGTATAACTCTATGTACACGTATAACTCTATGTACACATATAACTCTATGTACACATATAACTCTATGTACACGTATAACTCTATGTATGTGTATAACTATATTTACACGTATAACTCTATGTACACGTATAACTCTATTTACACGTATAACTCTATTTACACATATAACTCTATGTACACGTATAACTCTATGTACACGTATAACTCTATGTACACGTATAACTCTATGTACACGTATCATGCAGTCGTGACTTGGACGAAGTTCTAGAGCAGAGGCAGCAGCTCGAGAAGCAGCTGCAGGCCAAACTCGCTGCCAACGCTGACCTGGAGGCCACCGTCACAGATCTCAGGGGCAAATTGGAGGTTTCAGAGGCCCGCATTGAGCAGCTCAACAAGGGAGAGTCCCCAACCACCCGTCCCGACCTTTACGTCCAGCAAATTGAGGAACTCAAGGCACAGAATGGCCAACTACATGAAAACGTTGCTCAGGTGAGTGTTATGTATTGGTTAATACTAGATTATAATGGACATTGTCGTCGGCTGTGTCTCTAAACTACAGTCTCGCATGAACCCCATTGAGACAGGGGGCGTGCCCTCACCTCACTCAGCATCTGTCAGTACCCACTGAGTGTTTTATCACCTAGCCCTGCTCTGTTTATTCAGCTTGAGGACTCCCTACAGAGGGCGCTAGCTGACAGGAACCAGACTATAGACCAATATACTCAGATAATAAATAGTCTACAAGCTGAACAGCAGCAGGTAAATCTCTCAGCGTATTGTTTACCTGCTAAGTGGAAGTTGTTTGCCCTCCATTACTGCCCGTTGATTCACCCACCCATGATCTTTTGTAGATACATTCCCAGTATGAGACTAGTCAGGGGGAGATAACTCAACTCCAACACCAACTACAAGATTTCCACCTAGAGAATTCCAAGCTACAACAACATATAGGTGAGAGGGGTGGTGGGTGTGTTCCTCCCGTCTATCGTGTGTCATAGCCTGAGCTCTCAGTTTATGTTGACTCTGTAGTTTCACAAAGTTAAATGTTAGTAGCTGCTTTGGCTTCTATCACTCTCACATTGTTGGCCCTTCAGCCCGGATCACACAAGGACATGAAACCAGACAGTAATGAAACTTTACTAGGTCGCAGCTGAAGCACCACCATCAAAGTTTTGTTAGGCCAGTCACACTAGGGGAAAACCACTGTATCTGATTGGTTACGCCTAAAGTTTCATCCAATGACAACGCATTGTGCTTTGTGTGTGAACCTGTTCATCATTTCCTGCATGAACCTAAATTAAAGCAAGGTTTCGATTAGACCATTTCAATAAATAGCTCAGTTTGGCCAGCCGAGACTATTCCGATTATTATTTATTATTATTATCATTTATGTATTTAGAGCTCATAATGAATGTAATAAAATAAATAGTTCTTACTCAAAAAAAACAAGCATCTCCCCACCTGACATTGTTTGATGGCATCGAAACTAAAACATTCGCTATGTTTTCTTAGCAACGAATTTGTTTTGACCGGAAAAATAGTTTTGTTTACTGTTTCGTCAAAGATTTGCCCTCGTGTGACCAGGCGTTCTATCTCAACTGAATGTCGGCCATTCTGTCTGTAAGCACATTGGTTGGCTCTGTAGAGCATTCCTATTTTGTCTGTTTGTCTTGGTGCTTTGTGAACAGCTTTGTGCAGGTGACTGACCCCTATCCCTGACATTCTCTTACAGGTGATTTACAACAAAGCGCTGACTCCAGCGCTCATGCAGACAACGCTGCCGCTACAGTGGACCAGTCAGGTGTCACATACAGCGAGCAGCAGATGCAACAGGTGCTACAGCAGTATGAACACTTGAGACATCAGTGTCAGGCATTGGCCAGCAATTGTGAGACCATGACCTCAGACAATAACCAGCTCTCCAGGTATTTATTGATTGTATGTCCTGCAGTGCTCAGTCTAACATAACCACTTCCTGGTTAGCCACCCGCAGCTGTGGTTGGTTAGCGTTGTGTATCGTCATCGAAATAACAGAGTCACACTGTGTAGAGTCACACTGTGTATTTTGTTACAACGAAAAGAGTTGTGATTTAAATGTTGTTGGCTGAAGTTTGGTGAATTCAGAGGCGACAGAAATACTTGGATTTTCTACTTCGAAAAGATGTTTTTCAGGGTTGGAAAACAATTATCTTGTATTGAGTGAATTTTTTCTCCAACTCTTATTTACTATTCTCTGACCTCCATTTGTTTACAGCGCCGTTAACACCATAGATTAGGTCTTATTGACAAGATAGCCCTATGAGTGCATTCACCATATAATAATGCCAGTTTTAATCAGAAACTGGGGCTATCAAGTCGTTGATTCTGATAGAATTCAACCTCAATCTATCAGTTGCTGATGTCATGCTTGATTGTGTTTGAAATGTGAGCAGGTTATGTTGAGTTGATCATCTAAAAGCACTCCTCTCCACAACTGGATAGATGTTTCACTTTGTAGTAATTGTCTAGTAGTTATAATGGAGAGTGAGTGAATGCATTCACTGTGCTCACAATCCTTATTTTGAGTCATTTTTACTGAATAGTCCTTTGACAATGGAAAAAATTTTAATTTCACTTGAGCAGTTTGTATCTGTGGTAAGTAATTGGATGTCTGTATCAGCAGATTCTCAATGAGTATTTAATTTTAGAGTGTGAATACCATTGCATAATTTGTTTATTTGTCAGTAAATAACCTGCAAGACATTTCATTGGGTGACGTTAAACTTACTTCACTGCAATCCTGGTTTTTTCTTCCTGTTCAAACTGAAAAACTTTACTTAAGGAGGAAATCATTTCTTTTAAAAATGACGCCGGGTTTTTTCTGTGACTGCCAAGTTTACCAAACGCTGTTGTAACAGCCACTTTTTTTTTTTACCAAAACCACACAAGTGCTAGTTTGACAATTCTGGAAGTAGTTTGCTTGCTGAGATAAGGTTATATAACTGTGTTGTTGCTCCGCATATTACTGTAAATATTATTTAGATGTGATAAGTTATGCATTCAGTTTATTTCTAAATAACGATTTTTTTATTACAAGTAAATTCTTTGTAGTAGCCTTGCAGAATACTGTAGCTTTGTAGTAGCCTTGCAGAATACTGTAGCTTTGTAGTAGCCTTGCAGAAAACTAGTTTTCAACCAGAAAGCCGGAGAGCTGCTAAATGGCATTAAACAATAATATTAGTAGATTATTAATTATAATGTGACAATTTTACTGCATTTTCTGGCACATAGGAATACGGTCTGAGCTTTGAGGGCTGTTGTTTTATGAATTAATGGTTTGTATGTAAATGCCTTGAGTAGTATGCATATTCCACATAGAGTAACCCTCTCTGTGTCTAGTACATGACACCTGCATCACCTGTTACTGGCATTTAGTACATGACACCTGATCACCTGTTACAGGCTCCTAGAGGAAAAGGAAGAGGCTGTGTCAGAACTAGAGTCGACTTTGGAAAGAATTCAGGATGAGAAGGACAACTCCAAGCGTCTGCTAGAGACTGTAGAGGGAGACAAATCTGCATTGAGTAGAGCTCTCTCGCAGAATAAACAGCTCAAAACTCAATTGGAGGAGCTGGAGAATAGGTATGAGTTATATACAACCCTTGTGCGTTGTATACAACACTTGTGCGTTATATACAACACTTGTGCGTTATATACAACACTTGTGCGTTATATACAACACTTGTGCGTTATATACAACACTTGTGTGTTATATACAACACTTGTGTGTTATATACAACACTTGTGTGTTATATACAACGCTTGTACGTTATATACAACACTTGTGCGTTATATACAACACTTGTGCGTTATATACAACACTTGTGCGCTATATACAACACTTGTGTGTTATATACAACACTTGTGTGTTATATACAACACTTGTGTGTTATATACAACACTTGTGCGTTATATACAACACTTGTGCGTTATATACAACACTTGTGTGTGTTATATACAACACTTGTGTGTTATATACAACACTTGTGCGTTATATACAACACTTGTGTGTGGTATACGAAACTATGGTATTGTATACAGGTTTATAAAGATAACAGAAGACAACATGGCTGCCCTCACATCTCTACAGAGGGAAGAGCATGTAAATAAGGAACTCTCCTCCAGACTGGCAGATCTAGAGGAACAACTGCAACAGACAACCAGCGAACTGGCCCAGAGTAAAAAGTGAGTTGTCTCCCCTGCCTACTTGCCTCTATCGACATGCACACCCTTGAGTAGGAGTGAATGTAGACTAATGGAGTATGCTCTGCCATAGCAGCTCTCCCTCCATTGGCCCAGTATCATCTCATGTCTAGTCTCTCTTTTCTGTAGTTTCATCTTAGAGCATGAGGGCCAGATAGAGCATATATCTAAGATGTCCCATCAGCAGGAACAGTTGGCTGATAGGATACGACACTACGAGGCACAAATACAGGTGGGTTATCTCCACTATGTGTTGCATGTATTGATGGCTACCATTGGTTAAAGTTTTGAGTGGATTTTGGTCAATGTAGAGTTTCAATTTTTGCGTACTTGTATTACGCAATCCTTGCTCATTGAAGCATTATCAGGTCGTGCGTACTAATAAATGCAGTAGTTGTCTTCTCATCTTGTTTATGCCCAAAATCATAAAAATTATCAAGTATCATTTTTATCAGAAGAATTTGCTCTATTTGTGAATTTTTCAACAAACCGAGACTTAAGGCTTAATTTTGACTTCTATCATTTTTTTTAGCAACTAGTGATGGTGCCCTGGTGCTGAATGAATTCCACCATTTTTTGTTGTTGAAAAATCAATTTTTAAGAAAGTTTTCTGACAAATTGTTATTGGAAACACTGAAAGCATTTTGTTTTATGCTTAGTGATTAGTTTTTGTAAAGTCTTGAGGGGGTTCGTGTAGTTACTCATCCATTGTAGTAATAATTAATAATTATTTATTATCACTATTGTATTTTTTCCATAAAAATTATTTTTTTGATAAAAGGGGTTTAGCGCAATAAATCTGTAAAACAAAACGAATACCTGGCCTAGTGATTATATTCACCAAGTTTCATGAAAATTGGAAGGGATTAGGCATAGTTTTGAATTTTTTTTAATATTGATTATTTATATTAATTATTACCAAAATCGTAATTATTTTCTCATTCAAGTTTTTCTGTCAAAACAGCTACAGCCGTTAAAGGAATTTTGATGTTCAGTATCCCTGTTGTCTATTGGTTATGTACACCAATTTTTGTGGTTATCAAACCAGCAAAAATTTGAGTAATTATTTCATACTAGTCGCCATTGTTTTCAATGATTATTATTATTATCAACAACACAACTTAGGGAAAATATTTTTTTGTGTTTATCAAGTTTCAAATGGGAAAAAATTGACACCTTTGAAAGAAAACCGCGGAAACATTGTGTTGGCAGTTTTTGTGGACATTTAGCATTTTAAGTACTTTTCCTTCAGTTCATAAAAACTAATTAGTCATTACTGCCATTGCCCAGTCACATTCTTGTGGTTTTGTGGCATTGTTTGAGATTTTGTGATTTATCTTTTTCTCAAAGCAAAACTTGGCAAACAATCAATAATATCAGGACAACATTTTGCCATTTTTTCATTTATGCAAGTATTTTTTATCCAAGAATGATATTTTGCCTGTAAAATTCAAATCTATGCATGGACCTCATTCCGTGGTTTCAGGCCATGTTGCAATTAAAGCGTAAAAGTGTAGATAGAGGAATTTTTTTTGATTTTCTCTGTGTCCATGGTAATATCCATTTAATTGTTCAGCAGAAGTTTATCTTTCCTTTGATATGTATTTCATTGCTGTAGCTGCTTTGGGTCGGCAGCTAGAAAAAAATTAAAATAAGCGCAATCCACAAAAAGCCAGTTAATGTTATAATATGTTAAATGTATCAAACGGAGTTGTCCAACCCCATAGGTAGGCAACTCCACAATGCGTTTTTGCTTTTCTGCATAATATTGGCTAAGAAAACATGTCCATGTATAACATGAAAGGGCTAAAGATGGCCGTGTGTCCAGTTGGCCCAGCACACAGGCGCCATTGAACAGCATAGCTTCTCCTTTAGCTCAATGTCTGCTGCACAGTTTTCTGGATTTTAATGTATTTTTATTATTTTCCAGCCGTTCACCCAAAGCAGCTGCAGCAACAAAATGTACAATTTAGCAGAAAGATCAATCTGTGCTCTACCATTATGTGTTTGTTATCATCGACTCTGAGAAAATGTAAAGAATTCATTCATCTACATTTTTATGCTCTAATTGCGACATGGCCGAAAACATGAAACAACTATTGCAATGCATGGAATTTTCTTTACAGAAAAAAAACCTTTATTCAAAGACGCAATGTAAAGAATACACTCTAGAATGCTTAGTTATCAGTGATCTTATACTTTGTAGAAGTTGAACCACAAAATCTCAATAAAAACAACAACAATAACATTGCGCAATAGCAGCAATGAATTGTTCATTAATTTTTTTTATCTGTGACAAGAAATAATTGAAATGCTCAAATGTTGTAAAAAAGGAAAGCCGGTGTGATGCTTGAGTGTTCCCCTTTTTGGTCAAATAAGTTCTCAAGCATAAACACCTTTTAAAATAAAAAAGTGGGTTACCTCAAAGTAGTTTTATCAGTAACTAAAAATTAGAAAGTTGCAGTTATAAATGAATGATGAACTCACTTAGAAAAGTTTAGTATTAAAAGAAGTTCCATGACCAGTAGAGTGACAAGCCTGAAAATTGTAATTAATTCAGTATTAGTTTTGGCAGAAAAAAACAGCTGCGAAAATAATAACGCTTTCGGTAATAATTATAATTGATAATTGAGGATGAAGATATTTGAAAACTATACCTAAACTCTTCTAATCTTCATGAAACTTGGTGAATGCCGTTGCTAGGCAACATATTTTACTGTTTTTGAACATTTTTTGTTTTAAAATTTTTTATTGCAAACATTTCCTCTGAAACGACGATTATGATTATTACTGAATTGGATGTGCAATAATGCTTATCCTGCTCAAATATTCACAAAAACTGATGACTATGCATAAAACATGCTCACTTGAGTCCTATCACGGCCAATGGACGTGATTTGGGCTATGTGACCAAAAGTCCTATCACGGCCAATGGCCGTGATTTATTTTGTCCCGTTTTCGGAACTGATTTCAGAAGTTTGTGTAGACTGATATGAATAATTTTTATACCATCGTGTAGAGCAGACAATTGCCTATTTTCTGGTCTTTGTTTGAAGACTGTACGACGTTCTAAACGGAAACAGTTCCAAATATCCTTAACCCATCACTTCCTGTTTTAAATTTCGGATTTTTTTTGATAATCATTGGCAAAATTTTTTTGGAAACGAGCAAGCACATTGTTTTCTTCTTCTGATTTAGTTAGTTTATTAATATCATAGCTTGTTTGAGCCCTCTGACACTGGAATTGAAGGTTAGTAAGCTAGTAATTAATTATTTAGATACGGCATTGATAATAAATAATTAATTTTAATATTTTTTCATTATTTTTGTAAAGTTGTTGACTGATGTTGTTCTTTACATCAAAATGTAGCTCTAAATGTTTCTAGTTCATTGGTGCACCATTGAGGGCTTTATTTTTGCCTGTAATAAAAATAATAATTATTTTCAGAAAAAAAATTTTCCGAAATTTTCGGTCATTTGTGCAACAAGTGTCCAAATGTTGTTGCAGTGTTCTAACACTTTTCTTGCATATTTTTGCTTCAAATTTGGCAAGTCTTATCAGAATTTTGTCCTCTTTTCAGCTGTGCTATCAGTTTCTTGTCTAGTGTGTTATTTTTTTTTGCAACTGGTTGATCTGTTGAGAGCATTACTAAAAAATGGTCTCCGAACTAAAAAAATAATAAAAGTAGTTTAGACAGGTGAAATCAATCTGCTATTTATTCTACTAGGAGAAAAGAGAATGTTGATTCTCATGAGCATAAATTTGTTACCATATCATATATGAATGAATTTTAAAAAAAATTCGAAAATCGAACTTTTTTTGCAAAAAGCGGCTGAATCCTGTTGTAATTTATTGGTCAAAGCGATTGAAATTCAAAGAGTTAACTGCTTTCAACCATAATTCATTCTAAAACCTTAAAACAATTTCAATAAACACAGCAGTGCCCCCCTGGGGGTGCCATTGGTGCTTGCTAAGGAAGTTGATGTGAGACAAAAAACTATTAAATTGAAAAACTATTTTTAGGCCAAAGTTTGGTGATAGTTCATAAGAATAAAGGCAATTCTGCTCAATAAAACAGTATCTAAACACTAACTTATACCCTTTGTTGATTCAACTACTGCATTTATTAATGTAGATGTTGTGACGACATTTTAAATAGCTATCACGTTGACTTGCAATCTTCAAACCTCCCAACATTAGAAGGCTAGTGTATGTCTATGTGTATGTATGTGTGTGATCAATGTTTGACCAATCGCTTATCTGTGCAGGTGATGAGTACTCTACAACGAGAGCTACATTCCAGTCAAGAGACTGTAAGAGCCTTGACTGCACAAAACTCTGAACTCAGGGAAATGATTGTGCATAAAAGTGAGTGTTATTTCTTTGTTGGGTCTGCAAGTGATGTGTCCTCACTTATAGCTGTTATATTAGGTGTACGGGTGATGTGTCCTCACTTATAGCTGTTATATTAGGTGTACGGGTGATGTGTCCTCACTTATAGCTGTTATATTAGGTGTACGGGTGATGTGTCCTCTCTTATAGCTGTTATATTAGGTGTACGGGTGATGTGTCCTCACTTATAGCTGTTATATTAGGTGTACGGGTGATGTGTCCTCACTTATAGCTGTTATATTAGGTGTACGGGTGATGTGTTCGCTCTTATAGCTGTTATATTAGGTGTACAGGTGATGTGTCCTCTCTTATAGCTGTTATATTAGGTGTACATGTGATGTGTTCTCACTTATAGCTGTTATATTAGGTGTACGGGTGATGTGTCCTCACTCGCAGTCACGTGAATATTTTGTAAACCTACAGGCAGCGTGTCTAGACAGGCTAGCAGTGATGACACTAGACAAGGTACAGATACAAGTTCTATTACACAACCCGCTGCTAGCCCCTCTACAACAGATCTCTCTAACACTGTAAGTATATATAGTGCAGTTGTTAACTCTAGCCAAGGTGTGATATAGTACAATGTTATCCAATGTTCCCTCATGCTCACCATGCGCTGTCCTTGCTCGACCCTGTACTAGTGTTACCTAATAAGCTCCCTTCTCTGGCAGCAGGTAGAACAGCTGACTGCGGCTCTGCACCAGTTGGAGGCTGAGAGGGTTCAGCTGCAGCATAGGTGTGAGGAGACGATTGCTGAGAATAACAGGTTGTCTAGTGAGCTTCTCTCTCAGACTGTACCAGACCCTGACACTGGTAGAGTGACCAAACAACAGTACGAGGCGCTGCAGCACTCCCTAAACTCTCTGCAGGTAGGTACTTATTGTGGGACTACATCTATCTGTGAGCCTTTTGTACTAGCTATAGTCTTTTCCCAGAAACAGCTCACAAATGAAAATAGTGTTCGGAAATGTATTTGCAATTTCGGTTTTGTTATTAAAGTTATTAGTGTTTGTCTCTGACTTGATTGATAATGCATAAAAACAGAAGTTGAATTACTTGCTCGGAGTTGCAACACCACGTTTGCGGTTAGGTATACTAAATTTTAATCTTTGCTGCTCTAAATCCCATATAGTTGGTTACGAAAAACAGTTAAATAGTACCTTGGTTTTTGTGGTAGCGGTAAATTTAGTAAGTTTTCCTTTTTTTAGAAGGTTACCCCAATTTCTTGTTTTTAGGTTATGATAATTTTTTGTGCAAGCGTCTTGTTTCCATCGCACTTTGATTAACTCAGACTTTGTCATTGTCACTGTCAAGTGTCACTGTTTGAGGGCGTGGGTGTTGAGAGGACAACTTGTCACTGTTTGAGGGCGTGGGTGTTGAGAGGACAACTTGTCACTGTTTGAGGGCGTGGGTGTTGAGAGGACAACTTGTCACTGTTTGAGGGCGTGGGTGTTGAGAGGACAACTTGTCACTGTTGCAGGACAAGTACACAGTGGTGATGAGGAACAAGGCTGAGCTGTTAGACAGAAGTGAGATACTCGAGTATGAGAACATGCAGCTGCAGGCCGAGTCTGAGACCATCAATGAGTACATCTCACTCTACCACCACCAGAGGTCTATAATGAAGGTTAGGGCAGAGGAGAAGGACAAGTATATACAACAGTTGTCTGAGGAGAGAGAGAGCGTAGGGGGTAAACTGGCTGAGCTGCAGAGCCTTGTGGTCAGACTGCTTCAGGAGAGACAACTTCTACACTCGTATTCACAGCCTCCTGCACACGACATTCCTTCAGAGCAATCCAAGTCTGATGGTATATTGTATATAGTACTTTGGTAGTGTACATGTATATTATTGTATATAGTCCTTTGGTAGTGTACGTGTATATTATTGTATATAGTCCTTTGGTAGTGTACATGTATATTATTGTATATAGTCCTTTGGTAGTGTACATGTATATTATTGTATATAGTCCTTTGGTAGTGTACATGTATATTATTGTATCTAGTCCTTTGGTAGTGTACATGTATATTATTGTATATAGTCCTTTGGTAGTGTACATGTATATTATTGTATATAGTCCTTTGGTAGTGTACATGTATATTATTGTATATAGTCCTTTGGTAGTGTACATGTATATTATTGTATCTAGTCCTTTGGTAGTGTACATGTATATTATTGTATATAGTCCTTTGGTAGTGTACATGTATATTATTGTATATAGTCCTTTGGTAGTGAAGTTTACATGTATATTATTGTATATAGTCCTTTGGTAGTGTACATGTATATTATTGTATATAGTCCTTTGGTAGTGTACATGTATATTATTGTATATAGTACTTTGGTAGTGTACATGTATATTATTGTATATAGTACTTTGGTAGTGAAGTGTACACGTATATTATTGTATATAGTTAGTGTTTAGTATTGTATGTATATATTATTGTAATTGATCAGTCTATAGTTATTAGTTAGTAGGTAGTTATTAGTAGGTAGTGAGTAGTATATGCCCTGCTCACTAACCGGTACACGTTCCACCCTGTAGACTGGCCAAATTACGAATCAGACAGTGACACGTCACATGTAGAAGCGATCATCCAATCAGACAGTGACACGTCACATGTAGAAGCGATCATCCAATCAGACAGTGACACGTCACATGTAGAAGCGATCATCCAATCAGACAGTGACACGTCACATGTAGAAGCGATCATCCAATCATCTCAACCAGTTACACCCACAGATGGCAGCTCTATGGACATTTCATTGGCTCATGGGCCCGCAGACAGCAGGTTGTTAGCCAATGAGCACAGAGAGAGCTCAACGCCCCTCCTTGACCTCAGCAGAGACTTTGTGGATGGCGGGGAGAGGTGAGAGGCTTATATACACAAATATGTACATACACACTCATATACGTACATACACACTCATATACGTACATACACACACACATTCTTACACATACACATTCTTACACATGTACGTACATACCCACATCTATACCCACTTAAGGCTTGGCTACACCGGCCGATGTTTACCGAATCCTGTCGCTTGATCACAAAGCAAACCAACATGGTGGTATAAGCCTGATGCCGAAGGCACATCGGCAATTTCTGATTGGTTGAAACCAAATATGTTTAGAAGCTGATTAAGTTAAATCATTTACAACTCTTGCTCGCTAGAGTTTTTTTATCAGCAACAATCATACATATATAATCGTTTTCATTAGCTTCAAATGACGAAGGAATGTTGATGTTACAAAACTTGTATGTCCATCCCTTTGCACCAAACTAGTTTCCATCTAATACAGTTGGTGCCAAAAACAGTTTAGTCTAGTGAATTTATTTTACATGGTTCGTAAAATAGCGATCATTTGTAATAAAACTCGTGAATAATAATAATATTAATAATTATTTAACAACAAATGATGATTTATCACAATATTCTTATGCTTTAATAATAAGTTTAAAACAATAAATGGAAACGGTAGGTTTTTTTTTTTAAAAGAATAAACTTACATTATGATAGATCTGATTTTCAATTCTTAGTAGTATTTAAAAAAAACCCTCAAATTCATTGCTGGAAATGAAATAGGCATAAAGCCGCGCTTTGTGCTATGTGATTGGCTGGTTCAATAGCAGGTCATCGATGTGCTCTCTATTACATCGGCCTGTTGATCCACTGCAACATGATCCATCGGCAGCAAAACATCGGTGCAGCGTAGCTACGCTTCCACACACATACGTACCTACCTATATATACCCACTTACACATATACTTACGTATGTATCTACATACACATACGTACATACCCTATTATATACCCACTTACGCATATACTTACATATGTATCTACACACACATACGTACATACCTATTATATACCCACTTACACATATACTTACGTATGTATCTACATACACATACGTACATACCTATTATATACCCACTTACGCATATACTTACATATGTATCTACACACACATACGTACATACCTATTATATACCCACTTACACATATACTTACGTATGTATCTACATACACATACGTACATACCTATTATATGCTCACTTACACATATACTTACGTATCTATTTACACACCGATACAGGTAGTTGTTATCAGTGTTCAAAGGTTGCTATCACCATATTGTTTGTCATCTACATGATTCTGTTTATCACTCTGCACTTTGGTCTTTATGCAAATTTCTCCGTTGCACTTCCTTGTGTAGCAGTGAGTTGGGCAGGTGCTAATTAGGTGGTCGAGTTAAATTGAAACTGCTTGTCAAGGCTTCCCTTTCACCGATGTCAGTACAGACACACTCTCATCCGTGTGCGCTAATAGTGACTTGCCATTATTGACAACTTGGCTTCCTGCCATTTTAAACTCATCTTTACTTTGTTCTTTATCGATGTACTTGTCACTTGATCAAACGAATTTCTTCAATGGTATATTAGTCCTCTTCAGGCCCAAGTATACCTGGAAATTACCTGTTTATAGCTGTCAGTTACTTAAGTTATCTGTAGACATCTGTCGGTTACCTGTCAGTTAAATAATGTTGTATTCACAGGGTGCCTGGTGTGACAGCTCAAAGGATTATGACACTGCTGTCAGAGATAGGACATAATAATAAGATAGAGAGAGACACAGGCATCTCACACATTCTACATTGCTCACACTGCAGTGGCCCTGTGGTGACCATGTGATGTCACTGCTGGCAATCAGCTAACCTACAGCCTTCTGCAGTCAACGTTCTACTTTAGTGTGTATGTCTATATGTGCTAGCAGTTTAATCACCAGTTTACCAGGAAGTGGAATAGAGAGCAGTGATAGACCCACACATGTACTAACACTTCGCAATATAACTCTGCAGATCTGCAGTGACAATGATCTTCCTTAGTGCCACTTCTGTATATGATACTGTTGATGTTATTTATTTTAATTAAACGATACTTATGGGTACTTTAATTATTTATCTGGTGTTTCTGATCGGTGAATTCTTTCTCTTTTTGCTGGTTATCTGAAGAAATTGTGCACGACATTATTTTCACTAATATATTGTAATACATCTATGCAACAGTTTCATGTCAGACACCTGTTAGTTTTCACCTTCCTCCACCTGTCGAATTGAAGCTGTTCATCTAAGAACTGATCGACAGCGCTTTGGATCTATAGCAGTAGATGACGAATTTAAATAGAATGTTGAAAAATGTTTAAACAAGGGTAAATTGTTTATTTGATAATTTCTATCACATCACCTTTTATTGGCTGAACCACAGTATTGATTCCAATACTTCTTTTTATCTGATTCCTGCTTACAAAGCCTCGTTACAAACTTACAAAGATGAAATATTAGTGGGTAACAGTATTTGGTATCAGCTACATGGAGTACCAAACATCCACAAAATCTATTATTATCCTTCATTTACGGTTCAGCTAAAATCCTTCAAGAATTGAGTGGTCACGTCACATTGATGAACACCGTTGACGAAATCACATGTGAATAGCTGGATGTTTGCTTAGTGTAGGTAATGCATTCACTCCAAAGATATTGAAATGAAAAAACAAAAAATTTATTTAGTCTTTTGGTTTCCTATACCACCTCTTCCACCCTCCCCGTTCCTACCCCGTCACCAAGCAGAGCCGTAATAAACTAGCGAATACATCTATCATTGCATAAAAGCACACAAAAATGTCTACAAAAAAAAACAACATTTATTGACACCATCTTGTCTGGTGCCCAAAAGAGCAGCAGACAATGGGTAGATCACAGTGCATTAAAAGAATGAGAGACAGTGAGGGAAAGGTAGAAGGCAAGTAGTTATGTACAGTAAGGGAAGGGCGACATTGCACAAACAACTTCGTGTAGACTAGCTCGGCTGACCAGCAGTGAGAACAGCAGTCTTTAATAACCTTCATCAGTCCATGTTATACTATAGCTCGAGTATTTGGTCTTGAGTATGTCGCAGGTAGTCTGGTGGTTGGCTCGACCAAACCCCTGCACAAAATACAACAGACCAATGAGCATGCTAGCAAATATCAAGTGTTGGACAGGTAATAATATTCAGTCAAATGATAGGCAAGTGTCTGACATTGGTGCGCAAAACCAGAACTAATAAAAAACTTATCAGTGAAAAATGAGTTCAGAAATTTAATTGCTGGCAAAGGATTGACTTGCAGTGTCGAGGCCTCTCCACACACATGCAGTCTCAAGGCCACTCCACACACATGCAGTGTCAAGGCCACTCCACACACATGCAGTGTCAAGGACGGGGTACGGACCATTCGAAACTGACGTTTCGAAAATGGACACTTCGAAACTCTTTGGGGATGGGGGTATGGGATTTGGGGTTGGGGGGTTCAGGTTTAAGAGTTTCGAACAGTTCATTTTCGAAACGTCAGTTTCGAATCATGGCGGAATCGTCAAGGACTCTCCACACACATGCAGTGTCAAGGCCACTCCACACACATGCAGTGTCAAGGCCTCTCCACACACATGCAGTGTCAAGGCCTCTCCACACACATGCAGTGTCAAGGCCACTCCACACACATGCAGTGTCAAGGCCTCTCCACACACATGTAGTGTCAAGGCCACTCCACACACATGTAGTGTCAAGGCCACTCCACACACATGTAGTGTCAAGGCCACTCCACACACATGCAGTGTCAAGGCCACTCCACACACATGCAGTGCTAAGGCCTCTCCACACACATGTAGTGTCAAGGCCACTCCACACACATGCAGTGTCAAGGCCTCTCAACACACATGCAGTGTCAAGGCCACTCCACACACATGCAGTGTCAAGGCCTCTCCACACACATGCAGTGTCAAGGCCACTCCACACACATGCAGTGTCAAGGCCACTCCACACACATGTAGTGTCAAGGCCACTCCACACACATGTAGTGTCAAGGCCACTCCACACACATGTAGTGTCAAGGCCACTCCACACACATGCAGTGTCAAGGCCACTCCACACACATGCAGTGCTAAGGCCTCTCCACACACATGTAGTGTCAAGGCCACTCCACACACATGCAGTGTCAAGGCCTCTCAACACACATGCAGTGTCAAGGCCACTCCACACACATGCAGTGTCAAGGCCTCTCCACACACATGCAGTGTCAAGGCCTCTCCACACACATGCAGTGCCAAGGCCTCTCCACACACATGCAGTGTCAAGGCCACTCCACACACATGCAGTGTCAAGGCCACTCCACACACATGCAGTGTCAAGGCCTCTCAACACACATGCAGTGCTAAGGCCTCTCCACACACATGCAGTGTCAAGGCCACTCCACACACATGCAGTGTCAAGGCCACTCCACACACATGCAGTGTCAAGGCCTCTCCACACACGGCAATTTTGTCAAGGAAAACGGCTGTTTATTTAACCTCCAACGAATCAGTTTTTCTGCGTTTGAAGCGATCGTCTAGAATCATGCATGTTTGATTATTGCCGGCCGGTCTCACGATCAGCGATTATTCCCTCACGCTGATAGGTCAATGCAGTTCAGTCGTATCCACTTTTTTCTATTTTGAGTTTCCCAGCCGTGACTGCCATGCGTAATGTGTGTAATCAAGGGTATTTGGAGTGGAGCAACGAACTACGGGAGGAAAACTTCTCTCATAGGGCCAAATTCATGGCTGTAAATCGCTGTCTGTGTCACTCAATTACTTACAGAAAGGCAAACAAATGAAGTTATAGTTCTACCCAACAAACTTCATGTGTATAATGTAACGTGTCACATAATGTGTGGTATTACGTTACAAAATTTTATATTATCCAATTTATATATAATAATATATAAACTGCTTGTCAGATAAAATCAAAAATGACAGGTGTTCCATTTGTTAGAGAGTAAACAACTTGAAACATAAACATAATTGAAGTTTAAAAATAAGCATAGCGCTTCGCCAACAAGTCGGAGTAGAAAACTTTCCACAACCGGCTTGTGTTGAAAAAGTGAAGCGACAAATAAACATGATAAGGCGTAATTTAGCAAGCATATGAAGAGTTTGATGCATATATTAGATAGGCGTAATTTAGCAAGCATATGAAGAGTTTGATGCATATATTAGATAGGAGTAATTTAGCAAGCATATGCAAGCATATGAAGAGTTTGATGCATATATTAGATAGGCGTAATTTAGCAAGCATATGAAGAGTTTGATGCATATATTAGATAGGAGTAATTTAGCAAGCATATGCAAGCATATGAAGAGTTTGATGCATATATTAGATAGGAGTAATTTAGCAAGCATATGAAGAGTTTGATGCATATATTAGATAGGAGTAATTTAGCAAGCATATGAAGAGTTTGATGCATATATTAGATAGGAGTAATTTAGCAAGCATATGAAGAGTTTGATGCATATATTAGATAGGAGTAATTTAGCAAGCATATGAAGAGTTTGATGCATATATTAGATAGGAGTAATTTAGCAAGCATATGAAGAGTTTGATGCATATATTAGATAGGAGTAATTTAGCAAGCATTAGCAAGCATATGAAGAGTTTGATGCATATATTAGATAGGAGTAATTTAGCAAGCATATGAAGAGTTTGATGCATATATTAGATAGGAGTAATTTAGCAAGCATATGCAAGCATATGAAGAGTTTGATGCATATATTAGATAGGCGTAATTTAGCAAGCATATGAAGAGTTTGATGCATATATTAGATAGGAGTAATTTAGCAAGCATATGCAAGCATATGAAGAGTTTGATGCATATATTAAATAGGAGTAATTTAGCAAGCATATGAAGAGTTTGATGCATATATTAGATAGGAGTAATTTAGCAAGCATATGAAGAGTTTGATGCATATATTAGATAGGAGTAATTTAGCAAGCATATGAAGAGTTTGATGCATATATTAGATAGGAGTAATTTAGCAAGCATTAGCAAGCATATGAAGAGTTTGATGCATATATTAGATAGGAGTAATTTAGCAAGCATATGAAGAGTTTGATGCATATATTAGATAGGAGTAATTTAGCAAGCATATGAAGAGTTTGATGCATATATTAGATAGGAGTAATTTAGCAAGCATATGAAGAGTTTGATGCATATATTAGATAGGAGTAATTTAGCAAGCATTAGCAAGCATATGAAGAGTTTGATGCATATATTAGATAGGAGTAATTTAGCAAGCATATGAAGAGTTTGATGCATATATTAGATAGGAGTAATTTAGCAAGCATATGAAGAGTTTGATGCATATATTAGATAGGAGTAATTTAGCAAGCATATGAAGAGTTTGATGCATATATTAGATAGGAGTAATTTAGCAAGCATATGAAGAGTTTGATGCATATATTAGATAGGAGTAATTTAGCAAGCATATGAAGAGTTTGATGCATATATTAGATAGGAGTAATTTAGCAAGCATATGAAGAGTTTGATGCATATATTAGATAGGAGTAATTTAGCAAGCATTAGCAAGCATATGAAGGTTTGATGCATATATTAGATAGGAGTAATTTAGCAAGCATATGAAGAGTTTGATGCATATATTAGATAGGAGTAATTTAGCAAGCATAAGCAAGCGTATGAAGAGTTTGATGCATATATTAGATAGGAGTAATTTAGCAAGCATATGAAGGTTTGATGCATATATTAGATAGGAGTAATTTAGCAAGCATTAGCAAGCATATGAAGAGTTTGATGCATATATTAGATAGGAGTAATTTAGCAAGCATATGAAGAGTTTGATGCATATATTAGATAGGAGTAATTTAGCAAGCATTAGCAAGCATATGAAGAGTTTGATGCATATATTAGATAGGAGTAATTTAGCAAGCATATGCAAGCATATGAAGAGTTTGATGCATATATTAGATAGGAGTAATTTAGCAAGCATATGAAGAGTTTGATGCATATATTAGATAGGAATAATTTAGCAAGCATTAGCAAGCATATGAAGAGTTTGATGCATATATTAGATAGGAGTAATTTAGCAAGCATATGAAGAGTTTGATGCATATATTAGATAGGAGTAATTTAGCAAGCATTAGCAAGCATATGAAGAGTTTGATGCATATATTAGATAGGAGTAATTTAGCAAGCATATGCAAGCATATGAAGAGTTTGATGCATATATTAGATAGGAGTAATTTAGCAAGCATTAGCAAGCATATGAAGAGTTTGATGCATATATTAGATAGGAGTAATTTAGCAAGCATATGCAAGCATATGAAGAGTTTGATGCATATATTAGATAGGAGTAATTTAGCAAGCATATGAAGAGTTTGATGCATATATTAGATAGGAGTAATTTAGCAAGCATTAGCAAGCATATGAAGAGTTTGATGCATATATTAGATAGGCGTAATTTAGCAAGCATATGAAGAGTTTGATGCATATATTAGATAGGAGTAATTTAGCAAGCATATGAAGAGTTTGATGCATATATTAGATAGGAGTAATTTAGCAAGCATATGAAGAGTTTGATGCATATATTAGATAGGAGTAATTTAGCAAGCATATGAAGGTTTGATGCATATATTAGATAGGCGTAATTTAGCAAGCATAAGCAAGCATATGAAGAGTTTGATGCATATATTAGATAGGAGTAATTTAGCAAGCATATGAAGAGTTTGATGCATATATTAGATAGGAGTAATTTAGCAAGCATATGAAGAGTTTGATGCATATATTAGATAGGAGTAATTTAGCAAGCATATGAAGGTTTGATGCATATATTAGATAGGAGTAATTTAGCAAGCATAAGCAAGCGTATGAAGAGTTTGATGCATATATTAGATAGGAGTAATTTAGCAAGCATATGAAGGTTTGATGCATATATTAGATAGGAGTAATTTAGCAAGCATAAGCAAGCGTATGAAGAGTTTGATGCATATATTAGATAGGAGTAATTTAGCAAGCATATGAAGAGTTTGATGCATATATTAGATAGGAGTAATTTAGCAAGCATATGAAGGTTTGATGCATATATTAGATAGGAGTAATTTAGCAAGCATAAGCAAGCATATGAAGGTTTGATGCATATATTAGATAGGAGTAATTTAGCAAGCATAAGCAAGCGTATGAAGAGTTTGATGCATATATTAGATAGGAGTAATTTAGCAAGCATATGAAGGTTTGATGCATATATTAGATAGGAGTAATTTAGCAAGCATATGAAGAGTTTGATGCATATATTAGATAGGAGTAATTTAGCAAGCATATGAAGAGTTTGATGCATATATTAGATAGGAGTAATTTAGCAAGCATATGAAGGTTTGATGCATATATTAGATAGGAGTAATTTAGCAAGCATATGAAGAGTTTGATGCATATATTAGATAGGAGTAATTTAGCAAGCATATGAAGAGTTTGATGCATATATTAGATAGGAGTAATTTAGCAAGCATTAGCAAGCATATGAAGAGTTTGATGCATATATTAGATAGGAGTAATTTAGCAAGCATAAGCAAGCATATGAAGAGTTTGATGCATATATTAGATAGGAGTAATTTAGCAAGCATATGAAGAGTTTGATGCATATATTAGATAGGAGTAATTTAGCAAGCATATGAAGAGTTTGATGCATATATTAGATAGGAGTAATTTAGCAAGCATTAGCAAGCATATGAAGAGTTTGATGCATATATTAGATAGGAGTAATTTAGCAAGCATATGAAGGTTTGATGCATATATTAGATAGGAGTAATTTAGCAAGCATATGAAGAGTTTGATGCATATATTAGATAGGAGTAATTTAGCAAGCATATGAAGAGTTTGATGCATATATTAGATAGGAGTAATTTAGCAAGCATATGAAGAGTTTGATGCATATATTAGATAGGAGTAATTTAGCAAGCATATGAAGAGTTTGATGCATATATTAGATAGGAGTAATTTAGCAAGCATATGAAGAGTTTGATGCATATATTAGATAGGAGTAATTTAGCAAGCATATGAAGAGTTTGATGCATATATTAGATAGGAGTAATTTAGCAAGCATATGCAAGCATATGAAGAGTTTGATGCATATATTAGATAGGAGTAATTTAGCAAGCATTAGCAAGCATATGAAGAGTTTGATGCATATATTAGATAGGAGTAATTTAGCAAGCATATGAAGAGTTTGATGCATATATTAGATAGGAGTAATTTAGCAAGCATAAGCAAGCATATGAAGAGTTTGATGCATATATTAGATAGGAGTAATTTAGCAAGCATATGAAGAGTTTGATGCATATATTAGATAGGAGTAATTTAGCAAGCATATGAAGAGTTTGATGCATATATTAGATAGGAGTAATTTAGCAAGCATATGAAGGTTTGATGCATATATTAGATAGGCGTAATTTAGCAAGCATTAGCAAGCATATGAAGAGTTTGATGCATATATTAGATAGGAGTAATTTAGCAAGCATATGAAGGTTTGATGCATATATTAGATAGGAGTAATTTAGCAAGCATATCAAGAGTTTGATGCATATATTAGATAGGAGTAATTTAGCAAGCATATGAAGAGTTTGATGCATATATTAGATAGGAGTAATTTAGCAAGCATATGAAGAGTTTGATGCATATATTAGATAGGAGTAATTTAGCAAGCATATGAAGAGTTTGATGCATATATTAGATAGGAGTAATTTAGCAAGCATATGAAGAGTTTGATGCATATATTAGATAGGAGTAATTTAGCAAGCATATGAAGAGTTTGATGCATATATTAGATAGGAGTAATTTAGCAAGCATATGAAGAGTTTGATGCATATATTAGATAGGAGTAATTTAGCAAGCATATGAAGAGTTTGATGCATATATTAGATAGGAGTAATTTAGCAAGCATAAGCAAGCATATGAAGAGTTTGATGCATATATTAGATAGGAGTAATTTAGCAAGCATATGAAGAGTTTGATGCATATATTAGATAGGAGTAATTTAGCAAGCATTAGCAAGCATATGAAGAGTTTGATGCATATATTAGATAGGAGTAATTTAGCAAGCATTAGCAAGCATATGAAGAGTTTGATGCATATATTAGATAGGAGTAATTTAGCAAGCATATGAAGAGTTTGATGCATATATTAGATAGGAGTAATTTAGCAAGCATATGAAGAGTTTGATGCATATATTAGATAGGCGTAATTTAGCAAGCATTAGCAAGCATATGAAGAGTTTGATGCATATATTAGATAGGCGTAATTTAGCAAGCATATGAAGAGTTTGATGCATATATTAGATAGGAGTAATTTAGCAAGCATAAGCAAGCATATGAAGAGTTTGATGCATATATTAGATAGGAGTAATTTAGCAAGCATATGAAGAGTTTGATGCATATATTAGATAGGAGTAATTTAGCAAGCATATGAAGGTTTGATGCATATATTAGATAGGCGTAATTTAGCAAGCATTAGCAAGCATATGAAGAGTTTGATGCATATATTAGATAGGAGTAATTTAGCAAGCATATGAAGGTTTGATGCATATATTAGATAGGAGTAATTTAGCAAGCATATGAAGAGTTTGATGCATATATTAGATAGGAGTAATTTAGCAAGCATATGAAGAGTTTGATGCATATATTAGATAGGAGTAATTTAGCAAGCATATGAAGAGTTTGATGCATATATTAGATAGGAGTAATTTAGCAAGCATATGAAGAGTTTGATGCATATATTAGATAGGAGTAATTTAGCAAGCATATGAAGAGTTTGATGCATATATTAGATAGGAGTAATTTAGCAAGCATATGAAGAGTTTGATGCATATATTAGATAGGAGTAATTTAGCAAGCATATGAAGAGTTTGATGCATATATTAGATAGGAGTAATTTAGCAAGCATATGAAGAGTTTGATGCATATATTAGATAGGAGTAATTTAGCAAGCATAAGCAAGCATATGAAGAGTTTGATGCATATATTAGATAGGAGTAATTTAGCAAGCATATGAAGAGTTTGATGCATATATTACATAGGAGTAATTTAGCAAGCATTAGCAAGCATATGAAGAGTTTGATGCATATATTAGATAGGAGTAATTTAGCAAGCATTAGCAAGCATATGAAGAGTTTGATGCATATATTAGATAGGAGTAATTTAGCAAGCATATGAAGAGTTTGATGCATATATTAGATAGGAGTAATTTAGCAAGCATATGAAGAGTTTGATGCATATATTAGATAGGCGTAATTTAGCAAGCATTAGCAAGCATATGAAGAGTTTGATGCATATATTAGATAGGAGTAATTTAGCAAGCATAAGCAAGCATATGAAGAGTTTGATGCATATATTAGATAGGAGTAATTTAGCAAGCATATGAAGAGTTTGATGCATATATTAGATAGGAGTAATTTAGCAAGCATATGAAGAGTTTGATGCATATATTAGATAGGAGTAATTTAGCAAGCATATGAAGAGTTTGATGCATATATTAGATAGGAGTAATTTAGCAAGCATAAGCAAGCATATGAAGAGTTTGATGCATATATTAGATAGGAGTAATTTAGCAAGCATATGAAGAGTTTGATGCATATATTAGATAGGAGTAATTTAGCAAGCATATAAAGAGTTTGATGCATATATTAGATAGGAGTAATTTAGCAAGCATTAGCAAGCATATGAAGAGTTTGATGCATATATTAGATAGGAGTAATTTAGCAAGCATAAGCAAGCATATGAAGAGTTTGATGCATATATTAGATAGGAGTAATTTAGCAAGCATATGAAGAGTTTGATGCATATATTAGATAGGAGTAATTTAGCAAGCATAAGCAAGCATATGAAGAGTTTGATGCATATATTAGATAGGAGTAATTTAGCAAGCATATGAAGAGTTTGATGCATATATTAGATAGGAGTAATTTAGCAAGCATATAAAGAGTTTGATGCATATATTAGATAGGAGTAATTTAGCAAGCATAAGCAAGCATATGAAGAGTTTGATGCATATATTAGATAGGAGTAATTTAGCAAGCATATGAAGAGTTTGATGCATATATTAGATAGGAGTAATTTAGCAAGCATAAGCAAGCATATGAAGAGTTTGATGCATATATTAGATAGGAGTAATTTAGCAAGCATATGAAGAGTTTGATGCATATATTAGATAGGAGTAATTTAGCAAGCATAAGCAAGCATATGAAGAGTTTGATGCATATATTAGATAGGAGTAATTTAGCAAGCATATGAAGAGTTTGATGCATATATTAGATAGGAGTAATTTAGCAAGCATATGAAGAGTTTGATGCATATATTAGATAGGAGTAATTTAGCAAGCATATGAAGAGTTTGATGCATATATTAGATAGGAGTAATTTAGCAAGCATAAGCAAGCATATGAAGAGTTTGATGCATATATTAGATAGGAGTAATTTAGCAAGCATATGAAGAGTTTGATGCATATATTAGATAGGAGTAATTTAGCAAGCATATGAAGAGTTTGATGCATATATTAGATAGGAGTAATTTAGCAAGCATATGAAGAGTTTGATGCATATATTAGATAGGAGTAATTTAGCAAGCATAAGCAAGCGTATGAAGAGTTTGATGCATATATTAGATAGGAGTAATTTAGCAAGCATATGAAGGTTTGATGCATATATTAGATAGGAGTAATTTAGCAAGCATATGAAGAGTTTGATGCATATATTAGATAGGAGTAATTTAGCAAGCATAAGCAAGCATATGAAGAGTTTGATGCATATATTAGATAGGAGTAATTTAGCAAGCATATGAAGAGTTTGATGCATATATTAGATAGGAGTAATTTAGCAAGCATAAGCAAGCATATGAAGAGTTTGATGCATATATTAGATAGGAGTAATTTAGCAAGCATATGAAGAGTTTGATGCATATATTAGATAGGAGTAATTTAGCAAGCATAAGCAAGCATATGAAGAGTTTGATGCATATATTAGATAGGAGTAATTTAGCAAGCATATGAAGAGTTTGATGCATATATTAGATAGGCGTAATTTAGCAAGCATATGAAGAGTTTGATGCATATATTAGATAGGAGTAATTTAGCAAGCATTAGCAAGCATATGAAGAGTTTGATGCATATATTAGATAGGAGTAATTTAGCAAGCATATGAAGAGTTTGATGCATATATTAGATAGGCGTAATTTAGCAAGCATATGAAGAGTTTGATGCATATATTAGATAGGAGTAATTTAGCAAGCATTAGCAAGCATATGAAGAGTTTGATGCATATATTAGATAGGAGTAATTTAGCAAGCATATGAAGAGTTTGATGCATATATTAGATAGGAGTAATTTAGCAAGCATATGAAGAGTTTGATGCATATATTAGATAGGCGTAATTTAGCAAGCATAAGCAAGCATATGAAGAGTTTGATGCATATATTAGATAGGAGTAATTTAGCAAGCATATGAAGAGTTTGATGCATATATTAGATAGGCGTAATTTAGCAAGCATAAGCAAGCATATGAAGAGTTTGATGCATATATTAGATAGGAGTAATTTAGCAAGCATATGAAGAGTTTGATGCATATATTAGATAGGAGTAATTTAGCAAGCATATGAAGAGTTTGATGCATATATTAGATAGGCGTAATTTAGCAAGCATTAGCAAGCATATGAAGAGTTTGATGCATATATTAGATAGGCGTAATTTAGCAAGCATATGAAGAGTTTGATGCATATATTAGATAGGAGTAATTTAGCAAGCATATGAAGAGTTTGATGCATATATTAGATAGGAGTAATTTAGCAAGCATATGAAGAGTTTGATGCATATATTAGATAGGAGTAATTTAGCAAGCATATGAAGGTTTGATGCATATATTAGATAGGAGTAATTTAGCAAGCATATGAAGAGTTTGATGCATATATTAGATAGGAGTAATTTAGCAAGCATATGAAGAGTTTGATGCATATATTAGATAGGAGTAATTTAGCAAGCATATGAAGAGTTTGATGCATATATTAGATAGGCGTAATTTAGCAAGCATAAGCAAGCATATGAAGAGTTTGATGCATATATTAGATAGGAGTAATTTAGCAAGCATATGAAGAGTTTGATGCATATATTAGATAGGAGTAATTTAGCAAGCATATGAAGAGTTTGATGCATATATTAGATAGGCGTAATTTAGCAAGCATTAGCAAGCATATGAAGAGTTTGATGCATATATTAGATAGGCGTAATTTAGCAAGCATATGAAGAGTTTGATGCATATATTAGATAGGAGTAATTTAGCAAGCATATGAAGAGTTTGATGCATATATTAGATAGGAGTAATTTAGCAAGCATATGAAGAGTTTGATGCATATATTAGATAGGAGTAATTTAGCAAGCATATGAAGAGTTTGATGCATATATTAGATAGGAGTAATTTAGCAAGCATATGAAGAGTTTGATGCATATATTAGATAGGAGTAATTTAGCAAGCATAAGCAAGCATATGAAGAGTTTGATGCATATATTAGATAGGCGTAATTTAGCAAGCATTAGCAAGCATATGAAGAGTTTGATGCATATATTAGATAGGAGTAATTTAGCAAGCATATGAAGAGTTTGATGCATATATTAGATAGGAGTAATTTAGCAAGCATATGAAGAGTTTGATGCATATATTAGATAGGCGTAATTTAGCAAGCATAAGCAAGCATATGAAGAGTTTGATGCATATATTAGATAGGAGTAATTTAGCAAGCATATGAAGAGTTTGATGCATATATTAGATAGGAGTAATTTAGCAAGCATATGAAGGTTTGATGCATATATTAGATAGGCGTAATTTAGCAAGCATTAGCAAGCATATGAAGAGTTTGATGCATATATTAGATAGGAGTAATTTAGCAAGCATAAGCAAGCATATGAAGAGTTTGATGCATATATTAGATAGGCGTAATTTAGCAAGCATTAGCAAGCATATGAAGAGTTTGATGCATATATTAGATAGGAGTAATTTAGCAAGCATATGAAGAGTTTGATGCATATATTAGATAGGAGTAATTTAGCAAGCATATGAAGAGTTTGATGCATATATTAGATAGGAGTAATTTAGCAAGCATATGAAGAGTTTGATGCATATATTAGATAGGCGTAATTTAGCAAGCATAAGCAAGCATATGAAGAGTTTGATGCATATATTAGATAGGAGTAATTTAGCAAGCATATGAAGAGTTTGATGCATATATTAGATAGGAGTAATTTAGCAAGCATATGAAGGTTTGATGCATATATTAGATAGGCGTAATTTAGCAAGCATTAGCAAGCATATGAAGAGTTTGATGCATATATTAGATAGGAGTAATTTAGCAAGCATATGAAGGTTTGATGCATATATTAGATAGGAGTAATTTAGCAAGCATATGAAGAGTTTGATGCATATATTAGATAGGAGTAATTTAGCAAGCATTAGCAAGCATATGAAGAGTTTGATGCATATATTAGATAGGAGTAATTTAGCAAGCATATGAAGAGTTTGATGCATATATTAGATAGGCGTAATTTAGCAAGCATAAGCAAGCATATGAAGAGTTTGATGCATATATTAGATAGGAGTAATTTAGCAAGCATATGAAGAGTTTGATGCATATATTAGATAGGAGTAATTTAGCAAGCATAAGCAAGCGTATGAAGAGTTTGATGCATATATTAGATAGGAGTAATTTAGCAAGCATATGAAGAGTTTGATGCATATATTAGATAGGAGTAATTTAGCAAGCATATGAAGAGTTTGATGCATATATTAGATAGGAGTAATTTAGCAAGCATATGAAGAGTTTGATGCATATATTAGATAGGAGTAATTTAGCAAGCATATGAAGGTTTGATGCATATATTAGATAGGCGTAATTTAGCAAGCATAAGCAAGCGTATGAAGAGTTTGATGCATATATTAGATAGGAGTAATTTAGCAAGCATATGAAGAGTTTGATGCATATATTAGATAGGAGTAATTTAGCAAGCATATGAAGAGTTTGATGCATATATTAGATAGGAGTAATTTAGCAAGCATATGAAGAGTTTGATGCATATATTAGATAGGAGTAATTTAGCAAGCATAAGCAAGCATATGAAGAGTTTGATGCATATATTAGATAGGAGTAATTTAGCAAGCATATGAAGAGTTTGATGCATATATTAGATAGGAGTAATTTAGCAAGCATTAGCAAGCATATGAAGAGTTTGATGCATATATTAGATGAACTGTTACAAGGAAATTGGCAATCTACACGAGTTCAACTCAGCTAAAAAAGTTACATCAAGTACAAAGCTGGTCTCCACAATCGAAGTAGGTGCATTTGTACTGTCTTAGCTGGAGTTATATCTCAACTTGTGTGATTATATCATCAACAAAAATTTGTAACAAAACTATTTAGATTAATAAATGGATTATTTTTTGTATATACCAACTTTTGGCCAATAGCAGTAGAGCCATGTTGTTTAACCAAACTAAATAAATGAGGGACCTGCAAAAGAACACACGGGCTGCAGCTAGTTCCATTGGAGTAGCAGAAAGTAACTATTGTACAGCTATCAATTATTGCATAGAGCTATTGTACAGCTATCAATTATTGCATAGAGCTATTGTACAGCTATCAATTATTGCATAGAGCTATTGTACAGCTATCAATTATTGCATAGAGCTATTGTACAGCTATCAATTATTGCGTAGAGCTATTGTACAGCTATCAATTATTGCGTAGAGCTATTGTACAGCTATCAATTATTGCATAGAGCTATTGTACAGCTATCAATTATTTCATAGAGCTATTGTACAGCTATCAATTATTGCATAGAGCTATTGTACAGCTATCAATTATTGCATAGAGCTATTGTACAGCTATCAATTATTGCATAGAGCTATTGTACAGCTATCAATTATTGCATAGAGCTATTGTACAGCTATCAATTATTGCGTAGAGCTATTGTACAGCTATCAATTATTGCATAGAGCTATTGTACAGCTATCAATTATTGCATAGAGCTATTGTACATCTATCAATTATTGCATAGAGCTATTGTACAGCTATCAATTATTGCATAGAGCTATTGTACAGCTATCAATTATTGCATAGAGCTATTGTACAGCTATCAATTATTGCATAGAGCTATTGTACAGCTATCAATTATTGCATAGAGCTATTGTACAGCTATCAATTATTGCATAGAGCTATTGTACAGCCATCAATTATTGCATAGAACTGCTGTACAGCTATCAATTATTGCATAGAGCTATTGTACAGCTATCAATTATTGCATAGAGCTATTGTACAGCTATCAATTATTGCATAGAGCTATTGTACAGTTATCAATTATTGCATAGAGCTATTGTACAGCTATCAATTATTGCATAGAGCTATTGTACAGCTATCAATTATTGCATAGAGCTATTGTACAGCTATCAATTATTGCATAGAGCTATTGTACAGCTATCAATTGTTGCATAGAGCTATTGTACAGCTATCAATTATTGCATAGAGCTACTGTACAGCTATCAATTATTGCATAGAGCTACTGTACAGCTATCAATTATTGCATAAAGCTATTGTACAGCTATCAATTATTGCTTAGCTTTGTGAGAAGAGTTGGGTTTGCATCCAAAAAACTTGTATGTAATAATCCATTATTTCCATAAATGTCATCGCAATTGCTTTTATGATCATCGCTGTCGTATCATCATGTCTATTTGTTTGATTAGAAGAAATAAAACTTTTCTTTGACAAGTCATGACACAAACAAACAAGCAAGCATAACTTCCATAACTAACCAAATTATCTGTTGTTACAATAATAGGATTATCTCCCCTTCCACAATACAAACATGTTAGTGTTCGTTGATTTCATACCACATCGTACCAGACTCCACTTTCCATAATATAAATTGTTTGCATGCTTTTCCCTGCTTTGCTCATGCTCACCTGCGCATGTACAAACCACCATCTTTGGTTGAATACATAAAACTTAATATTAATAGGGAAGTAAGCGCCCTCGTCGCCATTTTATCGTCATTATAAACCATGACATAAACTGCTCAAGTCTCAGTGGAATCGCTCTGCATGTCACCAGGTGCTTCCATTACCCTGATATCCAGCCTGACTTTCTTAGACAACCAAGTGACCTTGATACACAGTGGGGAGACAACTACATGCACCATCGCTCACTACCCCACTACAGCCACTCATTTAATGAGATATATATATATATATATATATATATATATATATATATATATATATATATATATATATATATATATGTGTATAATGAAACTATTGCGCCACCCTTCAGCTTGCTTTAGTGGTTCTGTTGTACAACTTGAATAGCATCATAAGTTATAAATATACTTTGTATAAATACACACAATGAGTATTGGGCCTGTTCATGCCACGTGCCAAACAAAAAATACAATGAAAATGTTACTCAAATGCTATTTCTGAGCAGACATCCGTGTGAGCAAACTTTACAAACCATTGAACTAACGAGGTCAGGCGTGTACAATGTTACACATTTGTTGGGCTCATTAATTAGTTGGTAGGAGATAAACTGAGCAGGAAAAATCGCACAATCGAAAGCAGGGATTGGCCGGTGACAGAAAGAATGTTGGGTGAATGTCTGCCATCTACAGACAACAACAAGGTACAAACTGATTTTGGTGCAGCGTCATTTCCTAAATGGTTGTTTTATATAAACCATATACTACACAGTATACAATAGTATATACTACACAGTATACAATAGTATATACTACACAGTATACAATAGTATATACTACACAGTATACAATAGTATATACTACACAGTATACAATAGTATATACTACACAGTATACAATAGTATATACTACACAGTATACAATAGTATATACTACACAGTATACAATAGTATATACTACACAGTATACACTAGTATATACTACACAGTATACAATACTACACAGTATACAATAGTATATACTACACAGTATACAATAGTATATACTACACAGTATACAATACTACACAGTATACAATAGTATATACTACACAGTATACAGTACTACACAGTATACAATGGTATATACTACACAGTATACAATAGTATATACTACACAGTATACAATAGTATATACTACACAGTATACAATAGTATATACTACACAGTATACAATAGTATATACTACACAGTATACAATAGCATATACTACACAGTATACATTAGTATATACTACACAGTATACAATAGTATATACTACACAGTATACAATACTACACAGTATACAATAGTATATACTACACAGTATACAATAGTATATACTACACAGTATACAATAGTATATACTACACAGTATACAATAGCATATACTACACAGTATACAATAGTATATACTACACAGTATACAATAGTATATACTACACAGTATACAATAGTATATACTATACAGTATACAATAGTATATACTATACAGTATACAATAGTATATACTATACAGTATACAATAGTATATACTACACAGTATACAATAGTATATACTACACAGTATACAATAGTATATACTACACAGTATACAATAGTATATACTACACAGTATACAATAGTATATACTACACAGTATACAATAGTATATACTACACAGTATACAATAGTATATACTACACAGTATACAATAGTATATACTACACAGTATACAATAGTATATACTACACAGTATACAATAGTATATACTACACAGTATACAATAGTATATACTACACAGTATACAATAGTATATACTACACAGTATACAATAGTATATACTACACAGTATACATAACCCATTTTGGCTATAACGTTTTCAATTAGGGCTGATCTCCATTCCTGTGGTGGTAGCTGTTACGATGCTCTGGGAGCGCCATTAGTGTTTGCAGTTGTCCACTCTTGGTTAACGATCAAGGCAAAATTTAAACAACACTATGTATACTTGAGCATAAACAGATTTTTATTACGAGCGGAGTGGCAGCGCATAAACTGCTCTCGTGTTTGCTGTAAAAATGGTGGAAAATTATAAAAATTTCTGAGCAGTTTTATAAAAGACATAGCTTGATTGAGGGAGGAGCTTGATTGAGGGAGGAGCTTGATTGAGGGAGGAGCTTGATTGAGGAGCTTGATTGAGGGAGGAGCTTGATTGAGGGAGGAGCTTGATTGAGGGAGGAGCTTGATTGAGGGAGGTAAGAAATGAAGAATGATTCAAGTTACTTTACGATAAGCATCGTTATTGTTGCTAGATTTTTTAATAAATTGCAACGCCGCATAAACCGACCGCCATGAATATAGCAGAAAATTTCCACATGGTATAACTTAGTCCAGGACATCCAGGACACCACAAACCATCTCTACGATATCTAAAATTTCAACAATCGACCATCTTCATGAATCTCTAAATTCGCAGAATATCATACGACATTCTATGGTACCCACAAACCCTACGACATGTACGGAGATCAACCTGTATGCAGATCTACCTGTATGCAGATCTACCTGTATGCAGATCTACCTGTATGGAAGACACTGCCTTAATGTGCGATCATCCAAAAATAAAACCTTCGACCGCAGAAAACAAATCACAAACAACGCTATATGGAACCTTCTTGTCAGAGAAAGTTGTGCAATGTCTGTCATATGTAATATGCAATATTGTCAAATACAACCAGAGCACAAAAACTTTTAGCTATTGTCAAAAACGAAGCCCTCTATTTCAAACTTATAAGTGAACTTCCAACTAGATAATGTGAAAGAGTGAAATGGATCGCTCATAGACATTGTTTAACCCTAGAAAAATTAACTTGTTGATTGAAGATTAAGAATATAGTAGTGAAGATTAATGTCATTAAAAATAGCCAACAGACTTGTAATAGAAGTTCATTACTGTGCACTATGTATGCATAACAAGTAAAGTTGCCTATTCTATTTACAACTGTGTAGAATAGGATGGTGCTGTTATATATACTACACAATGTATGATATGTAGTGAGTTATACAGATATAGTATATATTGTATCTAGCATATATCAAGGGTTACATATGGTGAGTAATATATGGAGCATACAATAGATGTAACAAATAGTATACCACTATCACTATGTTCCCATGCTGCGAATTCGTTCGGGTTGAACTCATAAATCGTCCATTCGGGTCATGGGAATTGTGACTCGTACAAGTTGGTTTGGGTTCGTTCGTGTTGGCTCAGTGCGGTTCCTCAAACCGAATTCGTTCGGGTTGAGCACTGATTAGGATCATGGGAATCGTTCGTGTTGATGAATTCAAATTCGTTCGGGTTGCTCTTTTGAGAAAAAGGCATTAAACTGGCGATTTGGCAGTAAATCAATTTTTGCGTATTTTCCAACTGCAGTTTTTACATACATATAATAATAATCCTTTGCAAGTTTAACATCAGGTAAGTTATAAATTATTGACTATTTGCTCGGGAAACTGAATCATAGCTCTGTTTCATAAATGGGCAAACTAAATTATTATTATTTTTATACTTGCCAAAAAAATATTTTTTTATTATAATTATTTGGAAATAATTTATTTATTATTAATTATTTATCATTTCTTATAGCTATCATTATATTTATTAATAATCATCTATAATTATTACAAATTGTTGATTTTGTTATCATTCATCTACTTACTAGTTTATGCTGTGAACATTCCACAAATTTGACTCATATTACTACTTAGTAATCCGAGCGCGGTTGTTTACTAACTCACTACAATCAAGTAATTATTGCGCTCGCTACTCACTGTAAAGGAAGGACGACTCCCGCAAATTATTTCAATTCGAATAATCATAGGAACGGATTGGAATGCCAACCAGAATGAATGCTAACCAACTCGAATAAACGTCCGATCCGAACGAATTCGCAGCATGGGAACATGGTGATTGTTGCACACACATTGTGACTGGTTACAGGGAAGTATTTACATGATGGCGAACACATAATGGACGTATCCTCACGTAGATGATAGCCATGATATAACAGGAAGAGGAAGAACTAACCTTTGACCATTCCGTCACTTTTTTACAATAGAAAACACTACAATTTCCTGGTGATCCAGCAGGCGAGCATTATACATGAGCATTATAAACGACCATTACACACGCAAGAGAGGTGACGTACTTGCACTGGGATATCACATTATGCATTCATTAAGTGTTATTTGGCCAAGGCAACAATAGAATAATATGTAAATTAATCAACCAATGATTAGTGTCGACGCAAATTAAACAACCAATGAGACAAAAACGTAACACATAATGAACCAATAATGAGAGATGAGAGACTGTCTGTGTATTTAAGTCAAAGATTCAACAATATCATCATTAGTTGAGAGAAAAACTGACAAGCATGGGAGCTACACATTCAGCGAGTAGAGTAAAGGTGAGTCTGCTAGGTCATCGCACAAACTAACTTGTATTCTAGTATTGGGATACTTGAGTATTACATCGCCACACGGATGTGATAAAACAATATGCTAAGAATCATACGATGTGAATATGATAAGATAACTGTTACCTAGTTTTGTCATAAAAAAGACGCAACGTAAACACAATGTAAATTATTCAAAAACACTTTCTTTCGGACAAGCTCAGCGATTCGTTGGTTGACAAACCGTACCCAAAATTATTTATTTGAGCCTTGAACAAATAAATTACTGTCAGCAGTTGTGAGTTAAATAAGGAAATGTGCAGTTTATTATAGTTGGCTATAAAAGTGAACACCTTGATAGAGTATCAATTGGCAGGAAAACTTGTTTTCAGTTATTGTGGAAGAGAAAGGACCCAGAGAAAGTGTGTTAATATTGGTAAAACATGAATTGTTATTGTCAGATGATGAAGAATGCATTCAAACCAGGAAATAAATCGGCGAGTGAGAAGAGAAGCTCAAATAGACGGGGGAGTAACAACTCTACAGACAGCAAGAAACGTAGAAAGAGTACGGGAGATCTACTCAACAATTCCATGTCCGAAAAACTTACAATGAAAGTCATAGATGGGGACACAATCAAACTATCGATAACTGGTGATGTATACAAGTGCCCGTTGGCAGGTAACTACTATTTCCTGTTTAATCGTACAACATTTCTTTTCGGTATTCTGGTACGAAAAATCAATTTTAGCATGGGAGATCTATGATTTAGTACAGAGGCTTGGTTTGTGTTTCAATTTGTACAATTTTCTGACAAAGACGGAATGTTACAGGTACAGAAAACAGAGTTGAGGATAATCATGATATCCACCGATGTTTCTTTGTCAACCCATCAGACAATACATATCTGGTTCTTCAGCTCGGAGCGTGAGTTCCTCCCCCCCCCCCTCCTTTCACTTGCATAAGGAACATAATTATATGGGCTATTAAATGGTGAAATCGTTGCTATTTTAAAATACAACAATTCTACTTTTGACATTTGAAGGGTTAATGAATTCCAAAGTTTACATTGCATAATCAATTAGTCATCCAGAGGTATTGTATGAGCAGGTTGCTCTTTGGGTATATATATATATATATATATATATATATATATATATATATATATATATATATATATATATATATATATATATATATATATATATATATATATATATATATATATATATATATATATATATATATATATATATATATATATATATATATATATATATGTAGACTACAGTAGCCAAACATACCCAGTATATTACATTACATTATATTACATTATATATATATATACTGTAAATGCTTGTAGATATGAACACCACGAACTGTGTATCATGCGCTTGGGCAGTGAGAACAGAGGAATATATAAACTACCAGCTGTAACAGCTCCGCAAACAGAACAGGTGAGCAACAATACTACATGCACTGTGGTAACTGTAGTGACTGTGCCTACTGTATTGACTGTCCCTACTGTGTAGTTACTGTACCAACTGTAGTTACTGTACCTACGATAGCGACTGTACCTACTGTAGCGACTGTACCTACTGTAGTTACTGTACCTACTGTGGTGACTGTACCTACTGTAGTGACTGTACCTACTGTAGTTACTGTACCACTGTAGTTACTGTACCTGTTGTATCCAATAGTGAAGTTTGCTAGACTCATTGAGTAGTATAATCAACTACTGATTAATTAGCACCTGGTAGTGTTTCACTTAAACAAATCATTTTTCATCAAACACACTTGCCGACACATTCTTAGAATAGATTACCGCTAATATATAGAGTACACAGTGTGTATAGTATATACAGTATGTACAGTACACAGTGCATATAGTATATACAGTATGTACAGTACACAGTGTGTATAGTATATACAGTATGTACAGTACACAGTGTGTATAGTATATACAGTATGTACAGAACACAGTGCGTATAGTATATACAGTATGTACAGTACACAGTGTGTATAGTATATACAGTATGTACAGTACACAGTGCGTATAGTATATACAGTATGTACAGTACACAGTGTGTATAGTATATACAGTATGTACAGTACACAGTGTGTATAGTATATACAGTATGTACAGTACACAATGCGTATAGTATATACAGTATGTACAGTACACAGTGTGTATAGTATATACAGTATGTACAGTACACAGTGTGTATAGTATATACAGTATGTACAGTACACAGTGCGTATAGTATATACAGTATGTACAGTACACAGTGCGTATAGTATATACAGTATGTACAGTACACAGTGTGTATAGTATATACAGTATGTACAGTACACAGTGTGTATAGTATATACAGTATGTACAGTACACAGTGTGTATAGTATATACAGTATGTACAGTACACAGTGTGTATAGTATATACAGTATGTACAGTACACAGTGTGTATAGTATATACAGTATGTACAGTACACAGTGCGTATAGTATATACAGTATGTACAGTACACAGTGCGTATAGTATATACAGTATGTACAGTACACAGTGTGTATAGTATATACAGTATGTACAGTACACTGTGTGTATAGTATATACAGTATGTACAGTATACAGTGTGTATAGTATATAAAGTAACGGGTTTAACTGTACAGGTTGAAGAAGAAAACAAACCAACAGTGAACTATGTGAGTTGGTTGGAGACAGAAGTGAATGAGCTTGGAGTACCTAAGGGTAACCTCATCTGGAGAGGGGAGCTGACCATACCCTCACACTATTTCCCAGCAGGAACTCAGCTATATAGCGTGCAGACCCTGAGCAATTGCAAGCTTAGATTCAACAATGGCATGTGAGTGGTAGTAATAGTATATAGTATGGGACTAAGGCTATGCAGTAGGCATGTGAGTGGTAGCAATGGTAGATAATATATGGGACTAAGGCTATACAGTTGTATATGACATCAGGGCCAAATAACAAGAAATGACTTTTGTTGCAGACCAAATATTGAAGAGTTTGGGTATCTGGAGGAGGTGATGGCAGAAACAGAACTGTTGACTGGACGTAGCAAGTACTCACAGGTGTGGTTGGACAATCTACCAGTTTCATAGAACTACACAGAGTTTCATAGAACTACACAGAGTTACATACATAGAGTTGTATACATAGAGTTACATCATAGAGTTGCATACATAGAGTTACGAACATAGAGTTGAATACAAAGAGTTATGTACGTAGAGTTGTATACATGGAGTTGTATACATAGAGTTACGTACATAGAGTTGTATACATAGAGTTGCATACATAGAGAGAAGATGGGTCCCTTACGCAATAACCTGTTTTATACATAGACATTGGTACAAAAGGCAAAGAGAAAAGCCGCATTGGCTGATATCAAATTATAACAGTATTTTATAATTAACTATTTACTGTATATAATGTACAAGTATACATGCGTTATACGTCCTTGCTCTACACACTATATATATATTCTATTCATATAAGTACACACATCTATATATTGTCACAAATACTGTCTTCAGCATTGGTCAAAGCAAGCATCATATGGTTATTCTCAAATGACGACGTGTCATAATAATAATAATAAAATATAAAAATTTAACAAATCCTAATATAAATCATTGTTTTACACACTGGCACTACGTACAAAGACCTGTTGCTAGTACTACTACCTGCAACTACTGACATGGAACTCTTTATGTGAACATCTGACAATAACCGACTAGAAAAAAGTGAGATTACAGGTAGCGGGTGACCGACTGAAGTTCTTTGCCAAAGTGACCCAGCCCGTAGTTTCTCTTTGTAGATACACCTGGAGGCAGTTCAGTCGCTAACTTATCATTAAAAATCACGACTCGCTAGACTTTTATCCCAATTTCAAACATTTTAAGCAACTGATATGACAAAAAAGATGTCGTTGAGAAAACTCAAGGAATCAATATAGCCCTTGAAATATTTTTTCAAAAAAGATTTTGGTTTAATCACTTGAGAAAAATTAATTCAAGAATGATGCTAATAAATATTACGCGGTAAAGCCATAGTTTGGTATTTTGGGTTCATTAAAGTTTGCCAATGTAAATCAATTACAGTGCGCCGTTGTTGTAGTCTACTGCCACAGTGGCGATGTACTAAGATGGTTTATGTAAGCGCCGCATCGTCAGTATTATACACCCCACCCCCATCTACCGCTCATGAATCGTTAGTTGTGGAGTCCAAAACTCTAGTAACTAACTAGTAATAATAATAACCAATCCTTATGACCATCACCGAGTGTACCAAACATGAGGTGCCCGGTGGCATGTGACTAATAAATGGCAATTGTTAAATTTTGATTTGTTATTGAATCTTCAGATCAATTTTTTTGATTTTGTCATGATAAATAATCATAACAATTAATGAAAATAAAAAATAATTATCTTATGGTTGTTGAGTAAAATTTTTAATTTTTTAATGAAAATTAATAAACAGTAAAATGAAATAAATAGTGTTAATCCCCGATGACAACTCACAATAATTAAATAAGTAATAAATAATAATAACTGACTGCTAGATGTAAAAAGCTTCAATTATCCGGTTGGGAGATAACTCCTACCATTTTCCTCTATATCTTATATAGCCATCTATAGTCAGTATTGTTAGTGCTGGTAAAAAAATGACTATTTGAGTTAATGCTCATTGTTTAACGTGCCCAAAACACTTAGAGAGCTGCAAGGGACACTGAAGTTCATGCCATTCCGATATATTAGTGAAAGGACAACTTTAAAGCAAAGAAAAAAGATAAAATTGATTGACTTTTGTTAATCTTAATGGTATTGTAGAGTGTTAGCAACAAAACTTCAAGTTGCATTAAATTAGCGCTCCCTGATGAGGATCTAAAATCCGTCAGGTCTCCATTGTTTTGCAACTGTGTACTTTACAAAACCACAACAATGAAATGTTGCACAAAACCACAAAAGTGAAATGTTTCAGAAACTGAACTTTAAAATGATAGGATGCTCTTTAATTGGCAACTATGAATGGTTCAGCATGATACTGCAGACAGGAGAGACAACCCCAGTAGACAAGAGAGACAACTCCCACTACATATGAAACACTCTAGTTATTGAGCAGTTTAATTATATTGGAAAGAGAGAACTGGCATAAATGACTCAAAGGTTTCTCCAATATCAGTAATTAATTGATGCAACTGCTACTTCCACTTATCACCAATCACGGCTATACTGTTACCGCTAAGGACTGTCGGACATGATAAATGAATAGGAAGTTATATGACACGCATTCACTTTACACCAAATCCAATCTAACTAACAATGATGTCTTCATTCATCAAACATTGGTATCTAAGGGATTGCTCTCATAAATAAGACAATTTCTCATGTCCCAAAGGCATTAATGATTCAGCCAAGTAATACATAAATGAACAATTACCAATCTTATGCGGTTAGATTAATGTACCAAGTGTTGCTGTTTTTCTTGCATAGGCAAAACACACGAATACTTGATAGAAACTTAAACTTCAGCAAACCGTGATGTACATGTATATGGTGGATGTGGAGTTGGTGTCAAGTGGTAAAACACTGAATATAGAAAACAGTAAGGTAGACGCTAGAAGTCAGCGTTTAAAAGAACATAGACATAGAAATGCTTGGAATAGCTGTAGGCAGATATGGAATGACATCTTTATTAAACTATCAATTAGTCCATCACAGAAATTCCTAGCATGTGATATATAGAGAATATATTATTATACACAATACTAGCATAGCTTCATAGCTTCATATTTAAACGTCATGTTGATTGAGTATTATTTAATTATTATTACTCATTACGGTAGAACTTCCTAAAAATATGTGATTTTCTATTCGCTGGCTTCACCAATTACACTGACAGCATAGATCAATCCATGACCACTTGGCCGGCTCAGGAGTTGTTACACCTCATAATATCAATATCGCTGACAAAATTTCGGCCTTTTTTCAATAGTTGTCCTCTCTCAAACACCATTTAGGTGGCTAATAAATTTGTTGTATTATCAGTGCTACCGCTCTAGTTGGCGACATTCTGTGGGTAGTGGTTAGTTAGCTACTGTGGTTGGAGGGTGGAGAACACTAAAGAGTACCCGAGCAACACAACTAACCCTTATCTAAGTTCTGAGATATAAACGTAACATGGAAATAATAATAATAATTGGTAGTTAGTAAAAGCATCTGTGACCTCTGTTCAGTAAACAAACGGCAATAAAAACAATTAGAAGGGCAATAATTTAACCCATAAATAACCAGTTTGTTCGGAACTCGTGGGTCAACAAAAGGTAGCCCCCTGAATATAGAGAATAATCAACGAACATTTATTTATATTATTCGTAGGTCGCGAATGAAACTGAACACTAAATAAATAATAAAGAGCGAGTTTACTTTTTTGCATTGTTGTAGACCGGTTTTGTATCCTTGAAAGTAATACAAAATCGTTACAATTGGTCAAAATTTACTAAATTAAAAGGCGGCTTAGAAAAGCATTTTCGTTTATAGCGATCAATATTTATTTTTTTCTCTCGATTATTTTGAAAATTGGGAGTAAATAATTTGTTTGGTGATTTATAACAGTTTATTGAATAATTATGATGTTATAAACTAATGTTCCGTCCCATTGGAGACGCATGATTACGAACACCTATTATTTTTTTAACTTTGTTCAATGAACAGGTCGCGAATACTCTTAAGCCGTGTTTACACTAGGCGACTGCGACTCTATTGATTGTCGCAGTCGCATGTTGCCTTTACACTGCTGCGACACCTTAAATTTTTGAGGTTTGCGACTTCGGAGTTGCCCAACCATCTTAGCTAAAATAATTTATTGCGTTCCTGCTCAGGCAGATGGATTGATGAGTTGTGATTTCATTATTACCAGTTTTCTACCAGACAGTAGTTCTCTATGCGTCTTGCGGATTTTTTATTTACCTATAATATGAAATTTTTACTTATCTATAAATATTAATACCACTTACTGAAATTAAAAAATAATTTGAAGAAAATCTAATGTTCTTTCTGTGTTTACATCCAAAATAATAATGATATCTACTCCGAATATGAATTATTTATTATTGTTGAAAATACATAATTTGATTCTTTTGATAAGAAATAAAATAAACACACATGTCAACAATGCTGGTAATAATTAATTATTTAATAATAACCTTACGATCTTATAACTATCATTGTTCACATTATATCTAGGCTAGAATAAACAAAATATTGGAGCCGCTATATAAAGCAACTCAATTAAACTGTGTCACGTGGCTATGAAGACGTTGCGACTTGACGCTCGAACCCAACACTGCTGGGTTGTTGCGTCTCAGCCTCCGACAACCCTGCAACTCCATCGGAAGCTGCGCCAGCTTCATGCGCCAAGTCGCAAGCGGCAAACCTCAAAGGAGTCGGAGTCGCCTAGTGTAAACACGGCTTTATTGGTGATCATCATATCATTATTATTGTAGATTGTAACCACAACTAGCTGAAGAAGGTATCAGTTTGATTCAACTAGAACTGTAGATAACAACACATTCACCAGCTCCATTCATAAACTCAACCAGACTTCCCTCAGAGCTATCTCTGTTCACCACTGGTGCAAATATAATACAAGGGCTAATAACTCCAACGTTGGCAAAATAGTCATACGTTGGTCTACATACAGCCAGCAGTTCAATAATGCACTGCAGCAAGGTGTACTTCCAGGAAGTTACTTGATGCGAGATTCTAACTTAAACACACGCACACCAAACAAAGAATTTATATCCAGCAGACTTATCTCGGTTTTGAGTGAAGCTCATCAATTCCATTTCCAAACCAAAAGGGTTACAGCCAATGAAATGGAGACTGTCGATGACAAAAGTTGCACCAAATGTTTATCAGTGACACGTGGACTTCATTATCCAATAGATTTCATGCATGTAATGTTGTGTTTCCACACTAAACAGCTCAGAGATTATGACTGATAAAACTTCTAAGTTCCAGCTTTAATAGGACAAAGTTTGTGAACGATTAATAAACTATCATGAAACTCTTAAAAAACCATAGAGAAAAGCGCGGTAGAGTTGCTCACCATAGAATATCCATAGACTTTAATAGTTTTGTTTGCAGTGCTGGCTAATATTCTACCACCTCCTAAACACTCACAGTCTAGTCCCAGTGGTTCTATTCTTTGGCACGCCGCGTCATATATATCAGCTGAAACATATATAACTAGTACAACTAGTAGATAATATATAATATATACAACTAGTAGATAATATATAATATATACAACTAGCAGATAATATATAATATATACAACTAGTAGATAATATATACAACTAGTAGATAATATATAATACATACAACTAGTAGATAATATATACAACTAGTAGATAATATATAATATATACAACTAGTAGATAATACATACAACTAGTAGATAATATATAATACATACAACTAGTAGATAATACATACAACTAGTAGATAATATATAATACATACAACTAGTAGATAATATATAATATATACAACTAGTAGATAATATATAATACATACAACTAGTAGATAATATATAATACATACAACTAGTAGATAATATATAATATATACAACTAGTAGATAATATATAATACATACAACTAGTAGATAACGCATACGTACAACTAGTAGATAACGCATACATACAACTAGTAGATAACGCATAATAACATACAATTAAATGTTAACATACAAAAGCAACATCAAATTATCACCAAATTTTTCAACTCCATCTACGTTAACAAATAACAAATCATTCACAAGTAACAAATCCAAACAGCTGAGAAAACAACTCCAAAACAAAAGTTCAATGCACAGGCCTACTGCAGAAAATTTGGTGGAATTTCGATCATTTTTCGGAATTTTATGTGGTGTTTTGTTGTTGGTGTGTTGAAGGTAAGTCATTTTTTCGCATACCTGTCTTCACGTGCTGGCCTGCTGACTCAAACATAATTTGGGCAGAACCCCACCAAGAAATCACCAAAAATTATACCCTCTGGGCTGTCGATACTGACCTTTTTTTATTCCAACCTGACCACTACCTGAGTAGCAGCAACCGCGTGTTTCCAAAGTTTTGCTTGCAAAATGGCCTGTCACGCAAAATTTCTTCACATCACCCGAGTCTCTTAAACTGGCAAGTCCTAGTTTACAAGGGGGGCACGGGCACTCATCTCAGCTTTAACATTATTGGTAACTCGTAAAAGCCCGCGGGAAATTTTGTCAGAATGCACAAGAGGGGCTTCAAGAATTTGCCAAAAAAAGTAAACAATACAGCCTTTACGTACTGGTTGTACAGACAGAGCGCTCTCGTCGAACAGTTGGGAGGCGGTAAAATGATTAATTATTGTCATCGTCAGTATTTTTTTCGGCAGTAATGTGTTGTGGGTCCTCACAATATTAAACTGGGTTAATACGCGAGCCCGTAGTTTTAAAGTTGAGATGAGGACTTTCCGTCACCCCCGTGGATTAAGATTCGTTATTTTAGGAGACTCGGGTGATGTAAAGAAATTTTGCGTGACAGGCCATTTTGCAAGCAAAACTTTGGAAACACTGGGTTGCTGCTTCTCAGGTAGTGGTCAGATTGGAATAAAAAAGGTCAGTATCGACAGCCCAGAGGGTATACTTTTTGGTGATTTCTTGATGGGATGCTGCCAAAATTATTTTTGAGTCAGCAGACCAGCACGTGAAGACAGGTGTGTGAAATCATGACTTACCTTCAACACACCAACAACAAAAAATTCCGAAAAATGGTCCAAATTCCACCAAATTTTCTGCAGTAGGCCTGTGGTTCAATGGATATATTTCATAAGTGGTTTGTATTTCGAAGTAAAAGATAATTGTGGTATACGACTAGTTACTCTGCATTATCAGATGGTAAAGGGTATCTACTAGGTGGGTACTGGGTGGATAATACGTGGGTACTGGGTGGATAATACGTGGGTACTGGGTGGATAATACGTGGGTACTGGGTGGATAATACGTGGGTACTGGGTGGATAATACGTGGGTACTGAGTGGATAATACGTGGGTTCTGGGTGGATAACACGTGGGTACTGGGTGGATAATATGTGAGTTCTGGGTGGATGCTACGTGGGTACTGGGTGAATAATACGTGGGTACTGGGTGGATAACACGTGGGTACTGGGTGGATAATACGTGGGTACTGGGTGGATAACACGTGGGTACTGGGTGGATAATACGTGGGTACTGGGTGGATAATACATGGGTATTGGGTGGATAATACGTGGGTACTGGTTTACTAACCGTGGTACTCAGCCCAAGAGTAACCTCTCACTATATCCTTAGAGAACTCTTCAGAAGGATTGCTGGCTGATACCTTTATTAGCACATACTTGAACCTACAAAAAGGTGAAGAGGTCGAGCATTGCAATGAACAAAGTGCGCAGAGGAAAAGACAGACATGGTAAACCATATCAAGTATAAAACAAATACAATGAAACAAAAGAAAGTCTGGTGCAGATTCTAAGTTAATGCAGGTTTCAGAGGAGAACAATCACCTGCCATCGCTGTCAATATCAACATTCTCTACAGCAGATAGCTTAGCCTGAAGAGCTTGCATTCTGTGACATAAATGTCGGCAGTTTAATGTGATTCGGCCAGAAGCTAATGAAAGACAAGCCTGCAAATATAGCTTGGTGCTAGCATCGATCTCACAGTAAACTTCCTCGGCTTTCTATAGACATACCAATTGCAGTGGTGGCTAATAATCAATGCAAATTCAAACACTGGATATAAAGAGCGGAGCATTTAGAAAAACTTGGAGCAAGATGTCAAAGGAAAACATTACATAATCATAATTGTGAATTACCTCCAAAAAATGTCCAAGAAGTTTTCCCATTCAAGTTTGCACTACAGATGTAACAAACGAAATATATGCTGTAAACAAAAATCATAAGTGATACAAGACTTTCCTGCAGGCAAGCAATACACCAGCAAACTACATCAATCATTTGCCTTGGAGACTACCAGGTGTATGCGGGGTAATCTAGGGAAATGCAGAGGGCAAGCGCAGAGAAAGAGAGTAGGTAATCAATCAGTGCAGTGAGTGATATGAACCTTTGCACAATATGATTATCTGAGGCCAAATGAAAATGTGTATGTAAGTAATTCCATCAGTAGTGATTCTTTATGAAAAACACAAAAACAAAACACCTTTGTTTATTGTGAGAAAAGGTTGGGATTTAAATTAGAGCGCTGTAGAGTGAGTGATGAAACTGAGAATCAATGCCCAGTGTTGCTGGTTTATCAAGCTGTGGTAGGATTAATGAGTGAACTAGTCTGCTATCAGAAGTTGGAGATGGGATGGAGGTTTTGCAGCAATAGGGACAGTTTCTAATTTCTGGGTGCTCTGTCAACAAGGCTTCTCTTTGTCCCCATTTGAATAGCGGAATTTTTGGGGCGGTTAGCTTCGTGACTGTCAAAAAAAATGGCTATAGTCGAAGTCGCTGAATTATTGTCTAGTAAGCCTAGTAAGTTGAATAAATGAAGTTGATATTGTGTATGAAGTAATCCCATTGAAAGCGATTAACATATGTAAGACTGGGCTCTCAGGTAGAGGTTTGTTAGTCATGTGTTGAAAAATTTGGAATGATACAATGCAAATACATAGCAAGCTCATTTTTATATGCCTGGAAAAAAATAATGATAAATGAATAATAATGGATTGTGCTAACACTAAAAAAATTTGTAAAATTACTATAAAAGTGCCACATAATGAGCATACACATATAACAGTACATATTACTCATTCTATTGAAGCAATCCCACCTGCTCCATTACCACGCTCTACCATTACCTCCCCCCCCCCTATTACTGTAACCAGCTCGCCCCTCATCTGCCTAGCTTTGTTTTTCGCCGCACTCCACTTCTCGCCCTCTGCCTCACTCTATCCCACCCAGCTCCGCTCATGTCCTGATTTACGCTCTTTGTATTTGTTTTTCTCTCTCACTCTCCATCCACTCTATTTGATAAGAATACTCAGAAGACGACATGCTCGCACAGCGGAGTGAGTACTGCAACAAGTTACTAACTTACAACATTATGAAAAACTGTTGCAATTGACGGATACTGGACGAAAAGAATACAAGTCATAAACCAACACACGATCACCAGATCGACACTCGTACCATCTGTTATCAGCACAATATTACGCTTAGAGATTGATCTCTCCATACATAACTGAAATAAAAATCTTCGGTTTGAGAACAATGGGCAAATTTAAAACCCTGACTTCGCACTGAAGAGATCCAATCCGTCTGCTCGACAGGGGTTTTTACTTCTCAGCATAGTGGTGCATGTGTACATAAATGTGAATAAACACATAGACAGACAGATGTTTTTCACATTTATGTACATAGATTGCATTAAAAACCATTAAACAGATTAAAAACTAAAGCTTCTTATTATTAATTATCATCTGATAAGTATTAAGCCACCAATACACAAACAACAATGGCTATTTTTTATTCATGTACATATATATATATTATTTTAATAATATTATCCCGACTCACTGAGTATGTATTTTTAATCAACTATGACATTATTGACCAAAAATATGCAACTACCAGTTTTCAAGGTTTGTTTTCTATTACTACTGCTTGTATGTAGTATTGATAGTAGTACCAGAGAAGCAAAAATTATGCCAATTCCAGGAAGGACCGATAACAGGCACAGTTGTATGTCTGTGGAAGGCTTGATAACAGGCCTGGGTGATAGCCTATTGATGGACCGATAACGGGCTCGGTTGAACTGGTTGTAGAAGGACCGATAACAGACCCAGTAGATTTAGAATGAACTTTTAAAATAAATACTTCGCTCTACCCCACCACTCAGTAGTAGCCATGTAGGTAAAGCTCTAAAATCAACTGAAACGCATTCACTGTTAAATTTGTATTATCAACAAACTTGCCCAGCTAGACTAGTGTATGTGTAATTACTACTATGAGACATAGATTGTATAACTAGCACGTAGAAGAGTGGGTGAAGCCACCTACAATTAGCTTTCAGAGGTGCAGAATTTTTTCAAAGTATAATGCACAACTTTATTTACTGCCAACTTTAAAACAAATGATCAAAGCTCAGTCTTATATAGGTCAAAACCCACTTCCTGAATGGACAAAATTTAAATATACCAAACTACGATTGTCTGCACAATCTAATGATCAATAAAAACTATTGGTAACACAATTCAATACAATACTTAGCAACAATACTTTGTTATGCACACAAAACAATAATAACAACAAATACAAAATAATATCTGTAACGATTAATTATAAATATTATAGAATGTTATAACTTGAAACAAATATTGTCAAAGGAATACAGCTTTGAACGGCACTCACTATTGGCATCAACACTATATACGAGCGCAAGTTGTTTATTATCATACATGATGACTGTCCGCTGCTCACAGGGTCATGTTTTACTGCTATGAGTGTAGCTTTAGCTGCAAAGGTCCCCGGGAGTTGGTCAAGCATGAGCATACTTACAGGAGAAGACGCCAGTGAGTGAGTAGACTGACATATCTACTTTACATCCAAGGAGGAGGAGGTTGACAAATGCACAGTCGTCACTCAGACAGAGCAGTGTCCAGCGCACAGGCCATGAGTCACTTTCGCTCACACGCACAGCTGCCCTCATCCAGACAAAGACATAACCAGCAGTCTCCAGCAAGACAAAGGGAAAGACAGCCAACATGGCGTCCCGCCACGCTCATTCACTCATGAGCACCTCTGAACCAGCCATTCCTTCTGTCATCATTTCCACCGCCGACGATGAGGTGGACCTGGAGGATACTAGTGACTTTTCTTTCTGAAAGGTCTCTTCACAATGCCGTTAGCCCTTTTCAGAGCCACTGATTAATAGTAATAAGAAAAATGTTTTTCTGCTCGTCATTGACAACCAAGCATTGTATGTTTACTTCACTAGCTAGTAGTAGTAGCAATAGACGCAATAATATTAGTAGCCGCGGTGAGGGTTGTCTTGTGTGCAAGAAAGCGGTCTTTTCTATCAATTAATTACTTGAATATTATATTATTATCGTAATAATAAGTTCTTTGTTGTAATAAATAATAACAAAAATTATTATTAGAATAATAACAACATTATTAATAAATTTAATATTATTATTAATCAATAATATTGTACAGGAATTTACTATCTGGGTGGTAGCCACCTGTACACCTCCCGAATGCTTGGTCCCCTAGCTAATGCAGTGCACAATAATTCTGTAATTATTGTTAACAGGCCACTACTGACATTGGTCAACCGAATCTGGTGTGGAATAAGTGCTGGCAGTTGCAATAATTATCCAATGATTATTGGCTGCGTCCGAACCCCTCTAGGCTCGACAATAATCAAGGCCGTGATTATTGTCTAGTTTATAGTTTGTTTCGAACTTTGGTGCACACAATAATTCCGCCGGAATTACTGTTTAGTTTATAGTTTGTTGCGAACTTTGGGGGACTGACAATAATGGTGCAGTAATTACCGACAATAATTACGCTGCGTTATTATTGTATAAGTTTGTTTCGAACTCCACAGTTCGGATTGCAATGTGTGTCGAACTACTAGGGCACCAGGTGCTTTGCGTCGTACACCTCGGGTCGAGGGAATACGCAGTAAGAGAGCGAACAATCTTACTTTCCGCCAAGCCTCGTGCTTGCTAATAGTCGACCAGCGCTTGTAGTTATGCTGCTTCTAGCTGTGCTCAGTGCTTGCTTCTTGAGAAAGAGAATCATCTGAGAGTCAGGCTAACTCTAACATTTATTTGCACAACATCCATATATAAATACAGTAGGCGGGTATGTTTACTTTAGTCACACCCTTGTGTAAAAGTTGGTAGGCCACACCTTGCTAAGCACCAATTAGCAGTAGATAAAAGATAATAATAATTAGCCACACCTTGCTAAGCACCAATTAGCACTGAGTAAAAGATAAGAATAATAATTTGTGGAACAGTATGTGCATAGAACTATACAACATAGAATCTCGTAGTTAGGCACCAATACATAGAACGATACATAATAGACACTTGGGTAAATAATTAGAATTAATAGACGCAGACAGTGCATGATACAAGGGTAGATAATAATAAGTGTGTTAATGTAGTACAGTAATGAGTGCTGGCGTCCCTCACAATATGATGATTTAAATTGATTTGCTATTAATAATTATTATTTTTATATATTATTTTATGTATGAAATGATGATGAATCAATGAATGAATGAATGAGTAAATCGTCATCATCATGAAAGAATGAACAGCAACAGCTTGTCTAATTACTTATTTAATATTATAATAATTATTATTCTTTATTATCAATAATATATATCATTTGTTTTTGTTATAGTTGTTTGTTTGTTGCAACTGTTGTTGTTGTTCAGTTGTAAGATCGGTCACGGTGCCTAAGAAGAATAATAATAATCAATGAATAATAATATTTATTAGTTATATAAATAAATAATGCAAAAAAAAGGACAACATATAAAATTGACCCAAGGAGTATTTCCTTGCTCAAATCGGTGAGATGAGGCCATATTTCCATCATGCATGCATGGGTGAGACAAAATCTTTGTGCATGGATGTATGTATGCTAAAAAATTATTTTACACGCTTGTGGGAATGTATCGGAAGCATAGCTCAACCTTGAACGTTAACCCGCATTCCACAAGTTATATTTTAGAAAATTATGGAGAGTGTTGCACCGTTTCTTACAAAGCGACGCAATTATTTTCTAATTTTAAGTCCCGCCCATTTTGGTTGCACCTTTTTGTCAGAAGCTCTTATTGAGTAATCTGATAATTAAATCTCACCAAAGAGGGTGTCATAGTACATAATATATATTAAATATATATACATTATTTAATTGAATGCGGTTGTAACTTTACCCAAATAGTTCAAGAGGAAAAATGGCGGGGCTGTGGCTATTTTCGGCTGGACCAGAACTGTACTTTCGGTACAAGCACGGTTCTACGCCTGTGAGTAGTAGTAGTAGTACTAAGTTAGTTAGTAGGAGTAGTACTAGTAATAGTAGTAGTAGTGTTAGTAAGCTTTTGTTAGTAACTTAGTAGTAGGTAGAAGAAGTAGATGTAGTAAATGAATACGGTAAGAGGATGATGATATTTACAGCAGACTTAGTAGAAGAAGAAGTAGTTTAATAATAATTTAATCAATCATCATCATCTAAACAACAACTTATTAATAATTATTATTAGTTGCTAATAATAATATTAATAATAATAATAATCAATGCATTAATTATTGACAGCAACAACAATAGATTTCACAATAATTTGTTTATTATGCTTCAATAAATTAGTAAATAAGAAAAAATTTATTGATTTATAATTATGTACAGGAATTTGGGGGGTAGTGGTAGCTGTCACCTGTACAGCGGCCCACTTCCAGTGTGTGCGTAATAGCAGTAATGCAAGTGCTCTTCAGCTAGCTCCAAGGTCGGCAGACTAATCTGTTTGAATAAGATTTGCAGTGTTGTAAGTCCGCAGACTGTCCACAGTGAGGAGTTATCTTAACTACCTTACTTTCCACTGAGTTCTTATTCGGGCAGAATAGCTACACTGGGTCGAACCGACAGGTTGAACAATCGTTCCAGTATCACACTCCCGAAGGTGGTGTGCAGTGTAAGTCTCGTAGACTGACCACTTTCTACTGTCTATTGTTCTTGCTATCGATCGACTTGTCCAAGTTGCTGCCAATAAATTATTTACTAAGTGCTTGCGCTTTGCTTGCTTGCTTGTGTGCTTATTCTTGTGCATGCATCTAGTAGCTTGTTCTTTATGTCTTGTGTAGAGAGAATCATGAAGAAGTGAGAGTAAGTGCCAGGTTAACTCTGATTTATTCCATTACTTACAGCGGTTTAAATATACAAAAGGCGGGTACAATATTAGGCAGCAATCAAGTATAACAAAAGAAAGGTTCCGCCTGCTGGCCTAATTGGCCCATACACAAAGGGGGGTGGTACAAAAGGTTGAAAGGTTAAATAGGGGCTGACTTTAGATAGGCTTGATTGCACGCAGCAGCACATGGTAAAATAGTAATGTAAACAAGGTGATAATAGCTGAATATAAAATAAGGAATACAAATAGGAGTGAATGTAATGCACATAGAATTCGGGATTAAGTATATATATATGTAGACAATGGTAGAGTTCGGTGCTAATGGGCCGAATTGTCAGGGTCGACCTCCAGTGCTGTGCCATTTCCCAACACAGACTGACTACAACAATTATTTAATAAATGAATCAATAATAATAATTATTATTTAATTATTATTAATAAATAAAAAAATTATTAATAATAATTAAATAATAATTATTGTAACCATCACAATGACAATGACGACGACCACAAAAGTCTTCATTCGATTTCCTACAGAACAGCTGCCCTACTACTGCTCAGCACGACTAAGGAGTGCCGGCCTGCAAAGCCCCAATACTCTAATTAGTCTGCTACCCAGCTAGTCTGACTATGCTGAACAGGTAGTGGTAGGGATAGTTGAGCGGTCGTACACAGCTGGCAATCGTACATAGGCAGCAGTAAACAGCCTGGGGTCTAGTACAGGTGCATGCTATCAGTCACTCACCACCCGACTATAAAATCCTGTACAATATTATTATTATCTATGATAGTGAAGTAAACCTAGTAGAAAGTCAGGGAAAGGAAACAACTAAGGATAAAGTTGAGAGGCGGCGGGGTATGAGCACTTGCCTACTATCTATAATAAATGCAGGAATATCAGCTACCCTTCCATGGAGAAGACAACTGTTACGATTGGCAGTACACTATAGAACTAACTCTTGGCAATAAATGGTGGCCCTGAAAAGGGCCGATGGGGAAGGAGACGAATCTCACGGGAAGCTTATCTCGTCTGCAGCATCAGGCAGCGTAAGGCAGTCAAACTCGTCGAGACCTAAAGGGTCCCTGGAATTTGCTGCTACCACCACCGAGGCCACCAAGGGAGTCGGAGGAGAGAGTCGCCGTGGTACCCTGGGAGCGGGCACCCACCTCCTCCTATCCCTTCTGTTGACCGGCCTATCGTCTCTCCTGGGGAGTGGCGAGCGGCTGCGATGACGGGATTCACACTCAGTCTGGGTTCCTATGGAACGCTGGTGCACCTCAGTGAAATGCCTATCTTTCAAGGCTATGCTAGAAAAAAAGGCGGGGCACCGAGAGCAGACGTACTGCTCAGTGTGCCGGTTTTCATGGCGACGAAGAGCTCTCTCAGAAGAGAAACTGAGCTGGCAGCGCTCACAGACGTGATCCATGATGATGTAATGTGCTGCTAGCGCTGCCCTATACTTATAGGATTGCGCAATAGTTGAAAGCCAACCAATCAGCAAGCAGTCACCGTCGTTTAACTTTTTGACAAAGGAATGTGAACAATGGCTAGCTACTACGGAGGAACTGATCAGCTCAAATAACTTCTGCTACCAATTACGAGATACCTGAATGCTATTTTAACAAAACGAGATGCTCAGCAAATGGAGAATAAAACTTACCACCTACTAACAATGCACTAACTTACAGGGATAAGCCATATCAAACAATCAATTGACATTTGTGGTAGATTTCTTTTAGATAAGAATCATTTTTATTGTTTTTTATTATAAATAAAAATGTTGTTGTCATGCAAAAATTTATTTAACCATATAGAACTGTACACATTTTTATGCCTGTCAACCTGATGTATATATTGTAATTTTCCTACTATATGGTATGTCCAAAATAATTGATTTAATATTTTGTTCTGGTCATAAAATTTTTGCTGTTCAGTCAATGACCAATCAGATGGCCGTATTTCACAGCGGTTGTTTTTTACACAGATTATTTTTGTCGTCAGTAGGACGCCCGTTTTTTGAGCATAAAAGCTCACAGCTATGTTGTAATAAATCAGTTAGTCACCGGAGCTCAACTTGTCATTATTACTAACTCATTCTCTTCACGCTTGACTGACGCTATCAACGCATTACCGGCAGACGATCTGTTGGATAGTAGTAGACTATTATACACACTGAGCAGTTATTAGCTAGTGAGTAATTATTTATGTAACCAATATTAATTATTTAATTATTCTAGTATTATTACTGCGTTGGCTAGTCTATACTAGTGATAGTATTGACTGAAAGTGGTGCGCTCAGTAGTAAATGTGGAGCAGTTCCTCCACATTAATCACTACACGGTTGAAACAGGAATTGACGGCAAGCCCTGGTCGGTAGCTGAATAAGCGCAGCCGCTAGGCACTGATACTAGACACCGGTAGCTGAATAAGCTCAGCCGTGTCTATTGCGCATAAGTCCTGGTCGGTAGCTGAATAAGCTCAGCCGCTAGGCACTGATATTAGACACCGGTAGCTGAATAAGCTCAGCCGTGTCTATTGCGAATAAGTCCTGGTCGGTAGCTGAATAAGCTCAGCCGCTAGGCACTGATACTAGACACCGGTAGCTGAATAAGCTCAGCCGTGTCTATTGCGAATAAGTCCTGGTCGGTAGCTGAATAAGCTCAGCCGCTAGGCACTGATACTAGACACCGGTAGCTGAATAAGCTCAGCCGTGTCTATTGCGCATAAGTCCTGGTCGGTAGCTGAATAAGCTCAGCCGCTAGGCACTGATATTAGACACCGGTAGCTGAATAAGCTCAGCCGTGTCTATTGCGAATAAGTCCTGGTCGGTAGCTGAATAAGCTCAGCCGCTAGGCACAGACATAGGTAGCTGTATAAGCATAGCCGTGTCTATGGTGGTACACCACTAGTTGGTAGCTGTATAGGCATAGTCGTGTCTATGGTGGTACACCACTAGTTGGTAGCTGGACAAGCATAGCCGCTGGTGTTGAGGGTGAGATTGTACACCTACATAGGAGTTGTCTGCCCTTGGTTGCAGATCATTTAAGAGTTTTCTCCTATCCTGTAGGAAGTTGTCTTCCCCCTCTGGCAGCCAGGGCGCTATCAGTGGATAGGCTTATCCTGCCCTACAAAAGTAGAGAGTTGTCTGCCCTTGGTTGCAGTCCATTGAAGAGTTGTTTCCCCTCTCCACGGAGCAGGTTCATTTCAATAGTTATTGTCATTAATGGTGGTGGCATTTAAAAATAAAAGAATCAGTAATAATAGTAGTGATAATAACTTGGTTGGTGGAATGCGCAATTCCCAACTTGTTGCTTCATGTATGTGGATCCTTCTTAAGGAAAATGATTTGTTATCTTGATCACTCCTAAGTGATAACTGCCTTTATTACGAGAGTCTCATTCTATCAACAATTAGGATTGAAACGAACACAGACAGAAATGAATGCAGACTTGGCTGAAATGGGTAGAAAAACCTCCTGGAATGAACGTCGACATAACTGGAATTAATTTCAACCTTCCTATAAAGAAGAGAGTTTTTTAGTTCATTCCTGCAAGTGTCTACATTCATTTCCAACGATATATAAAATATTATTTCAACGTTAATTTTCGCAGCTGTTTGCTTCAACAAAAATGGTTGATTTTTATAGTAGGCTACTGGAACGAACATCCAAATGATAGTTTATATGTCACCACGAATGAATGTATGTAGACACTTCCGGGAATGAACTTCGAAATTTTCTTTTCTTTAGCATAGTCGACATTCATTCCAGCTATGGCCCCCGTTTACACTGGTGCGCACAATAGCACAAATGCGCACTTTGTACACTGTCTGAATAGGTTCGCATTAATACTGGTTGCGTATCGTCTCAAGACGGAAATGGGGCCCAAGGTTTTTCATACAGATACGGAACTTATACGCTATATAAACGGTCGTCTAAACAGGTACTTTGGTGCAGACCAATACCGAACCGTAGCTGTTACGAATGTTTATGGTATTCCGTAGCGTACTATTGTAAACCTAGCATATGTCTGCATTCGATCATGTTGACGTTCATCCCTGTCAACAATCATTCCAATATTCAAATTGACAACTACCTACTACCACCACTACTTATCTGTAGCATAATTGGTCATGCGAAAAGATTTCCCAGACCCTGTGGTCGTCGTAACAACCACCGGATATATAACAGTATTGGTTATCCTTTGAGTTCAACAGCATATTGATAATGTTCTAGTGCAAGCAATGCTAACTAAACAGTTATTACTGTCATCATATTTGCTTGTTGGGTGATATTCACTTAGGATGCTATTTACTGGGTTGTAAAACATTTAGTAGTGTGCTATTAGCAAAAAATTAGTATTAGTAGTATATTCATTGCACTGCACACTGATGCAATCATGAATATATTGAGTACATTCAAACTCCTATCGTACAGAGTTGCTTCTTGAGCCACTAGGAATAAGTTTAATTATTTAATTAAAGTTTAAATAACAATATATTTAACTGATGACGCACAAAATAAATTTAACTTTATCCTTTGAGAGTCTCAACTGAAAAGAGGTGTTGCCTGATATTTTGCCCTGAAAAATAATCTTGGAGAAAATTGACAGCTTTCACAGCTATCTCGAAATTCAATATAATTGCTGTATGCTAAGCCTAGCTCAGACTTGCCATCAATCACCCTAGCATAATCACAATAGTAGTAACAAGTAAATGAATTTGTACTAAGATATTGTTCGCTGTTTAGATACTTGATGTTGTTCTTAAAGAATGCCTTTGGTCATTTCGATATTTATCTGATATGTCATTGATATGTCCTTGTGATGTGCTTCAAATACCAATCTCGTCAAAATCTAATTAATTTCTATATTTTCATAACATCATTAATAATTAGCATGTTATGAGCGTTATCTCCCCATTCCAACATCTTGGAAATATTCTGCGAAAACTTATGACGTGCGCAAGTGTTTTAGCGAACGCTAAATTTTGTTTTATATTTTGATTGGACAATTTTTGGATCATGAAATCACTGAAGTGTAACCACATGTGCTGCTACTACTACTTATTAGTTATACCAATCAATGACCTAGTTCATTGTACCAATGATGTAGTGTTATTTGTTATACTTCATTGATTTCATGATCCAAAAATTGTCCAATCAAAATATAAAACAAAAGTTTAGCGTTTGCTAAAACACTTGCGCACGTCATAGGTTTCCCCAGAATATTCTAAGATGTTGGATGGGGAGACAACACTCATAACATGCTTATTATTAGTGGTGTTATTAAAGTATAGAAATCAATTGAATTTTGACGAGGTTGGTATTTTAAGGACCTATCAATGACATATCAGATAAATATAGAAATGATCGGAGGCATTCTTTCTTAAATGAATAACACCAAGCTCCACCTCATATTTTATCTTAGAGTGGTTAGCAGGGGTAAACAAAACTTTGGAACTTGTAGGTTACACTGTGGTACATGTGGGTAACTTGTACTCTTTTAGTGGGTAAAGGCGATTTGGTACTCTTTCAGTGGGTAAAGGCAATTTGGTACTCTTTCAGTGGGTAAAGGCGATTTGGTACTCTTTCAGTGGGTAAAGGCTATTTGTTACACTTTTGGTGGGTAAAGGCTATTTGGTACTCTTTCAGTTGGTAAAGGCCATTTGGTACTCTTTCAGTGGGTAAAGGCTATTTGGTACTCTTTTAGTGGGTAAAGGCTATTTTGTACTCTTTCAGTTGGTAAAGGCGATTTGGTACTCTTTCAGTGGGTAAAAGCTATTTGGTACTCTTTCAGTGGGTAAAGGCTATTTGGTACTCTTTTATTGGGTAAAGCTATTTGGTACTCTTTTAGTGGGTAAAGGCTATTTGGTACTCTTTTAGTGGGCAAAGGCAAATTGGTACTCTTTTAGTGGGTAAAGGCTATTTGGTACTCTTTTAGTGGGTAAAGGCAATTTGGTAGTTTCACAGTAAGCAATCGACTTAGTTTTCAGGTCATTTATTGTCCAGAACAACAATCAGTTGCAGAGCAAGTTTCTGCTGGAACCAGCCAAACTTGCATCTCGTAGGCTTGTGATATTGTAGTTATTGTTGTAGGAATCTGATTTAATCAGGGTCATCATAGCGGTTTGTAAGGGCAGGATGTGAGTTTTCTTATGGTAAAGTTTGTGGTTCAACTCAGGTTTTATCAGTATTTGCTGTTATGGGATTTTCATGGTCTGAGTTTTCTGTCGTTAACTTCCATATTGCTTTGATGTTTTCTGTAAATGCATTTCTGTATTTTTCTGCTTCTGGATCCCTGGCAATTCTTTCATATTTCAGATTAGTAAGGCGTAGCGATTTGTATGCCTACAGTTAGCCCTCTCTGAGGACCCAGTAGGGTGCATGTCCAGCCACCCCAAGCTGTTGTGTGGCTGTTGCAATCTTCTTGGCTTTCTGTGAGTGCTGTATTCGAGGCTCAAGGCAGGGTCACTTATAATTATTCTATTTCATTATGTTGTAGAATATCCCTGTTGAGTGTGCATCTTTTCAACTTCATTTTTGGGTTTGTTTCGGTGAATTTGCTTTGCCTTCAACTGAGGAAGCAGACTGATATAACAGAGTGCCAACAAGCCGACCAAGCTATCGACATGACTCGCAGGGTCGTCTTAATATATCAGGACAAGCACAGGCCCCAGAATGGGCCTTGGCATATCATATGTGACTGTAAAAGCAGCTGATTTCTTCCCAGTGAGAATAGTAGCCTGCATTTTGTCCAGGAGTATGTTGTGAACCCAATACATGCACTGCTCCAAGTATTTGTATTAGCAAAGCATATGGAATCTTGTGAATGGCGTTTCTCAAATCGAGGACATCAGCATAAACGTATGCTGATTTCTCTACACGGTTTCATGCATGGCCGTGCTGAGCTGTGTCCCTTCTTTTATGAACCAAATGTGGTCTCTTGTGGATCCAAATGTTGAGTTTCTGGGGCAAGCTTCTCTGTATGATTGTAGTAGTTTGTACCATAAACTAGCAATGGCAGATAAAAGCAGTCTACATCCAACACCAGCTCTGCATTGTCATTGTTTCCTACGTTATATTACTAGTACTGTGACTTCCTGCAGTCTACATTATTATTTTCAATTTTGTACAGGGTGCAGCGTATATAGAGAACAAAGTAGAGACTTACTCCTCAAGGACAATCAATTGTGTGAGTACAGATATAATTAGTAGGCATATATTGTAAGTGCATACCCATGTATGTACTAAGTGTATACTGTAAGTATGTTTATGTCTATTATACTATATACCAATAATATAGAGAAGGCATAGAAGCCAACAGAATGTCTTCACATAGTTCAATCTCATGCTTTGGTCTGTTATAGCTGAGAGCAAGTTGGAATGTATGTCTCTATTTGTCTCCCATGATAGCCATCATATTATATAGACGAGGTTCATTTACGGGTCCCGACGGACCCCCGTACCTAGCTAAGGTAGTGAGTGTAGCCATGGGGCTATATTGCATTGCTCACTTCACTCGAGGTTTGTAATCTTACCATGTATGCCATGTATGGTACACAACGGATTCTGGGTGTGAGACATCTCGCAGACTTCTTGGCCTGACTTATTCTTATTGGCCTGTCGACAGGTATTGGTCGGATGTCAAACTCTGTATATAAAGCGTTCGCTGCAGATCTAAGACAAGTACACAACGGCACAGCACCAAACTCTCTCATTGCTAAGTACGATTTCACTTTCACCCAATGGCCTTTGCGATATTCACTCATGAAGAAAAGGTCAGTGTACCAACTCTCCATGTCTATTTATCAGCCAATGTACTTTGTTGATTGCAAACTCATTGACTTCACAATGCTTTCATTTTCCGCAAATAAACCAGTGGTGGCTCTCTACCCTTTGATTTTGGTTGGAAGCTCTACCCAGGATCAAGTAAAAAGTTCAAAATCAGTTTTCATTTGTTCTGTTGTTGTCCTGTGATTGATCAATAAAATTACTGCGAGTCTTGTCAGTTTTAGCGCTACAACAATAGGCTTTGTTGCTGCGACAGCTATTATGTTTTTTAACTGACAAATGACTGACTCACTCACAACATGAGGTGAATGGTTCCATCTGGTGTCTTGGGCATTACTGAAGTTGTCTTCTATCATTGTTTGTTTAAATACATGAGCATCTGCCAAAGAATGCCCATCACTGGAGCAGGAGGATCTAAATAAAACTAGGATGTAGAATACATACAGTTTTGATACCTGTTTCACTACTCACAGTGTGAGCTTTGAAATCGGGAAATTATTGTAACATCCGATATTATGTTAGTAAAATTGTGATGTTATTGTTGTTTGTATGGACAAACCCTGTGACATTACCTAATCAAATACTAGTATTTCTGCATCAGTTGAATAAGCAATGGTAGGGATTGGTTCGTATCCATTACATGACACTGTCACTCCTTGTCACTTGCCCTCTACTCTTGTGTATGTATCTATTACATGACACTGTCTCTCCTTGTCACTTGCCCTCTACTCTTGTGTATGTATCTATTACATGACACTGTCACTCCTTGTCACTTGTCCTCTACTCTTGTGTATGTATCTATTACATGACACTGTCTCTCCCTGTCACTTGTCCTCTACTCTTGTGTATGTATCTATTACATGACACTGCCACTCCTTGTCACTTGCCCTCTACTCTTGTGTATGTATCTATTACATGACACTGCCACTCCTTGTCACTTGCCCTCTACTCTTGTGTATGTATCCATTACATGACACTGTCACTCCTTGTCACTTGTCCTCTACTCTTGTGTATGTATCTATTACATGACACTGTCTCTCCCTGTCACTTGCCCTCTACTCTTGTGTATGTATCTATTACATGACACTGTCACTCCTTGTCACTTGCCCTCTACTCTTGTGTATGTATCTATTACATGACACTGCCACTCCTTGTCACTTGCCCTCTACTCTTGTGTATGTATCTATTACATGACACTGTCACTCCTTGTCACTTGTCCTCTACTCTTGTGTATGTATCTATTACATGACACTGTCACTCCTTGTCACTTGTCCTCTACTCTTGTGTATGTATCTATTACATGACACTGCCACTCCTTGTCACTTGCCCTCTACTCTTGTGTATGTATCTATTACATGACACTGTCACTCCTTGTCACTTGTCCTCTACTCTTGTGTATGTATCTATTACATGACACTGTCACTCCTTGTCACTTGTCCTCTACTCTTGTGTATGTATCTATTACATGACACTGCCACTCCTTGTCACTTGCCCTCTACTCTTGTGTATGTATCTATTACATGACACTGTCACTCCTTGTCACTTGCCCTCTACTCTTGTGTATGTATCTATTACATGACACTGTCACTCCTTGTCACTTGCCCTCTACTCTTGTGTATGTATCTATTACATGACACTGTCACTCCTTGTCACTTGTCCTCTACTCTTGTGTATGTATCTATTGCATGACACTGTCACTCCTTGTCACTTGTCCTCTACTCTTGTGTATGTATCTATTACATGACACTGTCACTCCTTGTCACTTGCCCTCTACTCTTGTGTATGTATCTATTACATGACACTGTCACTCCTTGTCACTTGCCCTCTACTCTTGTGTATGTATCTATTACATGACACTGCCACTCCTTGTCACTTTCCCTCTACTCTTGTGTGTGTATCTATTACATGACACTGTCACTCCTTGTCACTTGTCCTCTACTCTTGTGTATGTATCTATTACATGACACTGTCACTCCTTGTCACTTGTCCTCTACTCTTGTGTATGTATCTATTACATGACACTGTCACTCCTTGTCACTTGTCCTCTACTATTTTGTGTGTATCTATTACATGACACTGTCACTCCTTGTCACTTGTCCTCTACTATTGTGTGTGTATCTATTACATGACACTGTCACTCCTTGTCACTTGCCCTCTACTCTTGTGTATGTATCTATTACATGACACTGTCACTCCTTGTCACTTGTCCTCTACTATTGTGTATGTATCTATTACATGACACTGTCACTCCTTGTCACTTGTCCTCTACTATTGTGTATGTATCTATTACATGACACTGTCACTCCTTGTCACTTGTCCTCTACTCTTGTTTATACCTAGTCGACTCTATAATATCACCATACACTCCTAATGTGCATTGTATACATGTATATCTCCAGTTATACTTGGTTATATTGTGTAGTTAGGTTTGTCAATAAATATTACTACCAGCAGTGAAGCACGTATGTTGGACACTCAGTGGGTAATTTCTCGTTGTTTATTTCTTACTTAGACAGACAGACAAGACCACCGCTTTTTACATATTTTAGTGCCCCAACAAAAGCCAAGAAAAAAACAGATAATAGAGAGCTGACTGCAAGTGAAAAGTTAGGAGAAATACCAGCGCGTGTGTTAAGGTATAACTTGTTCTTTCTCGTCATAAGGTATAACTTGTTCTATCTTGTCATAAGGTATAACTTGTTCTATCTTGTCGTAAGGTATAACTTGTTCTATCTTGTCATAAGGTACAACTTGTTCTATCATGTCATAAGGTACAACTTGTTCTATCTTGTCATAAGGTACAACTTGTTCTATCTTGTCATAAGGTATAACTTGTTCTATCTTGTCATAAGGTATAACTTGTTCTATCTTGTCATAAGGTACAACTTGTTCTATCTTGTCATAAGGTACAACTTGTTCTATCTTGTCATAAGGTATAAAGGCCTGGCTACACGATCGCATATTTGGTGCGTTATGCGTTGTGCAGTGTCAACGCACTAAAAGGGTAGGTGCTACACGAACGCAAGTTCTGTGCATTGAACTACGTTGCGTTGAGGAGTTGTATTATCTTAGCTGAAGTAATAACCAATAGTAGTAGTGTAGCTAGTTAGCCGCGGACTTGTTAGTAGTTTTAATTACTAGCGGTTGAATCAAAATCACTGAAGCGCGCCTAGCTGGATTCACTGTAGACTGCTTTAGCCAATCACAATCAATATTGCACGGCCCATCGGACAAAGCACAACGCATAATTTAAACATGTTAAAAGTTTGCAGATCGGACGAAACTGAGGGCAATTAGCAAAATGCGTTGACCTTTCGGAACTCTTGTGCGATAACGCACGGAATTTGCGATCGTGTAGCCAGGCCTTAACTTGTTCTATCTTGTCATAAGGTATTGTGCAGGATTTCACTGTGGGGGTGTGAGTTGGTAGCTCGGCCTACCTGCACAACCTCCCGAACTGTAATGGCAACTGTGTCTAGTGTGCTAGCGATACAACCCTTCCACAGGTCGACTTAGTATACTGGAGAATGGTGGTCGACCATCTCAGTAACTAGTGAGCTGCCGGTTGCGTTAGCTGTTATTTTGTGTATGCAATGAGTTCGAACTTTGAAGGGCGAACTAGTTGAACTAGGTTCGGCCAGCAGAGGTTCGGCTGTCTTTTTGTAGTGCTGTGCAGAGGTCGAACATTGAAGGCGAAGTTAGTCAAAGCTAAGTTCGGCCAGCAGAGGTTCAGACTGATCTGCCTGTATATTACTACTTGAGTAATGGTGCGCAGTGAAGTTATTTGTATGTACAAAGAAACTTCTGAGAGTGTGCAAGCTGACTCTCATTTATTTGACATAAACATCCGTATTTATGCATGCAATTACATAATAAAATGACTGACAAGTGCTTAGACAAAAGAGGCCACACCTGGCACAATTGATTGGCCAGCGTGTGCGAATAGAATATAAGAGGCTGTACTAAATTGATTGCCTGACTGCATCCACATGGGTAACATATAAGTTTACATGCTTGAGTAAAATAATGATAAGTGTACATAGAGTAAACTGACTTAGAACACAAACATAGAATTAAGAATGAAGTGTAAATAGAGTAGACAACTGGGTAGCTTCGGTAAGTGTACATAGAACTGTTCGAGGCATAGAACTATTTAAATAGAAGCGTCACAAGATGGCGCCGGTCCTCTACACATTCCGCCCCATTGGCGATGGTAGCCAATTAATCGATGGCGGCGGCATCGGTACTGCATCGTCTTTACTCTCTATAGGGCTGACTCATCTGTCTCTTGATTTCTTGCGCCCTCTCTAGTAGTTTAAACGCATCTGTTGTCACGGCATGCAACTCCCGATCGAGGGCCTCCATCCTATGTCGGTGTTCTCTCCGACGTCTTTCGGCTTCCGCCGAACGCTCTCTCTCTGCACGCCAGCTGTAGCGCGTCTGTGGTTCCTCTTGTCTGGGGGATGCCGATCTCTTAGGAGGGGTTGTCCTCCTTCTCTTTCGTGGTGGCGACAACTCTGGTTGTTGTCCCAGCCTCTTCTTCACTGGTATTTTCTCCATTTTTTCTAAGCTGGGAGTCGGCATACCGAACGGTGGGGGCTGCTTCCATCCCATGGCTTCACAGAAGACGTCGTACCTGGCAGCGTCGACCTCATATAGAGGTTTATGCTTTCCTCCGTGCTCTGGTGTTCCTCCCTGCACTCTGATATGCTTTAATATAGCATCTCTCGAAGAGCTCTTCTTCCCACAGGTACAGTAGAAAAACGTGAGGTGTTGGCGTACGTGGTAAGCCACCCTTTTCTTGACGTGTTGATAGCTACATCTTCTGCATTTCCATTCGTCACTATCTCCAACCTGTATCGACATTTCTTTAATTTCTCTCATTGTCTCTCCTGACAACCATATCTCCCTCATCACATGTGTAGGTTTGGCTGTCGGTAGTTCATTTTCTACAACATCAACACGTCTTATGTTGATGGTCGGTGTAGCACTATGTTTTAACAACATATCTTCTTTCCGTGGCACCGTTACTAGCCGCATTTGCCGATCTAATGCTGTAGTTAGAGATTGGATGGTCACATTCGGTAGGTTCTCACCTGTTGTCGATGTGATGTCAACCTTCTCCTTGGCGTGTTGGGATGTTCGAGCCATGGTAGTTGATGGGATGTCCGGTTGGTCTACTCTTCTTCTGTTGGGTAGCGAACTCGTTCTCTGTTGGATGGCAACTGAGCGTTGGCGGCTCCTGCACCTATCTATATTCTGATTGGTGGTGGCTACCACGTGTTCTCTCAGCGTCATCCCCCACGTGGTATTGTTTTGATGACGTGGGGTGGCGGGTATTCGTTCGCAGCAGCTGGGAGTTATGCTACTCTGTTTCATATTTTTTTCGGTGACGAGTTTACTGGTTTGGGGAGTTGTTTCCTTTTGCTCGCTTTTTCTCCCTCGTCTCTCTTCATGACAACTCGTCCCCCTTTCTTCTATCTTTCTCTTGTTTATTCTTCGTTTCACTTCTATCCAACCGATTTCGGCTGGGTTTTCTGGTACTTCTTTCTCCAGGAGAGTAGTTGATGGTGGCAGTGATGTGACCTCCCTGCTTCCTGCTCCAGTAGGTGGGGTATTGGGTATGTGGGGCTCCCCCCCTGCTGTATAGCAGTGGTAGTCGTTCAATCTGGTTGGCTTTTGCCTCTCTCTTTGTGGTCGACCCAAGGGTGAGGCGGGCAGCCGGCTGGGTTGTAGGGGCGGCCAGTCTTCGTCACTGAGGGCTGGGGGCCTCGGTGGGCTGGGTGCCCTTTGGATGACCTCTGGTGGGGGCGTGTCTCCTTCCTCTATACTTATTCTTTCCTCTACTTTGATCTTGCTGTGCCCTAGCACTTCAGGCCTTCGGGTTGGACTGTGGCGCACCGCAGGTGGAGGCGGGGGTGACAACTCCCGAGTGTGGGGTGTCTCCTCTCCCAGAAGAGGGTTTCCAGGTTCCTGGAGATGTGGTGGGCTAGGGAACTCCCTGGCCAGCGGTGGCCTTTCTGGTGGGGGTGACGGTAATGGTAATGTTCCTGGTTCGGGCAGTGGTAGGGGTAATAACTCTAGGTTCTCAGCGGGGGCTGGACGTGCCTTGGGGGGTCGTCCTCTTCTGGCCCCTTTCATATTTGGTTGGAGGGCGGGCTCTCGGCACGGGGGTGCTCGGCCGACTGGTTCCTGGCATGTCCTATAGTGACGCAGCCGCATCCCATTCTGAATGGACCACTGCCCATTTCTCTCCACTTTATAGGTGTGGTTTGGGAAGGCTTCCAGCACCTGGTAGGGTCCGACGAAGCGTGGCTGCAGCTTTGGATTGCTTCCCTTCACCCTCCGTTTGTTCTCTAACACGACGAGTTCCCCCTTCTGAAATACGGCGGGCTCCTCGTCGTCTTGACTCCTAATCTCTTGCTGCTGATGTCTTAGATACTCATGTGCCTTCTGGAGATTCTCCTGCACTTCTGCTGTGTGTTCCGAAACGTTGCGAGGGTCCAAGGAGGGGGGCGTGCCTGTTAGTTGGTCCGGAAGGCGTACCTCCCGTCCCATCACTAACATGTTGGGCGTTTCCCCGGTTGCTGAGTGGGGGGTGCTGCGACAGGCCCGCATGATTTGCGGCAGCAGACTGTCCCACTCGTCCTGGCCTTTTGTCAATATCAACGTCCGGAGTGCATCTCCCAGTGTCCGGTTTTGACGCTCCACCATCCCATTCCCTTGCGGGTGATAGGGGGTGGTCCTTGTCTTTTTGATGCCCCACAGGCTACACAGCTCTTCTAACAGCACGGACTCAAACTGAGCCCCTTGGTCGGAGTGTAGCTGTTCGGGCAGGCCCCAGTAAGCAAACACTCGTTCGTCCAGCGCGACGGCGACCGTCGGTGCTGTGGCATCAGGCAGAGCTATCGCATCCTGCCAACGGGTGAAGTGGTCGGTGAGCACCAACGCCCAGCAGTTCTTCCTTTTTGTCAAGGGCAGGGGGCCGACCAGGTCGACCGCCAGCTTTTGAAAAGGTCGTCCCGCGTACATCCTTTGTCGGTGAGGGTTCTCTGCCTTCTTCCCATTCTTGGCGACCTGGCATACCTCACAGTCCTTGATTAGTCTCCTGACCAGGGGGGATATGCCCGGCCAGTACCAATCCATCAGGATGCGCTGTCTTGTCCGATGAATCCCTGCATGGATCATCCTGTGTGTCTCCCAGACGATCTGTGTCCTCCTACTTGGTGGGCAGACTACACATTGCTTTGCTCTGGAAGGGTGGTGTAACGTGATGACGAGTACCCCGTCAGGGCGGATCTTCATCGCCTCCTTCCGATCATACAGTGTCCTCAGCTCGACACTCCCTTCGGCCAATTCTCTCTCTGTGACGCTTCCCGGTCGTCTCAGCTCGGCATAAATCCGGCCTACCGCATCCTGCCCGTCCCTTTGCTCCTGAGCTAAGGTTTGGGCGGATTGTACCGGGTTTGTCACAGTGAGGTTGACCCGCTCCTCCTTCTCTCTTTCCTCTGCAGACTCCCTCTTCATCATGTCTCCCGGCCGTCTCGGCTCGGCGCAAGTCCGGCCTACCGCATCCCGTCCCTTCGGCTGAGCCGAATCCTGGGGGGAATGTACCGGGTTCAATGTGTCGAGGTTGTCTCTAGCCTCTCTCTGAGGTCTCTGTCCAGCCTCTTGCTGCAGCTCTACATGGGAAGGTCCCCCATCTCTCTGCTCGATGGAGCCGCACTGCCTACAGTCCGCGCAGGGTCCCTGTCGGCTGAGCCCATCAGCATTACCATGGTGAGTTCCAGCTCTGTGCTCGAGCTTATATCGGAATTCAGCCAAGATTTCCAGCCACCGCGCTATCTGGTTCGATGGTTCCTTCCGTCTGCACAGCCAGCGGAGGGATGCGTGGTCCGTCCGGAGCTTGAATTCCCGCCCGTAGAGGTAGGGACGGAAATGTTTCACTGCCTTGACGACAGCGACCAGCTCCTTCCGTGTGACGCAATAGTTCCGCTCCGCTGGTGCCAGCGTCTTGCTGAAGTATGCAATGACGCGTTCCTTCCCTTCTTGTACTTGGGAGAGCACAGCACCGACTCCTACCGCACTGGCGTCCGTGTCCAGTATATACAGTAAGTTGGGGTCGGGGTACCCGAGTACTGGGGCTTGGATGAGCCTGGCTTTGAGCTGGTCGAAGGCTGTCTGCTCTGCTTGTCCCCACTTCCAGGGTGTCTCCTTGCCTGTCATTACGGTGAGTGGTTTAGCAATCGTGGCGTAGTCGGGGAGGTACTGACGATAGTACCCGGCGGTTCCTAAGAACGCCTGTAGCCCCTTTACGTCCGTCGGTGCTTCCCATCTCCTGACGGCCTCTACCTTCCCTGGGTCGGTGGCCACTCCCTTTGCACTCACTACATGTCCGAGGTACTTGACCTCTTCTTGTAGTAGCTCGCATTTGGAGGGTTTTACCTTCAGGTTTGCCTGGTGGAGTCGCCCTAGCACTTCTCCTAGCCTCTGTAAGTGCGTCTGGAAGTCGGGTGCAATGATGATCACATCATCCAGATATAAGAGCAGTGTCTTCCAGTGAAGACCTTTGAGGACTTTTTCCATGAGCCGCTGGAAGGTGGCAGGAGCTGACGTCAGCCCGAAGGGTAACACCTTCCACTTCCACAACCCGCTTCTAGTGGTGAAGGCCGACTTGTCCCTGGCGTCCGGGTCTAGGGGTACCTGCCAGTATCCACTAGTGAGGTCCAGCGTAGTAAAATATTTACTACCGGCCAAGGCGTCCAGAGACTCGTCGATTCTGGGGATGGGGTAGGCGTCTTGCTTAGTTATGTCATTCAGCCTCCGGTAGTCCACACAGAACCTCCACGTGTCGTCCTTCTTCCTTACTAGCACCACAGGGGAGCTCCATGCTCCGTCGGCCGGCTCGATTAGGTCCTTCTCCAAGAGGTCCTTAATCTGGCGTTCCGCCTCTGCTTCCTTCTCTGGCCCCAGGCGGTGTGGTGGGCACCGGATAGGTCGGGCTCCCTCTACTGTGGGGATCGAATGCTCCGCCAGTGTCGTTCGGCCCAGGTCTCCGCTATGGCTACTAAATACCGTCTGGTATTCGATCAGTAGCTCCTTCACTTGCTGCTCCTGCCATGGGTCCTGGCACCCTCTCTTTGCTTGCTGGAAGAGGTCGTGCAGATGGGGGGGGTAACTCTCTTCCTCCCGTCTTGCTCTTCCGTTGTCCTTCTGGTTCTGTCAACTCTTGAACGCCACCCTCTTCCACTCCCGTAAAGGTACCAATTACCTCTCCTGCGGGTAGTCTTAGGGTGTCCTGCGTCGGGTTCAAACATCTAACCAGTACGTGTCCCTGAGCGTCAGGCCTGTTGACGCTGGTGGCGATGGGTATCCCACCCTGGATGCTTTCAATCACTCCCTGAGGGAACGTATCCCTGGAGCTCAAGTGGCATGGAATAGTCACTTCTGTCTGTGGTGGAAGCTGGGTGTCCTGTCGGACCTGCACCTTGGACACGAGATTTCTCCCGTGGCGGTCGGTACAGGTCAGCTCCTTTCCTTGTATCACCAGCACCGGGCGGTCGAATCCCATCTGGCATCCTTGGCTTGTCAGGAAGGGCATCCCTAGGATAACGTCCTCGTTGACTTGACTGACCACAAAGGTCTCTTCAAACTTGACGTGCCGTATCCTCCCCTTCAGTGAGAGCAAGCCGTAGAACGGAAGTCTGGTACCGTCGGCCATGATCCCATGGGAATCGTAGTGCTGCAGATTGCGCTGTACGTGGTTCGGTAACCGATCAAAGACCCGCTTGGACAACAGGTTAGTGTTGCAGCCCGTGTCTATGAGGTGCGTTACCGCCTCTCCTTCTACCCTTCCAGGTAGGTAGTAGCTCGAACGATATGGTCGCTCGATCTGATTGCTCTGGAGTGTCACAGGCTTTGGAATGAATCCTTCCTTCTTCAGTGGGGGCGTTTGTGTCTGCTTGTCCTTCCTCCTGGGCCTTGGTTCCTGCTGCTCTGGAGTCCCGTCGCCGTCCGTTTCTTCTGCCACTGAGCTGTCGAGGGCCGACAGGCTGGCAAAACGGTTGTGTAGGGCGATGGGGGGACTAGTCAGGAGGTCCAGGGGAGGAGTCGCTCGACGCACTGTTGCCGGTCCACTGGAGGGCGCCTGTGCCCTTTCCTTCTGATGTGCCGTTGCCCGTGTGCAGCCAGCGGGTCTCCCTACTGCTGCGGGCGGTAGTCGTTTCCCTGGCGGCTAGGCCAAGGGACGGTCCTACATGCCTTCCGGGTGTGGCCTGTCTGTTGGCATCCCCAACATCTCTTGGGTGGTTCCGACTTCTTCTCCATCTTTAGACTGGCAACCTCCTTGCTCAATCCTTCTATGGTCTTGAGTAGCTGTGCCAAGGGGTCCTGCACCTCTTGGTGTCGAGCCGTCTCTCTCGGTGGAGTCATCTCCTCTTCCAGGGGGTTGGTCTCCACTGTCCTGATGTGAGGTCCTCCCAATGGTTGGTGAGGCACCTGCAGGAACTCGTTCCCCGCCAAGATTGCTTCCTCCAGGTTCTGAGGACGTACTGCCAACAAGTGACGTTGCAGGTACGTGTGTCCTAGAGTGCTGTGGAATGTCTGCATTACCAGCTCATCCCTATTCTGTCGCGGCAGGGTGCTGTGGGCTGCCGTAACGAGGTGCTCGACCGTGAGTGCATGGTCTCTGAGACTTTCTCTGGGGTTTCGTCGGTAGCTTAGCAGTTTTGCTTGGGCTTCCGAACGAGTCATGCCAAAGGTTGCTCGTAGCGTTCGTGCCACCTCTTCTGTAGTCTCACCTCGACCGCACTGCTCGGCCTTGCCTGTTAAGGCTTGGCGTAGGTGGATGACTGCTTCCTCGGCCGGCCAATGGTTTGCTCTGGTCACCTCCTGGAACCGTTGTAGAAAGTAGTCCACATCTCCTGTACCATCGTACTGTGGTACTCTAAACTTATCTCTGGCTGTGGCTACCGTCATACGGTCTAGGATGTCGGTGAGCGTTCCCATCATCTGCAGGCTGGAAGGATCCCTGTCAGTGCTTAGTGCTCGTCTCCTGGTTGCCATTCTTCCTCTGGGAGTTGCTTCTTGTGGGTGTCTGTCAATCCCACTGCTGCCACCAATGTGCAGGAGTTCACTGTGGGGGTGTGAGTTGGTAGCTCGGCCTACCTGCACAACCTCCCGAACTGTAATGGCAACTGTGTCTAGTGTGCTAGCGATACAACCCTTCCACAGGTCGACTTAGTATACTGGAGAATGGTGGTCGACCATCTCAGTAACTAGTGAGCTGCCGGTTGCGTTAGCTGTTATTTTGTGTATGCAATGAGTTCGAACTTTGAAGGGCGAACTAGTTGAACTAGGTTCGGCCAGCAGAGGTTCGGCTGTCTTTTTGTAGTGCTGTGCAGAGGTCGAACATTGAAGGCGAAGTTAGTCAAAGCTAAGTTCGGCCAGCAGAGGTTCAGACTGATCTGCCTGTATATTACTACTTGAGTAATGGTGCGCAGTGAAGTTATTTGTATGTACAAAGAAACTTCTGAGAGTGTGCAAGCTGACTCTCATTTATTTGACATAAACATCCGTATTTATGCATGCAATTACATAATAAAATGACTGACAAGTGCTTAGACAAAAGAGGCCACACCTGGCACAATTGATTGGCCAGCGTGTGCGAATAGAATATAAGAGGCTGTACTAAATTGATTGCCTGACTGCATCCACATGGGTAACATATAAGTTTACATGCTTGAGTAAAATAATGATAAGTGTACATAGAGTAAACTGACTTAGAACGCAAACATAGAATTAAGAATGAAGTGTAAATAGAGTAGACAACTGGGTAGCTTCGGTAAGTGTACATAGAACTGTTCGAGGCATAGAACTATTTAAATAGAAGCGTCACAAGATGGCGCCGGTCCTCTACAGTATAACTTGTTCCTTCTTGTCATAAATGAAACTCTACCTTGTTCTATCTTCTCTGATATTTTTGTGGAATGGAAAACCAATCATTGTTTTACAACATGTAGTTTCTATTATTATTTCCTACAGCTATATCGCAGCCCATTCGTTTGCCAGATGGTTGATATATCCTGGAAGTACTTCACTTCTCAATGCTATGATTGGTAGGTTGGCTTCTCACAACCTGTTTGCTTACGGCACTGTTTTAGTTAGTAACTACTAGTAATACTGATTTAGTTACTAACTACTAGTAATACTGGTTTAGTTAGTAACTACTAGTAATACTGGTTTAGTTACTAACTACTAGTAATACTGGTTTAGTTACTAACTACTAGTAATACTGGTTTAGTTACTAACTACTAGTAATACTGATTTAGTTACTAACTACTAGTAAAACTGGTTTAGTTACTAACTACTAGTAATACTGGTTTAGTTACTAACTACTAGTAATACTGGTTTAGTTACTAACTACTAGTAATACTGGTTTAGTTACTAACTACTAGTAATACTGGTTTAGTTACTAACTACTAGTAATACTGGTTTAGTTACTAACTACTAGTAATACTGGTTTAGTTACTAACTACTAGTAATACTGATTTAGTTAGTAACTACTAGTAATACTGGTTTAGTTACTAACTACTAGTAATACTGGTTTAGTTACTAACTACTAGTAATACTGATTTAGTTACTAACTACTAGTAATACTGGTTTAGTTACTAACTACTAGTAATACTGGTTTAGTTACTAACTACTAGTAATACTGATTTAGTTAGTAACTACTAGTAATACTGGTTTAGTTACTAACTACTAGTAATACTGGTTTAGTTACTAACTACTAGTAATACTGATTTAGTTAGTAACTACTAGTAATACTGGTTTAGTTACTAACTACTAGTAATACTGGTTTAGTTACTAACTACTAGTAATACTGGTTTAGTTACTAACTACTAGTAATACTGGTTTAGTTACTAACTACTAGTAATACTGGTTTAGTTACTAACTACTAGTAATACTGGTTTAGTTAGTAACTACTAGTAATACTGGTTTAGTTACTAACTACTAGTAATACTGGTTTAGTTACTAACTACTAGTAATACTGGTTTAGTTACTAACTACTAGTAATACTGATTTAGTTACTAACTACTAGTAATACTGGTTTAGTTACTAACTACTAGTAATACTGGTTTAGTTACTAACTACTAGTAATACTGATTTAGTTAGTAACTACTAGTAATACTGGTTTAGTTACTAACTACTAGTAATACTGGTTTAGTTACTAACTACTAGTAATACTGATTTAGTTACTAACTACTAGTAATACTGGTTTAGTTAGTAACTACTAGTAATACTGGTTTAGTTACTAACTACTAGTAATACTGGTTTAGTTACTAACTACTAGTAATACTGGTTTAGTTACTAACTACTAGTAATACTGGTTTAGTTACTAACTACTAGTAATACTGGTTTAGTTAGTAACTACTAGTAATACTGGTTTAGTTACTAACTACTAGTAATACTGGTTTAGTTACTAACTACTAGTAATACTGGTTTAGTTACTGACTACTAGTAATACTGGTTTAGTTACTAACTACTAGTAATACTGGTTTAGTTACTAACTACTAGTAATACTGGTTTAGTTACTTACTACTAGTAATACTGGTTTAGTTACTAACTACTAGTAATACTGGTTTAGTTAGTAACTACTAGTAATACTGGTTTAGTTACTAACTACTAGTAATACTGGTTTAGTTACTTACTACTAGTAATACTGGTTTAGTTACTAACTACTAGTAATACTGTTGTAGTCCCAGCGCTGGTTGATGGGAGATCCAAGCTTGTTCAAAGAGTGAGTGAAGTTTATCCACTCTATGAGTATCTACATCTATTCTCCATAATCAAATAACTCTATTAATAGCACACCTCATTTCCTGTTGTAGCATGGTGGACAGAGAAACAAGCTAGAGACGTATGAAGGAAACCACATAGACACAATGTTCATAGACAAAAGACACGAAGGCACAGACAATGGTAACATATTGGTAGGTGCATAGCTCATTCACAAGTATGTAGTAACACTCCAGCATTGTCTCTTCCTTTGTATATGATGTACTGTTTAGGTGATAACCAGTGAAGGCAATGCTGCATTCTATGAGGCGGGTTGTATGGATGCCCCCCTCAATCGTGGTTATTCTATACTTGGATGGAACCACCCAGGCTTTGGTTCAAGTACAGGGACCCCATACCCTGACCAGGTGAATATACAGTACTTACACATATACAGTACTTACACATATACAGTACTTATACATATACAGTACTTATACATATACAGTACTCATACATGTGCAGTACTTATACATATACAGTACTTATACATATACAGTACTCATACATATACAGTACTCATACATATACAGTACTTATACATGTACAGTACTTATACATATACAGTACTTATACATATACAGTACTTACACATATACAGTACTTATACATGTACAGTACTCATACATATACAGTACTTATACATGTACAGTACTTATACATATACAGTACTTATACATGTACAGTACTTATACATATACAGTACTTATACATATACAGTACTTACACATATACAGTACTTATACATGTACAGTACTTATACATATACAGTACTTACACATATACAGTACTTACACATATACAGTACTTACACATATACAGTACATACACATATACAGTACTTATACATATACAGTACTTACACATATACAGTACTTATACATATACAGTACTTATACATGTACAGTACTCATACATATACAGTACTTATACATGTACAGTACTTATACATATACAGTACTTATACATATACAGTACTTATACATGTACAGTACTTATACATGTACAGTACTTATACATATACAGTACATACACATATACAGTACTTACACATGTACAGTACTTATACATATACAGTACTTACACATATACAGTACTTATACATGTACAGTACTTATACATATACAGTACTTACACATATACAGTACTTATACATATACAGTACATACACATATACAGTACTTACACATATACAGTACTTATACATGTACAGTACTTATACATGTACAGTACTTATACATATACAGTACTTATACATGTGCAGTACTTATACATATACAGTACTTATACATGTACAGTACTCATACATATACAGTACTCATACATATACAGTACTTATACATATACAGTACTTACACATATACAGTACTTATACATGTACAGTACTTACACATATACAGTACTTACACATATACAGTACTTATACATATACAGTACTTATACATGTACAGTACTCATACATATACAGTACTTATACATGTACAGTACTTATACATATACAGTACTTATACATGTACAGTACTTATACATATACAGTACTTATACATATACAGTACTTACACATATTCAGTACTTATACATGTACAGTACTCATACATATACAGTACTTATACATGTACAGTACTTATACATGTGCAGTACGTATACATGTACAGTACTTATACATGTACAGTACTTATACATATACAGGACTTACACATATACAGTACTTATACATGTGCAGTACGTATACATGTACAGTACTTATACATGTGCAGTACGTATACATGTACAGTACTTATACATGTACAGTACTTATACATATACAGGACTTACACATATACAGTACTTATACATGTGCAGTACGTATACATGTACAGTACGTATACATGTGCAGTACGTATACATATACAGGACTTACACATATACAGTACTTATACATGTGCAGTACGTATACATGTACAGTACTTATACATATACAGTACTTATACATATACAGGACTTACACATATACAGTACTTATACATGTGCAGTACGTATACATGTACAGTACTTATACATGTGCAGTACGTATACATGTACAGTACTTATACATGTGCAGTACGTATACATGTACAGTACTTATACATGTGCAGTACGTATACATGTACAGTACTTATACATATACAGTACTTATACATGTACAGTACTTACACATATACAGTACTTATACATGTGCAGTACGTATACATATACAGTACTTATACATGTGCAGTACGTATACATGTACAGTACTTATACATATACAGTACTTATACATGTGCAGTACTTATACATGTACAGTATTTATACATGTACAGTACTTATACATGTACAGTATTTATACATTATACATATCTACTTGTAGGTACACAATGCCATAGACACCGTTGTCCAATTTGCTCTCAATGAACTTGACTTTCCCGTGGAGCAGATTATATTCTTTAGCTGGTCTATTGGAGGATTTGCCTCCACTTGGGCCGCTGCCAATTACCCAGAATGCAAAGCATTGGTCAGTGTTTACTTTCTTGTTGTACCCAGTCATGATGTCTTGTGTCCCTAGCTGCTTGTGTAAAAAAAAACAGGAAATAAAATTGTAGTTAGATTACAAAATTAGAAATTGAATGGGAGGTTTTATATCAATGTCACACGGTGTGAGAGTAGTCTAATGGTGTGAATACATCAGTGTTTGTATGTGTTAGTAGCCCATTGGTGTGAATACATCAGTGTTTGTGTGTGTGAGTAGTCCATTGGTGTGAATACATCAGTGCTTGTATGTGTGAGTAGTCCATGGGTGTGAATACATCAGTGTTTGTATGTGTGAGTAGTCTAATGGTGTGAATACATCAGTGTTTGTATGTGTGAGTAGTCCATGGGTGTGAATACATCGGTGTTTGTATGTGTGAGTAGTCCATGGGTGTGAATACATCAGTGTTTGTATGTGTGAGTAGTCTAATGGTGTGAATACATCAGTGTTTGTATGTGTGAGTAGTCCATTGGTGTGAATACATCAGTGTTTGTATGTGTGAGTAGTCTAATGGTGTGAATACATCAGTGTTTGTATGTGTGAGTAGTCCATTGGTGTGAATACATCAGTGTTTGTATGTGTGAGTAGTCCATTGGTGTGAATACATCAGTGCTTGTATGTGTGAGTAGTCCATTGGTGTGAATACATCAGTGTTTGTATGTGTGAGTAGTCCATTGGTGTGAATACATCAGTGTTTGTATGTGTGAGTAGCTCAATGTTTTGAATACATATGTTGTATATATAGACGTTTGGAGCTACTAATTACTTCCTGTGACTAACTAGTAACTACTTCCTGTGACTAACTAGTAACTCCTTCCTGTAACTAACTAGTAACTCCTTCCTGTGACTAACTACTAATTACTTCCTGTGACTAACTAGTAACTCCTTCCTGTGACTAACTACTAATTACTTCCTGTGACTAACTAGTAACTCCTTCCTGTGACTAACTACTAACTACTTCCTGTGACTAACTAGTAACTCCTTCCTGTGACTAACTAGTAATTACTTCCTGTGACTAACTAGTAACTACTTCCTGTGACTAACTAGTAACTCCTTCCTGTGACTAACTAGTAACTACTTCCTGTGACTAACTAGTAACTCCTTCCTGTGACTAACTACTAACTACTTCCTGTGACTAACTACTAACTACTTCCTGTGACTAACTAGTAACTACTTCCTGTGACTAACTAGTAACTCCTTCCTGTGACTAACTAGTAACGACTTCCTGTGACTAACTAGTAACTCCTTCCTGTGACTAACTAGTAACTACTTCCTGTGACTAACTAGTAACTCCTTCCTGTGACTAACTACTAATTACTTCCTGTGACTAACTAGTAACTACTTCCTGTGACTAACTAGTAACTCCTTCCTGTGACTAACTAGTAACGACTTCCTGTGACTAACTAGTAACGACTTCCTGTGACTAACTACTAACTACTTCCTGTGACTAACTAGTAACTCCTTCCTGTAACTAACTAGTAACGACTTCCTGTGACTAACTACTAACTACTTCCTGTGACTAACTAGTAACTACTTCCTGTGACTAACTAGTAACTCCTTCCTGTGACTAACTAGTAACGACTTCCTGTGACTAACTACTAACTACTTCCTGTGACTAACTAGTAACTACTTCCTGTGACTAACTAGTAACTACTTTCTGTGACTAACTAGTAACTCCTTCCTGTAACTAACTAGTAACTCCTTCCTGTGACTAACTAGTAACTCCTTCCTGTGACTAACTAGTAACTACCTCCTGTGACTAACTAGTAACTACATCCTGTGACTAACTAGTAACTACATCCTGTGACTAACTAGTAACCACTTCCTGTGACTAACTAGTAACTACTTACAGTTTTACGTCTGCTGTAGATACTGGATGCTACATTCGATGATATTCATATTCTAGCGAAGAATAGGATGCCCCAATGGATGGGTGAGTCTGCAATGTTTCTTTTCTTCCTTCTTTCCATTTCCCCTTTGACCCTTGATTGACCTTACTCTCCGCAAGCATCTCTTCACATTTCCCATGATCTCTCCACACCTCCCATGATCTCTCCACACCTCCCATGATCTCTCCACACCTCCCATGATCTCTCCCATTTACTTTGCCCCTACCCACCCTCTTCTTGTTTTATTGACTTTCTCGGCTCCATTACTTCACTCATATACAATTGAACCCCAATATATTCTACTGTATATTCTACACTGCGGTGTACACTGTATTATACCGTATATTTTATGCTGTATTCTACTGTATATTCTACACTATTCTACATTCTATGTTACTCTGACATCTCATATGCAGTTATAAATGAATGAATAGGTAAAATGGTGGAGATGACTATCGATAACTACTTCAACCTTGACAATGCCGCGTGGCTAAACCAGTACAACGGACCAGTGAAGTTGATCAGGAGGACTCAGGATGAAATGATTTCTCTGTAAGTTGTCCCCCTGTACTGTATTGTGTGAGTTGTGCTCTCTCTCATAGGTTGTGCCCTGTGTAAGTTGTCTTCCCTCTGCCATACACTGTCTTTCCCATGATACGAACTGATGTGATGTAACAGTTGGACTTATCAAATCAGTTCATCACTCGCTGTGCTTTCTCGAGATATGAGTGTATTTTTTACTTCTTGTGGCCGTGATATTAAGGTCGACTTAGCCATGGATCTATCATGGCCTTGATATTAAGGTCAACTTAGCAATGAAACTATCTTGTTTCGCTTAAGCTTACGCATTGTTTTTCACCAGAAATCCAGCTGACGTGAGGACTAACAGGGGTAACTTTCTGTTACTGAAGATGCTCACTTACAGATATCCTCAGATACTGAACGATGAAGCCCAGGAGTTTGTTACTACATGGTTGGGCTTGACTGAGCATAGAAAGGGTATGTTTCATGTCCGTTTTATTTTTAAGCTCTCAGTCTAGATATGGCTCATTTCTTTACTATTATATGACAAGTTCGGTTTTTGTTTGAAACAATGAAATAGTATCTTGTGCTATATTCTTTTTCACCCCTGAGGGGGATAACTCCAGTCTAGTGAATGTAATTACTTGATCCACAGTCCACATGAAGAGCGGCATAGCTGGTTACCAGCATTTTAATATTACGGATACTCAGCCGTGGTATTTCCTAATCATTTCATTGGTTTATTTTGTTTTGTTTTACAGTAAAATGTGTAAAGTGTAGGTTATATTACAGTACAATGTATGTAAAGTGTAGGTTATATTACAGTACAATGTGTGTAAAGTGTAGGTTATATTACAGTACATTGTGTGTAAAGTGTAGGTTATATTACAGTACAATGTATGTAAAGTGTAGGTTATATTACAGTACAATGTGTGTAAGTGTAGGTTATATTACAGTACAATGTGTGTAAAGTGTAGGTTATATTACAGTATAATGTGTGTAAAGTGTAGGTTATATTACAGTACATTGTGTGTAAAGTGTAGGTTATATTACAGTACAATGTGTGTAAAGTGTAGGTTATATTACAGTACAATGTGTGTGTGTAAAGTGTAGGTTATATTACAGTACATTGTGTGTAAAGTGTAGGTTATATTACAGTACATTGTGTGTAAAGTGTAGGTTATATTACAGTACATTGTGTGTAAAGTGTAGGTTATATTACAGTACAATGTGTGTAAAGTGTAGGTTATATTACAGTTCATTGTGTGTGTGTAAAGTGTAGGTTATATTACAGTACAATGTGTGTAAAGTGTAGGTTATATTACAGTACAATGTGTGTGTGTAAAGTGTAGGTTATATTACAGTACAATGTATGTAAAGTGTAGGTTATATTACAGTACAATGTGTGTAAAATGTAGGTTATATTACAGTACATTGTGTGTGTGTAAAGTGTAGGTTATATTACAGTACAATGTATGTAAAGTGAGGTGTGGCCATGTTTGTTATACTTGTCTCTGTCTGTTACGCAGATGCATATCTCATCGAGCACAATGTGGACATGGAGTCGTGTAATGCTAAACTAGTAGAGCTAGCTAAGGAGTGTGACCACACAATACCAATGCTAGCTGGTGAGTCTCTCACTCAGGAGGCCAAGACACAGATTTCTTTGTACCTGGTGAGTGTTTGCATCATTGTCTGTTGATGGGGTGGTTGATCTGGGAGCCTCCCCTCCCCCTCCCCCCACCCGCACTCCTCCTCTTCCCACACTATCAGCTTACCCTCAGTTATTGTCTATTGTAAAGATATATTGTCTGCTATTGGCTACTGCAATGGTATACTGTCTGTCATTGGCTATTGAAATGGTATATTGTCTGCTATTGGCTATTGAAAGATATATAACTTTTTGTAGGCTGACAAACACTTGGCTGATGTTGTCACTACCCATTGCACTCCACTTCCTGCAGACGTGTTTGAGTTACCATGGCAACTAGAAAGTTTGTAGGCCGTCTGTCAGCCCTAGGATATTTGTGAAGTCAAATGACTATGTCACTAGCCTCAGCTCACCTACCTAAGCTATATCGGGCTACCTTGTAATGATGAGTTGTAGTACAGTCTCTCTCTGCTTATGTAAGATATAATAAAGGCCTATAGGTGCGGCACCTGTACCTCTTCCTTGATTTCCACCTTTTCTTTGGTTTTGTATTAATCTCCATTTGAATGACAAAAAGCTTCTCAAGGTAGATGTATGTGTATAACTGCGTCTCTTCACTTCGTAACAACTTGGCGTTGTTCAAGTTTGCATATAGTTAGCTGTGCTCTAGCATTTATATCTAGTCTCATCACTGCTAAGATATTGAGTGTTTGAAATAAATTGAAAATGACAAAAATATTTGCCTGCATAGAACTTGAGCCGCTGTTAATGGAGGGCTTTTTATGTATAGTTTACATAGTACAAACTGGCATCATAACATGGATTACTTCTCTATTACAATCGCTTTAACAATTCCAAACACAATGCTGTTTAATTGTGGGTGAGCAACTTTACGAAGAAGGTAAATTATCGTAAAAACAAATATTACGGCAAATGTTTTCCAGTACACCATCTTTGAGCATTCCAAAAGTCACCAAGCGCTACCAAATGGTTAACATCCCAAAAGTGGAGGGAATTTAGTGACTACAAGGACATTACCTTGTCCCAGCAGACAACATCCAGGGATCAGTTTCAAACGGGAAAGCTGATGCCTGGCATGTAGAAAATACAGACAAGTCATATTAGTCTAAAAAATAATTATTATTTATTGATTAATTAACAATTACAGATAAAAGTTAAACTTTTAGTGAGCAATAACACGTGACCTCAAGCAGTAATACTGCAATCCCATGACCAGAGCAATTATCCAGCCAACTGCCTATGTAAATGATTATTGGTCTCCTTGCTATAAGAAAGTGATACAAATAGATTATTTATGAGTATCACAATGTCAGCTGATCAGTACCATTCTCCAGACGTGCATGTTAATACATGGACAAGCGACGAATCCTATTGTGTCGCAATTAAACCTGCACTGAATAGGAGCCACTGAGTTCATTGGTTGAACTCACTAGCGTATGCTTTAGCAGCTGGTGATTGGTGGAGAGCTGAGGTAGAATAAGTTAGAGAGCTGCCGGTTAGTATGTCAACTGGGTGGCAGCAATGACCTACAAATATACATATTCAGTAGACAGCGATGGCCACAGTCAGTTACAACTGTACAATATTTTTTACTCAAACCATTGGTCTATAATTGCTGGAGGGCAGGCTCCTGAAATGTGGATGGCTAACTTAGAGCAAACCTAACACGATGTCTCAACGCTTGAGATGTCTGGTTAACGCTTGCTCTAACAGATCATGATTATTGGAAATTGATTGACCAAATATGTATTTCAATAACCGTGCATCCAGCAATGTCTCCTGGACAAGCACATAATGGAGAACGAGCCTGTGTGGGCTTGGCTTAGCTTGCTCTCTTATATTGCTTTTATTTTTACCAAGTTTTCAATTTCTTTACTATATTTTAAGAATGCTACAGAAAATGTAAAAAAAACCATCGGTCTTCGACTCCAAGATGAGATTGTTTTGATATATAATATCAGGTTCAATTGAGAAACTTATCTTGCACTAAAAGAAATCTTGCAATCAACGACTCTCTAAATTTTTCATTAGAAAGTGGAAATTAGATTTCTCAAAAAAAACTATGCAGTAAATCAATTGATAGAGTAACTTAGAGGATACGGATGCACCTATCATACCTTCTGGTATACTCGGAGCAGTCGGTATATGGCCAGCTATAGAGTGCGTAGGCAATGAGTGATGTACAACTGCTCCAAGATGGTGAGCTGTGTTATGGGCTGCCATTGGCTGTTCAGCAGCCACTAAACGCTGCCTAGTCACACACAGCTCATTGGTGAGACGGGCCAGGCCAAGATTGTGCTCAAAGTTGAGAGATTGAATCCAACTCTGATTCATCTCCATCGCTTTCTTAACTGCAGACACATTGTTGGAGTCTTCCAGAAGTTGTATTCCCACGGCATTCTCTCTCTTCCATTTAGTGCTGTACAACAAGGTCAAGGACATAGATGTATAACAGTAGGTAGTCATCAACAAAATATTCACTTAATTTTTAATGAACTATGGTATGTGGACACAATTATACACGAAAGGCAAACAAAACGAGCACACACAACAGTCACCGGACGAACACACACAAGACGTACACACAAGATAGACACACCAGATAGACACACATGATGTACACACAAGACAGACACACATGACAGACATACAAGGCAGAGACACAAGACGTACACACAAGACAGACACACAAGACGTACACACAAGACGTACACACAAGACGTACACACAAGACAGACACACAAGACAGACACCGACCGTCTGTTCTGGTACCAGGTCTTTATCTGTGTGTCACTAAGGTTGAGTCTGCTAGCGAGCTCTAACCTTTCTGCTGTCTGCAAGTATCTCTTCTTTTCAAATGAGCTCTCCAGATATGACAACTGGTAGTTGGTGAAAGCTGTGCGAGCTTTTCTTGATGTCGTTAGCTTCGTTAGCTCTTCTGGCAAACCTTGTAACAGAAGGAAACCTTGTAACAAAAGGAAGCCTTGTAACAGAAGGAAACCTTGTAACAGAAGGAAGCTTTGTAACAGAAGGGAACCTTGTAACAGAAGGGAACCTTGTAACAGAAGGAAGCCTTGTAACAGAAGGAAACCTTGTAACAGAAGGAAGCCTTGTAACAGAAGGGAACCTTGTAACAGAAGGGAACCTTGTAACAGAAGGAAGCCTTGTAACAGAAGGAAGCCTTGTAACAGAAGGAAGCCTTGTAACAGAAGGAAACCTTGTAACAGAAGGAAACCTTGTAACAGAAGGAAACCTTGTAACAGAAGGAAGCCTTGTAACAGAAGGAAATCTTGTAACAGAAGGAAACCTTGTAACAGAAGGAAGCCTTGTAACAGAAGGAAACCTTGTAACAGAAGGAAACCTTGTAACAGAAGGAAACCTTGTAACAGAAGGAAACCTTGTAACAGAAGGAAACCTTGTAACAGAAGGAAGCCTTGTAACAGAAGGAAACCTTGTAACAGAAGGAAACCTTGTAACAGAAGGAAACCTTGTAACAGAAGGAAACCTTGTAACAGAAGGAAGCCTTTTTCATTCAAGTCTTGTGCCTCGAGATAGATCTTGTACCCAGATATCTCAATGAACTATGATATGGGGACTTTGTTACCAAAAAAGTATTTTTAACGCATCCAAATAATAATAGATTTGACTTTATACACGGATGTAGTTAGTGAGGGTTTGCCATCCCTGAGACATTGGAGCAGCAAACTGAGTCAAACCACTATACAAAACGCTCAATAAAGGATGTAGCGCTCAGAGCAGATTTTATGCCTCCAAATTCAACGTAGTAAACATGATGATCAGTTCTGTGATAAAAGCCTAAAATAACGTTGGGATTAAATAGCGTAGTTGAGAAGTAGCTCTATGGGACATGAAATAGGCTGACCTGACAAAAACAAAGTAAGTAACTCGATTTTCTACCTTTGGAAAAACTAGACAACAAAATTTCAATGATTGTGTTACCAACTGACCTCTAGCAGGTGCACCAGACGTGCTGTCAGCCTGCACTGGCCTCTCCTCACCCTGCAGCAAGTTCTTCATTAGAAATGAATCGGAGCACATTTTGAAGTTTGGTCTAAAATTCAAAACTATGTTTGTAAGACCCACCTTGACTATTTGCTTGTCAACACACAAGATTTGAGGAGTTGGAAGAACTGATAAACAAAAACATTTTTGTTAAGGTTTTTGGTTTGCTGTGGAATTAAACGCTGACATCACAAGTAAGTACTCTCTGTAACTCCTCATGTTGTACCTGATATATTAGTACATGAACGCTAAAACAACAGTCATCAAGTTGCTACCAAGTAAAATCTTATAAGGCAGCCATGCCATTACACATAGACTACTAAGGTTAATGACTTTACGGCCAATGATAATAACAAATACTTATTTTTTCAACTTCTTCCAGTAAATATAAAATGATCCAATGCGTAGTAAATCAGCTATATATACACTGAGGAGATACTAACAAAAAATATTCAACTGTTGTGAAAAGTTTCCAATTAATGCACATCTGATAAATATAAATATATAAAAATGTATATCGTGTAATTGTGTACATTATTTCATGTATTCCATCCTTTCTTAGCGAATGTTTTTTTTTGTAGATTTAGCAAATACACTTTTTATTGGGTAAAGAAATTGTGTAATACGGAATGTGTTGTAAAGGTTGCACGTATACAAATACTTGTAACCTAAGAGTTAAATCGTTCAGAAACAGTTTCAGAGAATTGTAGCGCAAACTTACGGCTTGCTGTTCCAAGTATCTCTTCTACCAGGCCCATGCGTGACTCCAGTCATGTCTACTGAGAACTTGTCCAATGATCTCTCACATGTTTGCGTGCGACAGAGGAGCTGATGGTATGACAGATAGAGATCAAATGGCTGTCAAACGCTCAGACTGTGACATTTAGGTATTGGAGGTGTTTTACAGCACAATGGAGAGTGATTGTTGTGTGAGGGTTTTGTGTGCCTGTTGAAGGTGTTAACTCTTATAACTGGCTGATCTCATGTCTGATAAAACAATTAATAATAACAAAATTATAATAAACACAGCCAGGAGTGGATGTCTCCCCCTTGTTACCCAAATTCAGCTTTGCTGAGAATAAAATATTACTTGAGACGTATCATTTAATGTTTGTATATTTTGTACAACGAACCTTCACGGCAACTTGTAATTTGAAATGGTCATATTTTTGTTTGGTAACCTATGCAGTTATCAATCCACCACTGTGACACTGTGACATTGTATACCCTAGTTCACTAATAAATAATGACCATTTAGGCAATCAGTTGCATAGTACTTTCAGCTCCCAATAAAGCAAATTTTGTATTTATCTGTAAAACAGGCACCAGGAGTCTATTCCTTGTCCTTTCGTCTGTGCTAGCAACGCTAATCTCATGCCATCAATAAGTGGGGGTGGGGCATGGACCAGCCTTCAATCCGCTATTTAGAGCCTCAGTTACACTTAAGCTATTTGGTGCCTGAGTTCTGGGGATTATAGAAAGCTGAAACAATCAGCTACAGCGATGTAGATGTCTTGTGTACAAAGCAGTAACATTACAATGACATTACACACCTTGATGATCCTTACAGCGGCTGTATGTATTTAAATACTGTACATACGGTGATGTTTGCTATCCGTGTTTGAATGCAGGCCACAGAAAATCCATTTTAACCAAATAAGTAAACTTCTCTGAGAAATAATGTTTTTCTCAAACTTGCAACTGTACATGTGTACATTTGTTATTTTCTATACAAGCATATAAACCCATCTATTGTTGTATTGTGCCGTTCACCTGCAGTACAAATAGTGTAGAACCCAATGTACCTTGTTCTACAAAGTACTGAACACTTACTATTCAAGGAGGTTGAAAAGATGTCTGGGTACAATGTCACATGAATACTTTGGGTAAATTACTTTCCGCGAACTGTCTGATAGTTGTATTGCCCTCTGCCAGCACTCAAAGTATACTTGCACTAGGAAGCATGCAGTAATTGCCATGTATTTACACTGTTGTGTATCTAACAATATCTTATCATTTCTGGGGTGGATGGATGCTTGCAAAAAATGCTAATAGTGGCCGATAATCAGTTTCCAGCAGATTTTTATCAAAAGACCAAAATAAACCCACATTGTATACCACAGAGCCACACATGTCAGCAACTGTTATCAGGTAAATGGCACTAAGAGCAGTAGTGTTTGATTTCAAACCAGAGTTTCTAAAGAAGTTTTGTTTCCAGACTACAACAATATTCTATCTGCTGGCTTCACCACTCCTGGTTTGCAATTTGCTGGATCTGAAATGGTGATTTACTCGATGTTTGTGGCACTCCTACTAGATGCAGTAGTGTCTGGTGTTCAACTGCGTCCCTTTTATGACTATTTGCAAATGATTTTGTTCACTTTTGTAGCATCACTTCAGTTCAATGGTTGGCCATTGTTTCCTCAGTTTTGCTTGTTGCTCCATTGCTACCTCCGCAGTGAGTACCAAGTGCACGTATTTATTTCATAGGAAGCATATCATGTAAACAGATCGTACCTCCTCGTTAAACCATTTGTAGCTTGAGTGACAAAGCCTTACATACAACATAAATGTTTGCTCAATCAAAGGATCCCCTCTGTCAATGACTTAGTGCCGGCAGTCTTCTGAATAAGCAGCAATCCGCAAAAAATAGTGATGCAATCTACCTAATTATATCAACAATGATTGATTGAAAATACAAATTATTTCAATTTTTCAATACTTAGCTGATCAACTGACCAATTCTTTGTGTATCTAGCCTTAGCTCTCACCAGTGTGCTTAGCATGAGTACTATCTCCCAGTAGATTGAAATCCAGTATTAGTAATTTTTTATAACCTAAAAACTTGTGGTGTGCAAATTCTTCATTAGCTCAGGACCAGGATGCAAAGTATCATAGAAGCTTGGTTATAAAAAAGTTGTATAAAACAGGTTTTTGATTATAACTGTTTAAAGATTTTGCATAATTAATCTACTCAATGCATTTCTACGTAACTAGAGCAATAAGATCAGCTGTCACACATCTGTTGAAAGTCTAAGTAGTCTTTTTTTTACTGAGCACCAGCTTGAAGTTGGAGTTGTGTCATCTTTTGTTCTCTTTTGGCAGTTACGCAAAATTAAGCTTTTATTTACTTTGATGTCTATGTATGATAAATGTATGACACTTAACTCTATGATAGTTGACGTCACATCCATGTCGCAGCCATTTTGCTTTGTAATCGAAGAGTTCCTGTCGGAAAGCTCACCGATTTGCTCTTTAAGCTTCTATCAATAAAAAACTGTTTGCCTATATGCCCACGCGTGCCTGTGTCCTTTTGTTAATTGAAAAAAGGTTTGGAGCTAAACAAAAAACAACATTGTTGTTCAACTCTTTAACAGTCACTGCTGCTAGTAGCAAAACACTACTTGCCGCTCTACTCTGTTATATCATTGTATCGAGTTGTCTGCGACAGGTAGGAATAATTTAGAGTACACATTCTATGAACGGCAAGCATCATGTTTATCAAATAACCGTTCTGTAAATGCTTCTACAGGTACAGAAGACGTAGATGAGCAACCGTTGCCATGGCTGCAAAGGATCCATCTAAACCTGTTCAAGTGAGTGGCTCCGAAGGTGAGAATAATAATTTATGGTCAATACTTCAGCCTACCTAAAAGTGACAATGGCGTGCATCCTTATTATCTCAAAGGTTGGGTGGGTCTAGCCAGAGCTAAGCATACAACTCTGGGTCTGGCCACCTTTGAGAGAGAGGGGGGGGGGGGGGGCTTAGCTGGGTATCAATGAAGTCATAAAGTGGGAGTGAGTGTTATTGAATCAGTTAGTTTATTTTTAAACTAGTGGCTGATATGGCTAGCTAGCTGTACTGTTAGTCGTTTGGAGGTTGGCAGGTTATGATTTTTACTGACTGTAATTACAATAGCCCGTTTCATTACTAAATTTTTTATTTTTTTTACTTTCAAGCTCACCACAGAAAAGAAATGTTAAAGTATATGTGTCATAGTTAGTACATACACACAGATACAAGACTAATTCGTACACTATATATTGCCTAACCAATCCAACATAGTCTGTAAGAATATTAAATAAACCCCTCCAGTCTCAAAATTGTTATTACGATTCTAAGAGGTAGATTGCATTGATAAGAATAGATACCTATAATCTCTTGCCTATTACGAACTAAATGTTTCTATATTCTGCAACTAAAATACTTTTTTTTTTTACATATTTTTCTATTATTTACATTAGGCGGAGCTAAAATGATAAATGTTATTACAAAAAGCAACCATGGCTTCATGATATTATTAAAAAATACAATTATCTACTAAGTTTTGCTGTAGTCTTATCACGTAGTCATTTAAAACATTTTAAGAGCGGGCAGACAGAGGTGGATTGTTATCAGGCAGGTAGAGGTGGATTGTTATCAGGCAGGTAGAGGTGGATTATTATCAGGTAGGTAGAGGTGGATTGTTATCAGGTAGGTAGAGGTGGATTGTTATCAGGCAGGTAGAGGTGGATTGTTATCAGGTAGGTAGAGGTGGACTGTTATCATAGGTCTCCATGCCATTCTCAATTATTAACAAACTTGACAACAGTCTACTAATCAAATTTAACAGCATAGGTTCTTTTGTGACCAAAATTTTATTATCAATATTGTGTCAACTAATTGAAAACAATTCTGAACCAACCTGTTTGTAACTAGACCAGCTGACTTTTAACGCTGGATAACTTCTCTGATCACCATGATCTATTATAAACTTTCAACTGTGAATAAACTAATTGTAACAAAATCATTTCATTACTTGAAAGCAAACTGTTTTATGACAGTTCTTACTTCTGGATCTCAGTAAATAATTTTGCCAATAATGTATTAAATACTAGCAAAGGGTTTTTTCTTTTCCACAGCCCCAAATTGATTGCAGTGTATCCTGGGTAATTACATGATGTGAGAGTTGAGGTTATAGCTTAAACTTTGATTGCAAAGATGGTAAAGCTTTGATAACAAAGATGGTGTTTTATTTTGCTTTTATTGTTGGTTGATAAATAAATTGATTAGATGTCAGTACACAAGTCGCAAAAACAAGCTGAATGCTATGAGCAATAGAGCAATCTACATTTATTAAGCGGGTGCTTAGCTACAGTCCTAATAATTCTTTATGAGTGGTTTAAGTCCAATCAAACCTATTTGTGTTTGACCATTGTATTGTGTGTAAGCAATTAACTCATTTTATGTAACACTATTTAGTTGTGAGTGCGAGTGTGCATGTAACTTGTGATCTGCGTAACTTTTTTAGAGGATCGTCCTTCCTCAAGCTCGCAAACTGTCTCGGGGAAAATAAGTGTTGAAAATGCAGACAAATACATTATGGGAATGTGCAGAGCTGTCTTCAACATGCTACGATTGGCCATCAGTGCAGAAATGGCTTGGCCACGAGATGGAGTAAATATACGAGGCTTTTATCTTGAAAGGATGCGAAAGGAGAATTTAGACAAAGATGAAATCCCAATCATTGCACTGATAGGTGACTTACGACTACTCTTTTCCAAAAATACACGACAAGTTTTTAAACATGAAAGTTCAGAGAAGACAAAAGTCCAAGGAAAACTACAGGAAATAATAATAGTAATCAATCGTTTTTACAAGGATAAAAGTTTTTTATACGACAAAAGGATTGCAAAATTTCGATTAGAATCATTTAACTTGACAATTGAGACATCCCGGCAGCTGTCACATGCATTGATGGATCAATTATTGATGGACAAAGGTATCTCTGAGTTAAGTGGCACAGCAACTCATCTAAATCTTTTTTCCAATGACTATGGAAAGGAAAACTATGAAGCAACGGAAATCCTTGAGCACCTCTGCGAGATGTCAAAGAGAAAAGAAAGCTACGGCACACATGAGCAACATGTCGCAGATGATGTTAAAGCTTACAACAGTTTCAAGAAGCTAATGACAGAAAGACTCACAGCCATACTTGGCCAGGATATGGTAAGCTGTATTAGTTACAGAAGTTTGAGAGAATAATTTTTGCCCAACACTATTGTGGAGGTTTGTTCTTTCAAAATGGTACTGACCACATCATAAATCGATATCTGCATATGCGAGCTCAGTGATTATTGCGGCTATTGTAGGTATTGTATTAATTGTATTGTATTAATTACCCAAAATATCCATGTCATCGTCTTACTGCGTGGCAATCTAATGAATTGATTGTAAATGCATGGCTTGCTTTGGGAGAGGCCAAGGGCTTATAGCTGTGTGTATGTTTAGATGGAGTTTCCTGATTATGACAAAGAAATAATCAAAGACCAAAGAATACAGGAGCTTATTGAAGAGTGAGTCTTTTTACTTTGTTATTAATTAGGTTAGCTATTTGTTTTTTTCCATGCCGGTGCCTCCAAGTTAAGTACTCAGTGCTTGGTAAAGTATTCTTTAGAATTAAAAACAATATTTTTAAAAACAATGGTTGCAGTAACTGTAATTTTTTATGTCACATAGTTATTGGGTAAAAACAGAAACAAATGCACAAATCAAAGCATGGACACTGAGAAGCGTTCTTCATAGTAATGCATTGTCCAGGATAATTTCTCTCTACTCTACCTGACAAATGCATCTTTATGTATTCTGTATTTTCCCACCTTAATATATTACAGGTTACATATTGCATTTGAGCAAAGAGAAGGGGGAAACATCTTGCAGAAAATCAACTCAAACTTGGCAAGGGGCTCCAAGATAACTCCACAAATCTTAGTAGAGATGTACCTCGGCTTGTTCATCTGCAAAAAACTAGATGAGGATGGTAGCCTTGAGAGAAGCTTTTTGAAAAGTAAGACTGTTCAATGCCGTGATCCTCAATGCCCTGATGCTCAATACCTCGCCTATCCTCATACTCATTCGGTTTATAAGCAGCTAACAGATTACCAGCTGCTAGCATTTGATTTGTACAACCGCCTTAAGAAAATACGAAACTCCGGAACACTAACACAACAGGAAGCAAAAGATTTTACTGAACTCCGACTCGAAAAATATTCCTGGCAGAAAAAGGAAAGCGAATTCTTTACACAAACTGCAGAACTTTTGAAGACAGGGGAACCAATACCAGTGCTCCAGCTGCGAATAGCTGTTTTACATGAGGTACTTGTTGAAATGTCAGATGGTCTGGGATATTTGCTGCACAATGCTCCTCCAATTAATCACACTTTCTATAAAACAATGCGAGACCTGCTCAATATTGTCAATGAAGGCAAACATCAGCTTGGTATAGACGCTGCCTCGGACATTAAACGCTACCTCGAAGAATTTGAAAGACTGGTTGATGACTTCTTTTGTCCAGAACTGCAGGAAATCTATCCCCAAGAAACTATAGTGAGTTGTTTCGAACCTTTGATAGCTCTTGTTGTATATTAGTTGGTACTAAGTCTATACATACATTGTATATTGGTTGGTACTAAGTCTATACATACATTATATATTGGTTGGTACTAAGTCTATACATACATTGTATTTTGGTTGGTACTAAGTCTATACATACATTATATATTGGTTGGTACTAAGTCTATACATACATTGTATTTTGGTTGGTATTAAGTCTATACATACATTATATATTGGTTGGTACTAAGTCTATACATACATTGTATTTTGGTTGGTACTAAGTCTATACATACATTGTATTTTGGTTGGTACTAAGTCTATACATACATTGTACATTGGTTGGTACTAAGTCTATACATACATTGTACATTGGTTGGTACTAAGTCTATACATACATTATATTGGTTGGTACTAAGTCTATACATACATTATATATTGGTTGGTACTAAGTCTATACATACATTGTATTTTGGTTGGTACTAAGCCTAAACATACATTGTACATTTGTTGGAACCAAGTCTATAGATAAATGTTTCTTTGTTTTACTAATTACCAGAAAAAGAAGACCGAGGAGTGCAAACATATTTATTACACAGGATACCATTTGTTACGCGCCCTTGAATTGTAAGTAACCAACTCGTCAGTGTTATAAATTGGTTTGTTTGCTTGTTTGTTGTTTGTGTACCAAACCCACAGCATACTGTTAGAGCTTGACCAATCACATGCTGTATTAATAGATCCCTTCCACATTAGAGGAACAGGTATTTGATTCACTGGAAGACGCCAAGAATCAACTTAATTATTAGTAAAATGGCGCAAGTATCAGGATTGATGTCACGGTTTTAGTAAACTAGGACGATACAGAGCTCTAGACTGCATTTTGTACATGTTGTGCAAGCTTTGGCAACTAAAAATGGTCTTATGGAAAGAAACTTATCAGAGCATGCCAGTTTGCCTTGAACTTTTGATAATTCAGTATTGCATCAATAGAAAACTGCCTCTTCATGGCATAATGATAATATAATAATTGGGAAAAACCTCCCCCTTATTATCCACCCCCTCTTTACCCACCCCTCTTTACCCACCCCCTCTTTATCCACCCCCTCTTTATCATTAATGTTATGAATGATTATTGCAAATTGAAATGTGAGTTTGACAATTGAAAGAGAAGCTTGTAGTATTGTTGTAAATGGTACAGTTGTGAGATGATTTTTTATGAAAATAGGCAGTGAATATCTGCCTGTGAAGAACAGATTTAGTGCTGTTTGTTATTGTTGGATAACAATGATAGTGATATTAGCTGCATTATAGTTCTCTGACAATTTATTGAACCTTTTTATTCTTTCTAATTTTTGGCCAGGTTGCGCAGAGAAATTAAACCATTTGACCTGCAGTTGATCTGGCAAGGTAGTACGGAGGTAGTCGATTCAAAGTGAGTGAGCCTTGTTCCTCAGGACGATGCAACTACATGAGATGAATATGTCTATGAACATATCTATGGTCTGTTACTGTTAATCTTAAGCTCTTTGCTCAATTGGTGTTAGCAAACTGTACCAGTGCACATTCTATATCTGGTATATTAACTTGGTTTGATTGTTGCAATGCATCATAGAGATGCACTAATCATTTTTTATTGAAACACATGGAAACCCAACAAAAAGCTTGTTTTGATATTATAATCATCATGTCCTTGAAATACTAGATTGATCGTTGATATTGACTCCCATAACTATTATTTCACTCGTTGCCTACACAAACCATTCTTTGGTTAGAATCGATTATCCTTAAATTGCTATTTTGTGCAAGTGTAGCATAATCAATAGAAAGTGAGTAGCTCTATTGTCCTTGGCTTTGTCTAGTGTCACATGGAAATAATCCTTTCAAATAATGTTATTACCAATAAAGTATATTATATGTCGAAAGTTGTTTTAGCAGTCTGGAGCTCTGCATTTTTTTTATACAACTGTTTTAGCTAAGATTGAAGGGCTTTCAGTGAACGATATCCCATCCTTGTCATATGTCCTTCTCTTTTGCTCCGACTCTTTCCCTCCTTTGCTGCCTTCTTTTACCCCTAAAATCCCAACAGTCCCTTCCTCTCCTTTCAATAAGATGCTATTTGTTGCTCCTCGTCCCTGCTGAAATCCTTCCTCCCTACTAAGTCACTAATATCCCCCCCTGGCACTAGTAACATGTTTTCTCTACCAAGCCCATACACATCCCTACTTTGAGTCCCACAGTCTAAGCCACCAAGCATCCTCCTCCCCACTCTGCAAGTCTCAACTTCTTGGTGTAGTTGGATACCCTTCCAGCTCTACTAAATGTTAACACAAATGTGCTGATATTCTACTACAGTTGTCTCCCCTCGGGGACACAACTCCTTTAAACTAAGTAACTCAAGGGAGCTTGAGCTGATGCAAGTAAGGACTGCTGTACTAAAGAAGATATGAAGAGTGGACAAGTAAACTGGCTCTTCAGAAAAGCTACTAACCGAGGTTTATAATGCACCTGCTTTGCAATAACCAATAAAATGTTGCCATTCTAACACCACACTGACTCTATACAAATAGGACCAAAATAATGTCGAAATCATTTGTTGATTAACTGCGACAGTGAATGCTTACATTCCGTATATTTAGTTAATAAACGTATTGAACTTTGTTTAACTCTGATCATCATGTAGCGTGTCTGGCAGGTTGGTATTGTTACATCTGGTGTCTGTGGGTAATAGGACTTGATAGTGGGGGTAGGTAAAGGTCGAGTTTGAGGAAAAGTCGACTCAGATTTTGGCTGAGTTGCTCAGAAAAATCAGAAACTAATTTCCAGTCAGTTGAGACTTTAAACTATATACCAACCATTTTCGCATGTGCAACAGGGCTAGGACCGAATGCAATTGAATTTGTATTTGAATTTTAAAAGACGGTATTTCTTCGTTTTTTGAGTAAATAAAGTTATATTTAAATTTCAGGTTTAAAATTTCAAGTATTTAAATTTCAGCAACAAACCGTATTTGAATTTATATTTGAGTTTGAATGCTACCACTACAGGTATTTGTATTTTTATTTGAACTAGTTGTTTAGAGTCCTATGTTTGATGCACAGAGACATTTCCCTCCCATAATACAATTGTACAATAGCTGGAGCAGTGAGTGAGTCTCTACAATATGCAAGGAAGGCTTCATTAATGGTCATTTAATTTATCCCGTGTATAGTAACAGGTGATTCAGCTAGTTGTTTTGTGAGGGCATGTAGAGGGTTGCTTTGTCTTGTCTCTAACTGAAGCACAATAAGGCTCTGCTAGCTCACTAGCGAGAGCGACAGAGAGAGAACTTGTGAGTAGGTGAGAGAAATGGTTGGGGATGAGATGAAAAAACAAGAAGTTGCCGAGCATATCTCCTAGTTTTACTTACATCTATGAGGCTTTGTTAGTATCAGCAGCTAGTTAATGAAGTTGACTAAAAGCGTTTGAACAGAAACTTTCAAAAACTTTCAATTGAAACTAGTTGTTAAGGCAGATGAAACTTGTAAGAAAATAATTTTGCTAATGTTTGAATGTCATTAAAATTTTAAAAAATTCTTGACATGAAAGTTACGTATAAATGAATGCATTAGTTTCACGTATCAGCAAATTACAATTCAACTCCTTTTATTAGATTTGCGGCAATGTTAGTTGATGCCTGGTGTTGACACAAGTAGTATTGTACGTGCTCCGTGGCAGCTTGGTATTACAACTACCTTTGGCAAGAACCATTCCCAGTGATCTTGTACAACAGTTTACTATAGGGGAGGGAGGGGAGGGGGGGGGTGAGGGGGGGAGGGAGTGGAGGGGGGGGGGAGGGAGTGGAGGGGGGGGGGGGGGGGAGGAAGTTGGGGGGGGGGGGGGAGGGAGTGGAGGGGGGGGGGGTGTGACTTACTTTAGAAGTATGACATAACTGACTAGTTCAACAGAAACTGATCAGATTTTGCTTCTCTCAAAACTACCGACTGATTACAAGTCGAAACTGCAGAAACCATGATGGTTGTAAATTGGCCAAGCTGTTAAAATGGTCTTTGTTAGTAAGACTAGTCAGAAGGTAACTAGTGGTATGACTATATTATTTGTGGTATAAAACGACCCAATAAAAGTCTGAAAACTAAAGCCGCTGAACTAAGATTTTATTTACAACCAGCCCTCTTTTAGGGTAACCAAACCATTCCCTCCATCATCTGATTCAGTCTCCAGTTCTGCACTCAGTGTGCTGTCCGTATCATCAGAGTCAGCAAATATCTTGTGTGGTAAATGTTCGCTGGGATACATAATGTCTCTCTCCCATTCTAGTTGTAGTTGCCTTCTCTTTATTTCAGCAAATACCTCTGATAGCTCCACATTAGAGTGGAACTTTACCGGTGACATCGGCTGTAGCAGCACCTCTGCTGCCGGAGTGGTTGGAGAGAGTTTGGTATTTTTTGCTGTTTCGCTTGGAGATAAAGCAATGGCAGATGAGCCTTCAATGTTTGTGATTTCCTCTGGTTCTGGTGATGACTTGGTCCGAGAATTGCTAAACAGCATTGCTGACACTGATTTGGGGGCACTCTTGACCTCACTGTGGTTGGCACTGGAGATGTTTACCTGTTTCACTGCAGCTGTTGTTCTGACTACATTCCTTACAACACCTACAGGTCTGGAAGCGGAACTCTGCAACTGATCTTTCAACAATGAATGCTCTGAGAGTCGTCCAACCACTCTGTTAGCCTGAAACTGTAGTTTCACTGACTGAGCCGCCAACACTTTACGTAAAGTTCCATTTGGGAACTGCACCGATGATGGAAACTGTATCTTTGGAGTTATCTTCTGTTTTTCTCTGTCTTTTTCCATAGCAAGAATTTTTGAAACGCATGCAATAGGTTAGTTGGACTGTTGGCTAGTTGTAAAGTTGGGCTAGTTGTACTGTTGGCTACTTGTATTGTTGGCTAGTTGTACTGTGGCTACTTGTACCATTGGCTACTTGTACCATTGGCTACTTGTACCATTGGCTACTTGTACCATTGGCTACTTGTATTGTTGGCTAGTTGCACCGTTGGCCAGTTGTACTGTTGGCTACTTGTACCATTGGCTACTTGTACTGTTGGTCAGTTGTACTGTTGGCCAGTTGTACTGTCAGCCAGTTGCACTGTTTGCTGGCTGTACTGTTGGCTCAATTTGTTAAAGAGTATATGCCCTTCCTTCCAGTGGCGCATACCACGTAAAAGCATCTAAAACACACTGCAAAAACACACAAAGCAATCAACCTCATCTCAACATGGAATGAATACAGTAACCCAACATGAAGGTATCAGCAGGTCCAACCATTTATTGCTCCATCACTCATTTCTGAGAATTGTCAAGAGGGTACTTTACATTACTAGTCAACAAACAAACAAAATAGTTTTGAATTAAATTTATGAAAATAATTTGTGTTCCGCTGAAGTCTTATTAACAAGACAACAGTTGCAGTTCTGTGATTGAAGACAGCGTCAGCTGAGAGAGCTAAAAACCTTCACTTACCCACCTCTGTCTCTCATCCACTTCAAGCTCATAGAATGACTAAATTAACGATTAGATTAGTAGCAGATAAAAGCTGTTAAATAGCTGAAGAGCTAGCTATGTATCTAGCTATATAGCTGTCTAACTATAAAACAGCCAACATGTTGTACAAGCCATCCCTCACCCAAACACCCTCCCCTCCCAGTAGTGGCTATAACAGCCCCTACAGAGCTCATTGGTGTTTAAAGTTTTACCCTCTCACTAGCCCACGCCATTCTTACGCTGTTGGTCATTTTACATACTCCATTGATGAAGACCAAAGTCAGCAGAGACTCCAAAGTCGAACAGAGTCAGTTGAGAAGTCAAACTAATAAGACATTGCAGTTGTAATTGAACAAATAGTGGTTTGAGAGAGACTCCAGCTATCCCAACTCTCTTATACTAGATATAGGAGTGACTAGACTGCTGACTACACTAGTAATATATCACTGTCTCCCCCTTCAGCCAACTTAAGGTAACCAACTGGAAAAACTTATTTAAAGTACACAGCAACCGGTTTCAATTTGCTGTCATGAAAAAAACAAAAAATGGAGGATTTTAAACTTTGTTTTATAAACTTTCTCCACCTTTTCAGCTGATAAGTCGCAGTCAAATGACAGTCACAGACTTTACAATCACACAACGAGCTAACAGTGACACTGAGTGACACGAGCTAACAGTGACACTGAGTGACATGGGCAAACAGTGACACTGAGTGACACGAGCTAACAGTGACACTGAGTGACATGGGCTAACAGTGACACTGAGTGACATGGGCTAACAGTGACACTGAGTGACATGGACTAACAGTGACACTGAGTGACATGGGCTAACAGTGACACTGAGTGACATGGGCTAACAGTGACACTGAGTGACATGGGCTAACAGTGACACTGAGTGACACAAGCTAACAGTGACACTGAGTGACATGGGCTAACAGTGACACTGAGTGACATGGGCTAACAGTGACACTGAGTGACATGAGCTAACAGTGACACTGAGTGACATGGGCTAACAGTGACACTGAGTGACATGAGCTAACAGTGACACTGAGTGACATGGGCTAACAGTGACACTGAGTGACATGAGCTAACAGTGACACTGAGTGACATGGGCAAACAAATGAGTAGAACAGAAGTTATAACTGTGTAACACAATTACAGAGATATATACATGCAGCTGTGCAGCTCACTTCACCCACCTCCACTACGCCATGGAGCCCTTGCTAATGCCTGCAAAACCCGGGCTAACCATTTTGGATTGAAAGAAATAAACACTTACTCTGGAGGCAGAGTGAGTTGCAAAAAAAATATAAAAAATGCAAAAAGGTTTTTTAATCTTTAACAGCTTTGTTTCAACATTATATAACTTGGACATTAACAACTCTGAATGCTAAAACATGCAACATAAAACAGTATTCCAGGAATCAGTTTCCTCTGGAACTTTTCCAACCTTCGTGTACTCTAACAGTAGCATCATCATCAGACCAATCATCTGTATCATCCTCATCCGCAAACAACTTGGGTGGCAGCTGGGCGCTGGGATATTGGGTTATTCTATCTTGTTCCCTCATTAGCGTTCTTCTTAGTCCCTGTTGCCCCAGCTGAGGGGCTGGTGCTGGGTGTTGACCTCCAGAGGTAGATGGTACTCTATCAGGATCTGTTGAAGATGGGACAACTCTGTAATCTCTAGAGGTTGGTGGACGAAGCAAGAACTGAGGTGTCCCACTGGAAGGTCTGGTGGGCTTAGCAAGTGGTTTTGTATAGTTGCTAAGGGTTGTAGTCATTTTATGGGGAGTTGTGCTCTCTCCTAGGATTGTTCTATCATATAGTATGAATACACTGTTCCTGCCCAACAATTCTCCTCTCCATTTCAACAAGTCGCTCTGTAATAGAATGTACAGCGCCTTTGGGTGACATTTATTTCCAAGCAGTTCATTTAAATTAGGGATGAAAAACAGGAGACAACTCCATATAAATTTATTGGGCCTATCTCCAAGGCAAAAATTTTACCGATATTTTCGATTATGCCCATCTCCAAGGCAAAAACTTTACCGATATTTTCGATTATGTCGATTTTTCACGTCCGTTGATCTTTCAAAAGATCGATTTATCGTCGATCAAATTCGGACCGCTAGAATTGTGGCGATCTTTAACTAAAGGTTGACATAGGGGCATTCGTTTGACTTAGTAGTGGTGCGCATAACTTGGATGAAGCGACAGTGACACACAAAAAATGTGGCATGGATGAATAGATGATTGTCGTAACTTTTCAAATGCTGACGCATGTGATAGATCATCCCTTTTGCATCCGGTCATGGAGATAGGCTCACTAATAACATATATTTATAATAATAATAAATTTTTTTTATCATTGAACAAGAAATATATGCTTTCATATTGTCTGTATACTGTTTACTATAATGGTTGGAATGTAACGGCCACACTACAGAATCTACTACATTATTATGAATCATTTGTTATTAGTAGTATAATATGAACAGATCTGCATGTTGGTATTTAAGGACAAGATGGTTTTCCTGGGCAAAGCGACTTGGTTAGCACCAGATGTCTGGTAGAACCCATAGAGTACCTTTTTGTGTGCACCAGGTGTTGATATTTTTAGTTTGTATTGTAGCGTAAAGGATTTTGTCAAATGCCTTCACCGAGAGCTACTAGAGAATAAAACAAAACCGGCACAGCAGAAAAAGTTCTCTGTAGAGCGCTACTGCAAAAGTAGAGATGGCTCTTCTGGTAATGATCTGGATAGTACAACAGATCCGGATAGTGGTGTGTGTAGACTAGCTAGTAATAACAGGCAACCAGCCTCACGAATAGAACGGAGTTTCAGGTTAAATATCGCTGTATTGTGAGCAAAAAACAAAAGCTTAAAGAATGGCTCCGGCCATTTCTATATTTATCTGATTTGTCATTGATGTCCTTATGAGGCGCTTCAAATGCCAACTTGTAAAAATTCAATTTATTTCTATGTTTTCCTAACAACATTAATAACAAGCATGCTGTGAGTATTGTCTTCCCTTCAAAATCTTTTGGGAAAACCGATGACGTACGCAGGTGTTTTAGCGAACTTAGCCAACGCTAGACTTTTGTTTGGATCAGCAAAATCGCAGAAGCATAACAGTAATGGTAGTATATCGTTGATAACAGTACAAGTGACCTGGCTCATTGATTGATATAACTAGTACCGGAACGGTTAGTAGTAAAAACAAAAGTTTAGCGGGTGCTAAAACACTTGCGTACGTCATATGTTTTCCCAAAAGATTTCGAAGAGGAGACAACACTCACAACATGCTTGTTACTAATGTTGTTAAGAAAACATAGAAATAACTTGAATTTTGAAAAAGTTGGCATTTGAAGCAACTCATAAGGACATATCAATGACATATCAGATAAGTATGGAAATGGCCGGGGCCATTCTTTAACCAAGAACCTTCTTAGTCAAGAGCCCAACTAACTCTCATCAATGGGCGATCTGCCTTATTATTTATAAGAAAATACATATCAACTGTTAAAAAGCTAGAGGATAATTGCATGCAAAACATCAGGTCATGCTACTACAGCTAATCCCAAAGTAACACAACAAGCAGGCCGCTACATGAATTAGTAATACAAATAGCCAAGTAGCTGGGTTAATCACAATCACCAGAGGCGGGGAAACTGCAACCAAAAATATAGTAGGCCACGCTATAGTACTTCCATCAATGGTAGTAGTAGGCATAGGCTCCTATGATGCACACTCTGGTAGTAGAATTAGGCACACACTCAGGTAGTAGAACTAGGCACACACTCAGGTAGTAGAACTAGGCACACACTCAGGTAGTAGAACAAGGCACACACTCTGGTAGTAGAACTAGGCACACACTCTGGTAGTAGAACTAGGCACATACTCAGGTAGTAGAACTAGGCACACACTCTGGTAGTAGAACTAGGCACATACTCAGGTAGTAGAACTAGGCACACACTCAGGTAGTAGAACTAGGCACACACTCAGGTAGTAGAACTAGGCACACACTCAGGTAGTAGAACTAGGCAGCTGATCTATTTGCCAGTCACACTAGGTAATTGCCATTACAGTAGTATAGTTTGATGTTTCATCATTGTTTTGAGGTGTTTTAAATTTTGTTGTATTATTGTGCGGGTTTTGTTTTATATTGGGTTTGGGTTTGTATCGTAATTTATATTGTGGGTTTGAGTGTATAACATTGGTATGCGGGTTTGTTTACACCTAGGTTTATATTGCATTTTGTTAGAGTTTATTTGTACAATAGATTAAAATACAATGAATAAAATGTATAAAATATTTATTGAAAAGTCCGAGTTTTGATAAGATGTTAGCACTAGATAAAGAATATAAGAGCATTACATTACATGTTTGTACAGAACGTATATTGTACATGTGTTTTTAAACTGTAAATGATAAGGAATCGACATGAACATGTACATGGGAATGGGTAAGTCCATATTTATACTCATATCCATTTATGTACATGTTTATGTCCATATCCATTTATGATCCTATCCAGTCTTGTACATATCCATTTCCATTTATAACAATATCATAAGCACCCACATGTCAATCTACATAACAATATCCATTTTTTACTAAGCTCTAGAAGGTTCTGTTGACACTCCGTTGGAACATACTCGCCTTTTAGCGTAAAAATATGTGAGTTCTCATTTTTTTTGTCTGTAGGTCTACATTTTTCCATCTTTCATAATGAAGCCAAAATCGTTTCCTTTAAACGGTTTTCTTGTCCTCAACACATTTAGATAAATGTGTTTGTTTAAATCGTTACTTCGCTTGTTGAAACCTTTGGAGCTAAACTTGTTCCTTTTTTACCCCAACCGTAGTCGGATTTGGAGCCAAGTGCAGCAGTTCCATCTCGCATAAATTCATCTTCGAACAACCCAGGTGCTCTTTTTTTATATTTTAGCACTTTGTCGCAGCAATCAGGTATGATCCATTCTGCATCCATTGTTTTAACCTCAAAAACTAATCCCTATGAATGTCACAGTATAGATGTGGAAACCAATTGGAGTAAACGGCATAAAACTCTCTTTTCATATCTGCTTTCATCAATGTTTCTAATGATCCTCTCAAAGTCGTATACGGGCTATCTGTATCCATTTCTACATAATGGAAATCATGCTTAACAATGTATTTAAAGCTAAAAAAAATTATTTATTGTGTTATTTACAGTGATGACTACTGTTTAAGTGAACTATTAGGTTAATAGAGAAAAACTCTGAGTTACTTACTTGTCCATAAAGTTGTAGTAAAACTGCAACATTCTCAGCTTGACGTATTGAAATACAGAGAAACCGTAGTGCACCGGAACATTCCTACTCAGCTCAGCCTAACTGAATATCATAATGATTAATAGGATAAACCTTAGTAACGTAATAGTTTTTTGTATTGACTTTAATTAAGATTTAAAACGTACCATTTTTTCAGTGCTGATGATTTCGTATAAATCCTTCAATATCTCATCCATAAGAAAGGAATTTGTTTCCACTGATGCAGAATGAAGCTTCTCTGGCGCCGTCGATGAACTTGACCTTTGTAGGTTTTAGCTTGTCTGTGATCGTTTTTCCATAAGCAGCAAGTCCTACCAATTTATTGGTAGTGGCGAGCAACCCTTGACTAGGTTCCCTATCTCCCATTATCCTAGCATCTGACACCGATGTTCTAAAAGCCTCAAAAGCTATTTTAGGAATTTATTCTATGAACTGACAAACTTTGGTGATTTTTAATCCCTGCTTCAAGTACCACTTTGACAACGGACTCATTAACAATATCTTTTGTCCAAAAACACTTTCGACTAGCAAGCATTGGGGGTATTTAGGAATCTTTCAGTTTGGCAAAGTCTCTCATCTTATTACTCAAATGCTCTCCGCTCAACATCAAAGTTTTTAAACATTAGAGGCATTTCGGAACAGTTATCTTCTAGTTCCTCTAAGACTTTGATATATTATTCGTCGAATCCGAAGAAATCTTCTGATCGAACTCTCTCCATCGCTTCTTCTTGATTTAGGTTTTTCCCAAGTTGTTTGGGAAAGAAAGAGTCGTAAAATGTGTTGGCAAATTTTCGTAGATTTGTGTGTGTTTTTAAGCAAGTCAACCACTCGCCCTCCCAAACTGAGATGACTGTGTGACCTAGAGTTTGGAGATACTCTTCATTTTCCAAAGTGTCGCTATACAATTGAACCATTGATTTTTGTCTAGTAAAATGAAGCTCCTGATGTCTAGCGTTGTTGGAAGAGCAGCCGTGTCCGTGCCAAAAACATCTGTGAAACTGAAAGCCGAGTCGAGTTTCAGAGCAAAACCTATTGACGCAGAGAGCTCATTGTCCAACAGTGACATCTCCATTGAGCTGATGCTTGATGTTGATTTTCTTTGCAAACATTTGGTATTGTAGCCATCTGTGCGCTGAATTGATAAATTATACTGGATCAGCAACCAAGGAGCTTTCTATTTTTCTTCAACTAGGATATCCAATAGGCATCGACTGCATTATACACCATAAGTAGAGAGCGCTTGCGTTGACTATATAGATCCTGTTGCAAACTTTTGATTTTTTCAGTGCTAGTTCTCTAATCTCATCATTCTCTTTCTCTGGTATCTGTGGATCAACAGATTGGGCCCTCCAATAATGTTTTTCTTGATCAAGGATTAAAGATCCACATCACATTTGTCAATCAGACAGATTGGGAGAGTCTGTCAAAAGGGTATGCCGTGTACTTTACATCGAGGTCGTTAAAAGATTCATGCCACATTGATTGACTAGAGGGAAATCTGTTGAAACTTGCATTCATTACGTCTCAGAAAAAAAAAACCTACTCGCTTCTAATACTAGGCAGATATGTTGAAGAAACTTAAAAATGCGCTCCAGGTGTGATGATCTTCAAAGGAAAAAAAGAGGTGCCAATCCAAACACATATCGCAATGTCGTCTTTCTCTCCACATCCAGCAGCAATGATTGGGAACAAAACCATAGCCAAGCCTACTACAATGAAGAGTTGTCAAAATCGAATACAGACGGGATATTGCGGATTTCCTAAATGAGGAATTTGTAGAGTTTGTAGGAAAACTCAACGCTGATGATACCTATTAGATTATTTATACTATTCGCAATCAAATTATCTTTATTACTACAAATACTGAATTAAGCTCTTACGTACTTTATCCCTATTTAGTACTAACATCTTATCAAAACTCGGACTTTATCATATATACATTTTATTCATTGTATTTTACCTATTCTACAAATAAACTATAACAAAATGCTACACAAACTTAAGTAAAAGCAACCCCGCATACCAATTTTGTACATTCAACCCCACAACCTAAAACACGATACGAACCCCTTTATAAAACAAAACCCGCACAATACATACAACACAATTTAATACACCTCAAAACAATGATGCAAACATCAAACTATACTACAATACCAAGTATAAATATCAACACCTAGTGCACACAAAAAGGTACTCGATGGGTTCTACCGGCCACCTGGTGCTAATAAAGTCACTTTGCCCAGGATAACTATCTTGTTCTTAAACCCCAACACACAGTCTTGCTCATATTATACTACTATTATTGAAAAAATTATACCGAGTTGTTTCCTCTTTTTTATTTAAAATCTAAATGGACTGCTTGGAAATAAATGTCACCATTTATTTCAGCTAGTTTGTGTGTGATAACTAAAGAGATAATGAGATTCTATACAGATAACTGCACTCAGCTTACTATACTCAACCCATCGCTATGATACCTCTGTTTGTTTGTCTCTTGTCATAGTTTCACAATGGCAAGCAGTAGATCTAACAGTGGTAGACGTTGCTGCTGCAGCTAACTCATTAGCTTACAGAAAACAAACTAATTCCATTTAAAATTGTCACATAAACGCTACAGAAGTGTTTAACTACCTTCGATTGCTCACTCAGAGAGTCATACTAACCAACTAGAAGTGAGCTGGCAATTTAGATAATAATGACAAAACAACAGTGAGTGTCATTGACTGAAACAAACAATCTACTAACAAGAGCATTAAGTGACTCACTCACCCAGCCAGTAGACACAATTGTAAACCTCGGTTCTATGAGCATGAAATCCACCAGTATACTATCTAGCATTGTTCCAAGATTACTGGACGGTATCAACTTCGTGCCTGTATGCATGTTAACCAGCTCAGAAATGAGTAGCAAAGACTAAAAATCAGATCAAAGAGAAAATAAAATTAGAAATGGGAAAACCTTGTAATGTATAACAATGTGTGGACATGGCATATATGCATGAGTGTTTGTGTCTTCTAATGCAGATACACATAAATGTCATCTATATGTCTGTGATCTATAAAAGTAAACACGGCCGAACCTTAAAGCTACAGTATAAACTAAAAAAAGCAATAACCTGAAGCCATTTAATTTTTATCAACTTTGAGTCTCTCCGAAACTTTGATACTAATGCAAATTCAAGATTTAAGAATTCCAAAGCGTCTCACAGGTAAAATGGTGGCATAAATCAGCATAGCATTCCTGGAAGGCTACAGCTGTAATTCCTCACAATTACCAAAAAAAGCAAAAGGTAACAAATATATAATTAAATTTCTTTCCAGAGTGTTTAGGCGTCTTGTGCATGTAAAAAGACAATACACTTTTTCGTATCAAGTGAGTTGTTTAAAAATTTAATTTTACTGACCCACCCGGTTAGAGGAGACTACCCACCCGGTTAGAGAAGACTACCCCACCCGGTTAGAGGAAACTATACAAGACACTAACATAGGACAATGTTAGACTACACAAAACTATGATATACTAAGTTCTCTATTATTAGGTAGATTGGTGACAAGTTTATGAAAAACTACTTTCAGAATATTTTCTGCAGTTTAGAGAATGAAGCGATATTGATGAGCTGAGAATCTTAAGTCTAAAACAACAAAATGCAAAACTGTAATCTCAGGCTAAATAGTAACAAGACTAAGTAGTAACAAAACTATAGTCTCAGACTAAGTAGTAACAAAACTGTAGTCTTAGAGTAACAGATGCGACTACTTACACACCTACTTACACACCTACTTACACACATGTACTTACACACATCACTTGGTCGTAGGTGAATATGTCATCTGTAGGAAGGATAAACTCATTGATTATGTCTGTAAGCTTTTTGCCTGACAGAACGGTTGCTGCTTGCCTATCGACTGTTGCCAACACTATCGGCTGCAGTTCTGCAAATTCAGCTGATCTGTATATCTCATCACCTACAACACAGCCTCCAACTTACATACGTATGTACATATGCACGTACGTATGTATGTACATATGTACATAAGTATGTACGTATGTATGTACATATGTAAACACGCATGTATGCATGTACGTGTGTGTCTGTGTATGTATGCTTGCATGTATGTACGTATGTACATTTCTTACTATTGAATTAGCAAAACTGTGAAGTATCAAAATATTGTTATAAGAGGCATAAACTGAAAAAATTTATTAATATTCAGTACTTTGGTGTATTCAACACACAAGACACCCCAGATTATGACTTTGGTAGATGATTCTCCAAAATTTTTATTTAAAAAATGAACTCAATAAATGTTTTTTAATTCAAATTCTACAATGGTCGCTATACTTTTTACAGAACTCAAACATGTCCGAATCGATCACCCACAGAAGCAAAGTAATCAACCAAGTCTGGTGGGTTTAGGTAAGATCTAAACAAAGTGCTTGTTTTCTAGAGCAGTTAATAATACAGTTGGGTAGTTGATATGTGCCCTTACCGTATTCGCTCATGAATGTACCCAAAGGCCTCTTTTGGTGGTCTGAGTCCATGTACGTAGTCAGCAAGTTCTTAAATCTGGTGATATACGCCGAAGCTCCTACCAATCTAATACAATAATGATTCATTGTGGCAAACAGAGACATGAATACTTCTTTCTTTTGCACATAGACGTATGTATCTCATAACTGTGTATTGACCATCATATTTGCACTATATCTAAGTCTATATATAACTATATAGTGAATGTTGTACACATTACCTGCTCAGAATGAAAGACTTTATTACATCCAGGCTTCTTGGATTCTGAATATCTGGCAGTCGAGCAGCTGGAATCACTTTTGGGACTGCTGAAATTGGCAGATATTGACGAGTGTACTTAGCGTATTCCGTCTGCCATTGATCTGGCAATTCTTTGACAGGCTGCCCCATGGCACCACTAGAGTGCTTTGGCAACAGTGTTGGTTGTTTGCCTAAGAATCTATCGGTTGCCTGTAGCGAGTTGATGTCTTGAAAAAGCAAAATGGGAGCTGCTCTGCACCAGCCGTCCTACAAGCATGTCACGCGGAAGAGAATAAAATGTCTTTCACATCGTTTAAGGTAACTAGGGAAGCCGACACTGGGCTATAGCGGTCTCAAATTAGGGCCACCACTCTTACTGCAGCTGCACCACACTTTTAGCCCTTTCTCAACAGACAAATATTCACAGATATGAATAGCTGCGTTTAACTATCAACACCGAGTCTTCCTGGCTTTGCATTTTTCTCCCACCACAGCACACAGGCGTGAACAAACTGTTACAAATCAAGCAAATACAACAAAGTACACACGCGCTAAGTGTGATGTTATAAAACCCGAAAGTCATTGGCAAATTATAAAAAATACTTTTTGAAGAATGTACATAACTCATCCATCACTCTATTTAAAGAGTCTGTGATTGGAAAAGAACCAGCAAAATTACATTATGGGCACCAAAGCCAATTACAACCACAACAAGCAATAGTTTAGCCAATTACCACCAAGACAAGCAAACTTATAGCCAATCGCTCATGAAATATAAACAGAGCTTTGCATATTGTCGCGGATTTCGATCTGGTTTCCACGAATATCCACTATTCTCGAGTATTATACCTCTCTCCAGAAGGGACACTGTGCTGCTGACAATGACAACTAGGTAAACACAGCCAGATAATCCGGTTTAGGCAGAGCCCAAGGCTCACACAAACAACACAGCATGCAGTTTTAACATTGGCTTTATTTTTCGACAACCAAAGTCCTAGGGTGGCAATTTACTAGGGATATTGGCAAGACATGAGAAATGAATGAAAAAATATGAACAGTTCCAACCCTTTTATAGGTAGCTGGCAGGAAGTAATTAGCATAAAATCATATAACAGTAAAAACACAGGAAGTAATTAGACTAATGCGGTTACATATATAAATAACTAACCAATCATGCAATGTATAAGGTTTAAATGTAATAAGCGCCAAGTGGCTAGAGGCAGAGTCCTATCTCCTACTGTCCAATCAGAGTGCCCTACAGAGTCCCAAGGCTCTGGTTAGCTTGTGGTCTTGATAACTGCGGATACAAAGAAAGGTATTTCCTGTTCCTGTCCCAGTGCAGCGTCCTAGTTAATTTTGAAGGTCCTCTGCTATGGTGGCCATCTTTGACCGGCCCTGAGTCACCATAGCGGGTCAGTAGGGGTCAATACCGGCCCTGCAGGGGTCAATACTGGCCCTGCACACTGTGCTACTGGCACAGTGAGGCTTTTCTACTGGCTCAGCATTTTTCTAATAGCTGTGGGTGAAGTTCTAGCGCACTCGGAGTAGAGATTGTGTAGCAAACACCCAGTTTACTATTGTCATTCACTGAAATCTACCACAGTATTCTCCAATCATTGTATCAGGAAGATAATTTTGTAGTATGCATAGTATATACAAATTTATATTAAATTGTTTCGGTTGGTTAGGCTGGGTTGGGCTAAGCTAAAGTGTTTGTGCTGGGTTAGGTTACGCTGAGGTGGCTGTGCTGGGTTTGGCTTGGACATTACATGGAAAGAGTTTTACTTGAGTTCGTGAAATGCTGGAGTGTCACAAAAGATTAGGAGGTTGGCTACAGGAGAAAAGTATGTATTGCCTGCTTCTACCTCAACATTGTGGTGAAATTTAATGGCTAACTTGCCTTGTCTATACCCCTGAACCACCCTATGATCTACACTCCTTCCACCCTCTTCCCTCCCTTAGACGCATCACCCCTGCAGAAATCAGCCGGCTTGCTTTTTCTCTCCCTTTTATGAGTTCATAATTCACTCCAGTAAATAAGGCTCTGCACCCCCATACCTAGGCCACACCCATCCCTAGGCCACTCCCACCCCTATCCCTTTCCCAACTTAGGCCACTCTCACCATAGTATATTGCAACCAACACAGTATATACCCTCTCGATCAAAAGTTGGTATAAATTGTTACATGATCTACCTGAGTTGCCTTCCGTTCGGGACACAATTTTCCAGAAGTAGTTAGCCATTCAGCACCGAAACCCTATACCTAGGCTCCCAGATACAGCTGTATCTAGGAGCCAAATTTAGAATACCTCTTACAAGCCAATGCATTAGCGAGAAAGGTGATGATCTATTACAATCAGCCTGTTTATTATATGAGATGATAGGATTCCTGTTACCTCATAAATGTATAAATAGAAAGGCCAAGCTTATTATTTCCAGTTGTTAGTTTACCTTACTTGTACTTTGTCTTGTCAGATCATTAAAACTTATGTATACCTTACCATCGTCTCCTGGCTGGTTGGTTGTTATGTTGAGTCTAGATTGAGCCAAGGTTGAGTCAAGGTTGAGCCTTGTTTGAGCCAAGGTTGAGCAAGTCTTGATCAAGTCCACATCAATTTTGAATCGATTCTAGGTCAAGTCATTGTAGAATCGAGGTCGAGTTGAGGTCGAGTCTACGTCAAAAGTGCAAACATGGGAGATTTTACCAAAAGTACTCCATCTTACCCCAGTCCCCTTTTACCCCTTCCCTCTTACCCGACCTCTAAACTCCCCTTGGTTCATTTCATCTAACGCCTTGATCTCCTCTTGTTCCATTCCATGAAATGCCTTGATCTCCTCTTGTTCCATTCCATCTAACGCCTTGATCTCCGCTTGTTCCATTCCATCTAATGCCTTGATCTTCTCTTGTTCCATTCCATCTAACGCCTTCATCTCCGCTTGTTCCATTCCATCTAACGCCTTGATCTCCTCTTGTTCCATTCCATCTAACGGCTTCATCTCCGCTTGTTCAATAGCAATGAGTCCCTTATTGGACAAGTCGGGATCCCTTAATTATAACATATATAAGCTATCCCGAATTCAGACCCCATTTCATGTCCCGACTCAGTGTCCCCATTCGGGGTGCATCATATATCATACAAAGGAGGTATACCCGAACCAAAATCCCGACCTTCTTATCCAGTGTTTAACAGATGTGAAAGCCTGAGGCCCCTGGAAGTAAAAATCCATTGTTGATCAATCTTCTCTTTCTTGTCTGTGAGCTAGGCCTACATATTGCAGAACGTTTGTTGTTGTATCGGTTGTAGTCAGTGCGTTTGTTGTTGTATTGGTAGAAGTCAGTGTAAAATTATTACGCTAAGCCAGCTGAATTCTATAAAAAATTTCAACAAGTTGTTTCCTGTCTTTTAGTTTGAAGCACAAGTTTAATGTCTACTTGGTAGCAGCGTAAAGCTGTTCAGCATAATAGCCATATTCATAAACATATTTCTCTTTTTCATTTTAAAATTTTCATATTCATGAACATCCCAGTTTTTCACTTCAAAGTATCCATTTAAATATTCATTGAAACTATAGGTATTTAAATGTTTATTCATGTTTAACAGATACAAAAACATAGCCATTTTGTGTTTAGTATTTCCTGCTCGGTAGCATAGAACAACACGAGGTTGGCGATTCTGTCAGGAATGCCATAGAAAAGACATTCTTCATAAGAAAGCCCAAGGGTAGCGTCAGTTTTTAATTGAAAAACTCACATCAGCTCAAAACCATTGATAGCACGAGCTCCTTCACTTACGATGGGTATTAGAAGGCACCCTTCATCCACCCACCAGTCACACAAATCTGGTCAGCTATGTTTGGCTGAGAAATCACATTGCAAAGGTGGAATCGAGTGATTACTTACAAACAACCATGTGTGTACTCTAAATACTTCACCAGATGGTTCCATGATGTCTACGACCCAATTGAATATCTCCATAGCATTGTCAACCTGGTTTCTTATTAGCACTGAGTAGATCATGTCAGCGGAGATAGAGAAGGCCTAAATAGAATTGACGTAGGGTAGAAGGCGGCAACTAAAGGCTACCCTTCCCTTAAAAGTGATTTAATAAAATATAATTCGGAGGCTTTCTACACTGGTTCGAAGGCAGGAACCACAACCAATAAATTATCCTCTTGGTGCTGTACACAAAACTTCAACTTATGTGAAGAGAAAGTTGTTGATAGAGATAAACAATACAAATGGTATATGATATCATTTTGGAAGGACATTAATAGCTTGAATTTTTTTGAGTTGATTATTTTTTGCAAAATTATTCAAAGAAAGACACTTGCGTTCAATCATACATAAACCTGCACATGAAATTTTTAAGTCAGTAACCGCGGCTTGAAAAAGATTAAAAGAATTCAAATGATCAAACTGTTATCTTGCATCTATGATAAAGCGCTTACGAGTCACCGCTTTTTGTTTCTAAAAACTATTCTTGAAGCCTCATAAAGAATCTAACAATAGCTTCTGACGCAGTTTTCCAAGAGCCAACACCTCTTTCAAACCCCCCATATCAAAGAGTTGTGTAAGGGAGTCTGTATTCACTAGCTCTAAGAATTTCTACTTGCTTCCCACTTACCATGAAAACCCAACAGTCCAGCAATTGAGTGCCATCTCTTGGTATAAAACACAGAGTGAGAATACTCTTATACAGCTGCTCTTTGTTAACAGCAGCATTGTAGCAATTAGCGATCCACTGATATATTTGTCCGTACTGGGCCTCCCCTTTCAACTTGTTAGCTAAACATCATGGCCAATAAAAGCAGTGAATTAGGCATGCCAAGCCAGTTACAAAATGCACAGACATACACACAAGCTCTTAACTTTGATTTTGAATGTTACTACTAGTGGTAGAACTTAGAAGCTGTCAGTAGTAATAAGGGAGCAGATCTCTGTCATGGAGTCGAAGGAGAAGGTTTCCCTGGTTCCAGTGCTAAAAGTTTTCACCAGTTACCATGAAAACCTGTGAGGTACCTTTTTGCGTACACCAGTTGTTTAGAATGTATGGTAATTTTATAGTGTTGGATGTTGATTGATACATTATATGGCGTGTTGGATGTTCTGGAGGTTCTCCTGGAGGTTCTCCTGGTCCATTGGGTGGCTTTTTGTGTGGACGAGGTGTTTAGAATTATTGATATTTATTGATATTTATTACGGCTGTCAAATAATCGCGTTATTTTAAAGATTAACCAGATTAATTGATTTTTAAGATCAAAAAGATTAACCTTTTATGACTCAGTTAATCGGATAATAAGAAACCTCAGTTACGTCTTTATAACACTGTTTATTATGCTAAACACGTCGATCAGTTTGTCTACACAAAGAGGGAGAATCCTTTTTGAGTGTTTCGTGACATAAGCTCACCTTTTTCACTAAATTTCAATGTGTTATCCTGAAGAAAAGTCATGAAAATGTCCATCTTGTCACTTCGAACAAGTCGATTTAACTGGAAGTGAGTCAACAAGTTTTTAGGTGAGTGTTGTTGCGAAACGAGTAAACTATCACTAGCTCTCAGGCTATTATTTTTGTGTTGGTTGGAGTGCAATGGAGAAACCCTGAATGTTGTTATGATTCTAAACTAGGTTAGTTTTGGGAACTATTTTAGGGATCCAGATTGTCATCATTACTTTGGTACACATTTTGCTACGATAAATCTCATTATCCTCCATCCAATGGAAAGTTTTATGATCAGAAATGCTTATAAAACACCTGGAATGTAATAAATAAATAATAATTAAAACTTCTTGATAAAATGATGATTGTATTGTTAGCAAAAATAATAAAAAAAACCTTCAATAATTAAATAATAATAATTAATAGATAAATAATAATAAATATGTAAACCGCCTACATATCATTATTTATTATAGTTTTTTTTATTATTTTTACCAACAATACATGTTTTTATTATATAAGAATATATTGTGAAGGACCGGCGCCATTACAAACGTTCTATGGTACACTTACACTTATCTTATTCCAGTACTGTCTGTCTACATGTCTCAATTCTATGCCCGCGCTTTAGGGCGAGTAGTTCTATGTACATTTACTATTATTCTCTTTTAACATTTTAACTTATATGTTTGCCAAGTGAGGCTAGCCATGCATTCACCTTAGTACCACCTCTTATACTTTATTGGTACACTCTAACCAATTGCTGTGCTAGGTGTGGCCACCCTTTGTCTACCACTTTTGGGGTATGTAACCGTGTACATAAATATGGATGTTTTGTAATCAATAAACCAGAGTCAGCTTGCACACTCTCAGAAGTTTCTTTGTTCTCTAACAATAACTTCACTGCGCTCAGTACATGCACGTACAACATTACTCGAGTAGTAATTAATAAGCAAATCAGCCTGGACCTCTGCTGGCCGAACTTAGCTTGACTAGTTCGCCTTCAAAGTTCGGCCTCTGCCTTGCACTGGAACAGATCAGCCGAACCCCTGCTGGCCGAACCTAGCCTTGACTAGTTCGCCCTTCAAAGTTCGGCCTCTGTCAGAACAGCTAACGCAACCGGCAGCTAGCTAGTAGACCGGAATGGTAATGTACCATCTCTAGGAATACTAGTCGACCTGTGGAAGGGTTGTATCGCTGGAACACCAGATACAGTTGCCATCTTAGTTCAGGAGGTTGTGCAGGTAGGCCGAGCTACCAAACACCCCCACAGTGAAATCCTGCACATTGGTGGCAGCGGTGGGATTGACAGACACCCACAAGAGACAACTCCCATGAGAGAAGGATGGCACAAAGAAGGAGAGCACTGAGTACGGACAGGGATCCGTCCAGCCTGCAGATGATGGGGGCGCTCACCGACATCCTAGACCGCATGACAATAGCCACAGCGCGAGATAAGTTCAGAGTGCCACAGTATGATGGTACAGGGGATGTGTACTATTTTCTGCAACGGTTTCAGGAGGTGACCAGAGCTAACCATTGGCAGACGGAGGATGCGGTGATCCACCTACGCCAAGCCTTGACAGGCAAGGCTGAACAGTGCGGTCGAGGCGAGACCACTGAGGAAGTGACACGGACACTGCGAGCGACCTTTGGCATGACCCGTGCGGAAGCCCAAGCAAAACTGCTAAGCTACCGACGGAACCCCAGAGAGAGCCTCAGAGACCATGCACTCACGGTCGAACACCTCGTAAAGGCCGCCCACAGCACTTTGCCACGACAGAACAGGGGCGAACTGGTGATGCAGACTTTCCACAGTACACTGAGGCATACGTACTTACAACGACACTTGTTGGCAGTACGCCCCCAAAATCTGGAGGAAGCAATCCTAGTAGGGAATGAGTTCCTGCAAGTGCCTCACCAACCCCTAAGCGGACCTCACATCAGGACAGTGGAGGCCGACCCCCTGGAAGAAGAGGCAACCCAACAGAGAGAGATGGCCCGGCACCAAGAGGTACAGGACCCCTTGGCACAACTGCTTCGAACAGTCGAGGGACTGAGCAGAGAGATTGCCAACCTCAAGACAGAGAAGAAGACGGAGGCACCAAAGAGATGTTGGGGGTGCCAACAGATAGGTCATACCCGGAAGGCGTGCAGAACCGTCCCCTGGCCTAGCCGCCAGGGAAACGACTACCGCCCGCAGCTGTAGGGAAACCGACTGGCTGCACACGGGCAATGACGCAGCAGAAAGAAAGGGCACAGGCGCCCTCTAGTGGACCAGCGACAACACGGCGAGCGACTCCTCCTCTGGACCTCCTGACTAGTCCTCCCATCCCCCTACACAACCGTTTTGCCAGCCTGTCGGTACCCGACAGCTCAGTGGCAGTAGAAACGGACAGCGACAGGACTTTTGAGCAGCAGGAACCAAGGCCCAGAAGGAAGGACAAGCAGACCCAGACGCCCCCACTGGAGGAGGAAGAGTTCATTCCAAAACCTGTGACCCTCCAGAGCAACCAGATTGAGCGACCGTATCGCTCAAGCTATTACCTACCTGGAAGGGTAGAAGGAGAGGCGGTAACACACCTCATCGACACGGGCTGTAACACTAATCTGTTGGCCAAGCGTGTCTTTGACCGGTTACCGAGCTACATACAGCGCAACTTGCAGCACTACGATTCCCATGGGATTATGGCCGACGGCACTAGACTCCCATTCTACGGCCTGCTCGCACTGAAGGGAAGGATACGTCACGTAAAGTTCGAGGAGACCTTTGTAGTGAGCCAGGTCAATGAAGACGTCATCCTAGGGATGCCCTTCCTGACAAGCCAAGGATGCCAGATGGGATTCGACCGTCCAGTGCTGGTGATACAAGGAAAGGAGCTGGCATGTACCGACCGCCACGGGAGAAATCTCGTGTCCAAAGTACAAGTCCGACAGGACACCCAGCTGCCCCCACAGACAAAGTAACTATTCCATGCCACCTGAGTTCGAGGGATACGTTCCCCCAAGGGGTAATTGAAAGTATACAGGGTGGAATACCTATCGCCACCAGTATCAACAGGCCAGACGCCCAAGGGCGCGTGCTGGTTAGGTGTCTCAACCCGATGCAGGACACCCTAAGACTGCCCGCAGGAGAGGTAATTGGTACCTTTACGGGAGTAGAAGAGGGTGGCGTCCAGGGGTTGACCAAGCCAGAAGGACAACTGAGGAGCGAGACGGGAGGAAGAGAGCTACCCCCCCATCTGCACGACCTCTTCAGCCAGGCCAAGAGAGGGTGCCAGGGCCCATGGCAGGAACAGCAAGTGAAGGAGCTGTTGATTAAATACCAGACAGTATTTAGTAGCCACAGTGGAGATTTGGGCAGGACGACCCTCGCACAACACTCGATCCCCACAGTAGAGGGGGCTCGACCCATCCGGTGCCCACCACACCTACTGGGACCAGAAAAAGAGGCGGAAGCGGAGCGCCAGATCAAAGACCTCCTAGAGAAGGACCTGATTGAGCCGGCCGATGGAGCATGGAGCTCCCCCGTGGTGCTAGTAAGGAAAAAGGATGACACATGGAGGTTCTGTGTGGGTTACCCTAGGCTGAATGACATAACCAAACAAGACGCCTACCCAATTCCCAGAATCGACGAGTCGCTAGACGCCTTGGCTGGTAGTAAATATTTTACTACGCTAGACCTCACCAGTGGGTACTGGCAGGTGCCCCTGGATCAAGACGCAAGCGAAAAGTCGGCCTTCACCACCAGAAGCGGCCTGTGGAAATGGAAGGTGTTGCCCTTCGGGCTGACATCAGCTCCCGCCACCTTCCAGAGACTCATGGAAAAGGTCCTCAAAGGTCTCCACTGGAAAACACTGCTCCTGTACCTGGATGATGTGATTATCATCGCGCCCGACTTCCAGACACACTTACAGAGGCTAGGCGAAGTGCTAGGACGACTCCACCAGGCGAACCTGAAGGTGAAGCCCTCCAAATGCGAGCTGCTGCAAGAAGAGGTCAAGTACCTCGGACATGTAGTCAGTGCAAAAGGAGTGGCCACCGACCCAGGGAAGGTAGAAGCCGTCAGGAGATGGGAAGCACCGACGGACGTAAAGGGGCTGCAGGCGTTCCTAGGAACAGCCGGATATTACCGTCAATACCTCCCCGACTACGCCACTATTGCTGAACCTCTCACAGTGATGACAGGCAAGGAGACACCATGGAAGTGGGGACAAGCAGAGCAGACAGCCTTTGACCATCTCAAAGCCAGGCTCACCCAGGCTCCAGTACTCGGGTACCCCGACCCCAACCTGCCGTATACCCTGGACACTGACGCCAGTGCGGTAGGAGTCGGTGCCATACTCTCTCAAGTACAGGAAGGGAAGGAACGCGTCATTGCATACTTCAGCAAGACGCTGGCACCAGCCGAGAGGAACTATTGCGTCACTCGGAAGGAGCTGGTCGCTGTCATCAAGGCAGTGAAGCATTTCCGTCCCTACCTCTACGGGCGGGAATTCAAGCTCCGGACGGACCACTCGTCCCTCCGCTGGTTGTGCAGAAGAAAGGAGCCGTCAAACCAGATAGCTCGCTGGCTAGAGATATTGGCTGAGTTCCGATATAAGCTCGAGCACCGAGCCGGGACTCACCATGGCAATGCTGATGGACTCAGCCGACAAGGACCTTGTGCAGACTGCAGGCAGTGCGGCTCCATCGAGCAGAGAGATGGGGGACCTTCCCACGAAGAGCTACAGCAAGAGGCTGGACAGAGACCTTCGAGAGCGGTGAGAGACGACCTCAACGCATTGAACCCGGTACATCCCCCCCAGAACTCGACTCAGAAGCAGTCGAAGGGACGGGATGCGGTAGGCCAGACTTGCACCGAGCTGAGACGACCGGGAGACATGCTGGAGAGGGAGTCTGCCAAGGGAGGAAAGAAAGAGGAGCGGGTCAACCTCACTGTGACAAACCCGGTACACTCCGCCCAAACCTTAGCTCAAGAGCAAAGGGTCGGGCAGGATGCGGTAGGCCAGATTTATGCCGAGCTGAGACGGCCGGGGAGCGTCACAGAGGGAGAATTGGCCAAAGGGAGTGTCGAGTTGAAGACACTGTACGAGCGGAAGGAAGCGATGAAGATCCGCCCCGACGGGGTACTCGTCATCGCGCTGCACCACCCTTCCAGACCAAAGCAATGTGTAGTCTGCCCACCAAGTAGGAGGACACAGGTCGTCTGGGAGACGCACAGGATGATCCATGCAGGGATTCATCGAACAAGACAGCGCATCTTGATGGATTGGTACTGGCCGGGCATTTCTCCCCTGGTCAGGAGACTAATCAAAGACTGTGAGGTATGCCAAGTGGCTAAGAATGGGAGGAAGGCAGAGAACCCTCATAGACAACGGATGTATGCTGGTCGAATTTTTCAGAAGTTGGCGATCGACCTGGTCGGTCCCCTGCCATTGACGAAGAGGAAGAACCGTTGGGAGCTGGTCCTCACCGACCACTTCACCCGTTGGCAGGACGCCATTGCGCTGCCAGATGCCACAGCACCCACGGTCGCCGTTACACTGGACGAGAGAGTGTTCGCTTACTGGGGGCTATCCGAACAGCTACACTCCGACCAAGGGGCCCAGTTCGAGTCGGTGCTACTCAAAGAGCTGTGCAGCCTGTGGGGCATCAAGAAGACGAGAACCACCCCCTATCACCCGCAAGGGAACGGGATGGTGGAGCGCCAGAATAGGACGCTGGGAGATGCGCTTCGTACCCTGATACTGACGAAAGGACAGGATGAATGGGACAGTCTGCTGCCGCAAATCATGCGAGCCTGTCGCAGCACCCCCCACTCAGCAACAGGAGAAACACCCAACATGTTAGTAATGGGACGGGAGGTCCGCCTTCCTGACCAACTAACGGGTATGCCTTCTACCCTGGACCCTCGCAATGTCCTGGAGCACACTGCAGAAGTGCAAGAGAACCTCCAGAGGGCACACAAGTATCTCAGACACCAGCAACAGGAAATCAGGAGCCAGGACGACGAGGAACCCTCCGTCTTTCAGAAAGGGGAGCTCGTTGTGCTAGAAAACAGGAGGCGAGTGAAGGGCAGCAACCCGAAGTTACAACCTCGGTTTGTGGGTCCCTACCAAGTGACAGAGGTGTTCCCGAACCACACTTACAAGGTGGAAAGGAACGGGCAGTGGTCAATCCAGAACGGAATGAGACTACGCCACTACAGAACGTGCCAGGAACCGGTCGGCCGAGCACCTCCCTGTCGAGAGCCAGCTCTCCAGCCCAACATGAAGTGGGCAAGAAGAGGACGGCCCCCCAAGGCACGCCAGGCACCAGTCGAACAGATGGAACTGTTACCATTGCCATTGCCATTACCGTCACCCCCATGAGATAGGTCGCCTCTTGTCAGAGAGCCACCGACACCACCACCCACTCAGGAATCCAGGACTCTCCTTCCAGGAGGCGGGCCACTCGGCACCCCAGTACCTACACCCCCACCTTCACCCACGGTCGGCCCTAGCCCACCGCGAAGGCCGGAACTGATAGAAAGCAACGAAGAGAGAGAGAGCGTAAGAATAGAAAGGCAAGACAGTCCACCCCTGGAGGTCACCCAAAGGGCATCCAGCCCTCAGAGGCCCCCCCCTCAATGAGGAGGATTGGCCAACTCTGAGCCAAAATCGGGCACCCACATCACCTCTAGATTGACCTCAGAGGGAGAGACACAAGCCAAGAAAGTTGGATGACTATCACTGTTATACAACAGCAGGAGAGCAGCAGTCACCCAACAAACCCCCCCGTGGGACAAGAGAAGGAAGGGCACCCCCACAGCAATGTGGAACCCCCACCCACGGAGATACGTTAGCAGAAAACCCGGCCGAAATCGGTTGGACAGTGGTGAAAAGAAAGAGAAAAGAAAAGAAAGTAGTAGAAAGGGAGACGAGTTATCACCAAGGGGGACGAGGAGGAAACAGTGAACGAGAGAATGCAACTCCCCAGAATGGTAACGTCGCCACAGGAGAAATCAACAATACGCAGGAGAACGTAACTCCCCAGGATAGCGAACAAATACCCGCCAGAAAATCTAGCAATGAAACCGCCACCCCACGTCATCAAAATAATACCATGTGGGAGGCGGCACTGAGAGAGCACGTGGTAGCCATCACCAATCAAAATATAGATAGGTGCAGGAGCCGCCAACGCTCAGTTGCCAGCCAGCCAAGAACGAGTTCGCTACCCAACAGAAGAGTAGACCAACCGGACACCACACCAACCACCATGGCTAGAACATCACAGCACACCAAGGAGAAGATTGACATCACGTCGACCACAGAGGAGGGAGAAATAACCACACCAAAGCCGACAGCCAACCTGATGAGAGAAATCTGGCTCAGCGGAGAAACGATGAGAACCATAAAGGAGATGGCAGTACAGATTGACAACAGTGAGCAGTGGAAATGCCAACGCTGCGACTACCAACAAGTGAGGAAGCGTGTCACCTACCATGTACGACAGCACCTAACCTTCTTCTTCTGCAAATGCGGAAAAAGAGCCCATCGAGAGACGCCATTTTAAAACACATTCGTGTGCAAGGTGGCACTGCCGAACATGGTGGCAAATCAAAGCCATTATATGAGGTAGACGCCGATCGCTATGAGGAATTTTGTCAAGCCATGGGCTGGGAGTCTCCACCACCCTTCGGCACCCCGACCCCCAGCATAGAAAGAATACCAGGAGAAAGGCTATCAGGAGAGAAGTGACAAAGCAACAGAACACAAAGAGAGAGGACACCAGTTCAGAAACGACTGGGCAAGCAGCCGGAGTCATCCCCCCCGACAAATAAGAGGAGGATAACTCCTCCACGACGCTTGACCTCACCTAGGAAGGAGCGATCGCAGCCAAGTTCCTACAGTTGGCGAGCCGAACGTGAGCGTTCGGCCGAGGCAGAGAGACTCAGGAGAAGGAGAGAGCATAGGCATCGAATGGAAGCATTGGACCGTGAGCTACACGCCATCACACACGAGGCATGCCAGTTACTACTACGAGCCGAGGAGATCAAGAAGGAGCTAACCCGCCCATACAGAGATTAAAGCACACAGTTCGACGCCGCCGACTTATTTATTGGCCACCATTGCCAATGGGGCGTAGTGTGTGAAGGACCGGCGCCATTACGAACGTTCTATGGTACACTTACACTTATCTTATTCCAGTACTGTCTGTCTACATGTCTCAATTCTATGCCCGCGCTTTAGGGCGAGTAGTTCTATGTGCATTTACTATTATTCTCTTTTAACATTCTAACTTATATGTTTGCGATGTGAGGCTAGCCATGCATTCACCTTAGTACCACCTCTTATACTTTATTGGTACACTCTAGCCAATTGCTGTGCTAGGTGTGGCCACCCTTTGTCTACCACTTTTGGGGTATGTAACCGTGTACATAAATATGGATGTTTTGTAATCAATAAACCAGAGTCAGCTTGCACACTCTCAGAAGTTTCTTTGTTCTCTAACAATAACTTCACTGCGCTCAGTACATGCACGTACAACATTACTCGAGTAGTAATTAATAAGCAGATCAGCCTGGACCTCTGCTGGCCAAACTTAGCTTGACTAGTTCGCCTTCAAAGTTCGGCCTCTGCCTTGCACTGGAACAGATCAGCCGAACCCCTGCTGGCCGAACCTAGCCTTGACTAGTTCGCCCTTCAAAGTTCGGCCTCTGTCAGAACAGCTAACGCAACCGGCAGCTAGCTAGTAGACCGGAATGGTAATGCACCATCTCTAGGAATACTAGTCGACCTGTGGAAGGGTTGTATCGCTGGAACACCAGATACAGTTGCCATCTCAGTTCGGGAGGTTGTGCAGGTAGGCCGAGCTACCAAACACCCCCACAGTGAAATCCTGCACAATATTACGATAATTATTTTTATTGGTCACATTTAAATGTGACCAATAATAATAATTATCATATTAATGTCTCCTTATTTAATAAAAACATGTAATACGATGTAATATGATTTATACTTTAAAACAATTTTCATATTACTGTCTTTATTCAATTTAACAACAAACAATCATATTTTTTTTAATAAATTGTTGTTTATTATTATTATTATTGTTCGTCAGCACAAACAATACAATTAATTGATAACAACATGTTATAATTATTATTTAAAAAATGGAAACTTACCAGGCATATCAATTTTTTTAGTGAAGTGTCTATTAGTTATAACAATAAAATTGAAAAACAACAATAAACAATTATTGTCACTAGAATTCGCGGTTTTATTTATTATCCTAATCAAAGCTATTTATTTATATATAAGCTATTGAGCTGCACCGCCAAAATAAATCACGATCAATTAACCAGGTTATCAAAAATACCTAAAGCAAATTCGTTTTTATTATTTATCCTGGTATATCCAAAGATTTCCTCTTCTTTCCCCATTGTGATTTTGAAGAGTAGCAGTTTTGTGAGAAAATAAAAAAACATTACACTATTGTGATCATATTATATATGTTATTTGTTCTTGGACTGATAAATCCAAATTGAGGTTTGCTAATCTCATTCTATAAGCATGCAGGTAGATGGATGATGACTTTACTGCCCCATCATTGCATTTGTATCACATGAATGCATAAGATTAAAAATTAAGATTAATTTAAGATTAATGGAAAAGATTAGGATTAAGATTAAGATCAAAAATTCTTAATCGTTGACAACCCTAATATTTATTGGTATTTATTGGTGTGGTATGTTGATTTATCCTCCGGTGCCTTTTTGTGTGCACCAGGTGTTTTGAATGGTGTTATGTTGATTTAGACACAGGTTTGTACGATGTTAGATTGGGGGTTTGAGTATTGTATAGAAATGAAACATTGTATTATTGTGTAACTTTATTTGTTATAAGTTTTATTGATGAAAAAAAGACCTAATGTATACCCCTAAAATATTTTGATAGATTTTTTGGTTAGTTTTTACAGTTCTGACAAAAGCGTCTTTGTTAGTTTTTTAAATTTTTGTTAGCATAATTCGTATATAATTATGGAATACTTTTATCATAAGCTTAAAAGTATGTACAGAAGATAGCTCTTTATCTTTTTTCATGTATTTATAAACATAAGGTTCGATGATTAAATTGATTAAAAAACACTTTCGCGAAAAAGTTTTTGTTCAGGGAAAGTTACTTTTTTTACACGGAATCCCTTTATAACATATACAGTTTTCACGAGAAAACAAATTTTTCATGTGGATAAAGTGGCGGTTTTTGACTGGAAAAACAACATGTTCCGTCTAAAAACACATTATTTTGGACAAATAAACATTTTCTGCGTGAAAAAAACACATCTTTTTTGCACAGAAAAAAACCAGATGTTTTTTCATGGAATCTTTTTATAACCTATACAGTTTTCACACAGAAAAACATGTTTTTTATGTCAATAAAATAGCATTCTCTGACTGAAAAAACAACAACAATTCCTGTCCGAGAAAACAAAATTTTTGGCTGAAAGAAACAACTATTTTGCATGGAAATTTCGCAGGTTTTCATGTGAATGAAAAAGTATTTTCTGTCTAGGGAACAAACTTTTCAAGCGAATAAAACATGATTTTTTGCACGAATGAAACATAGTTTTCTGTCTGCAAAAGAAATTATTTCCGCAGAAAGATAACACAATTTTCCGCGCCGAAAAAAACACATTTTTTTTGCGCAAAACCCATTATAACATAGAGGACTTTTGCGTAAAAAAAGGAGTTTTCTGACTGAAAATACATTTTTTGCGCGAAGAAAAGGAATTTTCTGACCAAAAATGCAACATTTTTTGCGCACAAAAAGTTTTCTGACATCAAAAACTACATTTTTCGCGCAAAAAAAGGAGTTTTTTGACTGAAAATACATTTCCCGCACAAAAAAGGATTTTTTTGCTGAAAATAACACTTTTTTTTGCAAAAAAAATAATTTTCTGATTAAAATACAACAATTTTCGCGTGGAAAAAAGATTTTTCTAAACAAAAAAAAACTTTTTTGCACAAAAAAGAATTTTTCGGACTGAAGAAAACATTTTTTCACAAAAAAATACTTTTTTTTTTTAACCGAAAAAGCAATTATTTTGTGTGAGAAATACACTTTTGCGCGAAAACCCTTTATAACATAAATTTCCTGCCGGCGGGAAAAATGATTTTTTTCTGGCTGAAAATACAACATTTTTTGTGCAAAAATATGATTTTTCTGACTGAAAAAAACAACTTTTCTTAAAAAATTACGTCTTTTTTGCTCAAAAAACATTATTTTGTGTAAAAAAAATACTTATTTTCACGCAAAAAACTCTTTATAACATTTGCATTCCCACGCGAATAAAGATTTTTGTTGTTGCTTGAGTAAAAGTATTTTTTCTGCACGAATAAAACATTATCTAACGTCTGAAAATCCCATTTTCGCGCAAGTATCTTAGTTTAGCGCAAAGAACGCAACATTTTTTGTCTGGAAAAACACATTCTTTGCGCAAAACTCCTTTACATTATACACACAATTCACACGGAAACAAACATTGTTCGCTCGGAGAAAAGCATTTCTAAGTAGGAAAACAGTATTTACCTTGGGAAAAAACGCAACAGTTTTCACGAGGACAAACGTCGGATCCCGCGCAAAAACTCCTCTGTTTTTGCTGGACAAAAACAATCTTTTTTAGCATGGAAATTTGTATTCTCCGCATGAAAAAACAGTGGATTTTTGCGCGAAAACTTTTCCCTGTGAGGAAAGCAACATTGTTTTCGCGCGGGTCAACAATATTTCTTCGCGTAAAAACAATGTATAATATATACGATTTTCGTGTGGGGAAAAAAATTCTTCTCGCAAGACCACTATAGATGATATAATTACCTATTTTCGCACGAATAAAATTTTTATAAATGGGTTTTCGCGCGAGTATTCTCATTGGTTGTAGGCATGATAGGTAGGTATAAACTTTTAGTATTTAAGATTTGCACACTCTACACAGAAGTCATTCTCTCCAGTTATAGCTTCTAAAGAATCATCTACTACACTATTCATAACACAACTATCAGTAGGATTCTTGGTGAAAAAGTAAGAATTAATAAAAATACTATTTAGCACTAGTTGAAAAAAATAAAAAAACTCTGATTAATTTACTTTATTAATTATCACCTTTAACTATTGTATATATCTATATTTTAGAGCAATGTGACAACAAAAGCAATCTACTTAAAGGACTTCATCCCAGAAGTTTATCATAAATATGTGAGAGATAATGATGTTGTTCCGGAAAAAAGTTGTACAACACTTGACATTCCATGTTATCATACTCTGTATAACACAGCACATGTTAACCATGGGAACACGATACGGAGAACATGATGAAGCTACAGAGTTCTTCGATGATACGTCAGAAAACAATTTAAAACCGTTTTAACAATGATCAAAGTCGTAAACATTGATGATTTTTTAAAAAAAATTAAAAGAAATGTTTAGGGATCAAGAACTTTTTGAAAAATTATGTAAAATGAAGTGGAGTAAAAAGACTTTTTACAAATTCCGATCACATATTTATCATTACACACAAATAGATGAGGGACTCTCTTCTTCTGTGCATACTTTAAAATTAATGTTAAAAGCATTCCACACATATTTATAATATTTTTTCTTGCAATGACATTAAATATTTTACAAATTAAAAAGTTTTTATAGTCTTTCATACTACGCTTTTCAACATATTACACTTTATTTCACTGCATTTATTTCATGCACTATTATTATACACTTTACTACATTCACTATTACTATCTTTAATCAAATAAACATAATACAACACTTCAATTCTATACAATACTCAAACCCCCAATCTAACATCGTACTAAACCGTGTCTGAATCAACATCACATTATTCAAAACACCTGGTGCACACAAAAAGGCACCGGAGGATAAATCAACATACCACACCAATAAATATCAGTAAGTATCAATAATTCTAAACACCTGGTACACACAAAAGGTTACCTAATGGACCAAGAGAACCTCCAGGAGAACCTCCAGAACATCCAACACACCATACAATGTATTAATCAACATTGGTACACACAAAAAGATACCTCACAGGTTCTCATGGTATCTGGTGCATATTTTAAGCACCTGGAACCAGGAGAACCTTCTCCTTAGACTCCATGAAAGAAATCTGCTCCCTTATTACTACTGCTGTCACATAAGTTGACGATGAACGATCAAGTTTTAATGCTCTGATTGGCATGGTTGAAATGTGAGGTGTTGTAACTTCAAAAAATTGTTATGTAATACATTATGAAAATCATACAATTATGTAAAACATGTTTCATAGAAGATTGTGATTTGCAAGTTTGTAAATGTAAAAAACTTTAGCAAAATCTATAAATGCAGAGCTATTGAGCTCTGATGACTATCAAGAGCTGAAAACATTTTTTTGAACAAACGATTAAAATAAAGATATTAATGTCACCAAACAGCTAATTCAAATCTGAAACAAGTTATTATTTTTTTACAGAAAAATCAAATCTTTTAAAAAACATTCATAACCATAGCGATGGAAGCATTTGACTGTTTTCTGCAAAACAATAAAAACCGAAATTTTTTTTTAGTTTGGTAAACATATAAATTTGTTTTTTTCGCCATCAATTTTGTGGTTGCTAATTTGAATGAGTACCTCCACTTCTATTTGGGCGTTTTATTTAGTGAATAAAAGGATGGATAAGACTATTTTTATAATCAAACCATACCAAGATTAAACATATTCTTAATAGCATCATCATGATTTTGAGCTGTTTCTGAGAAAAAATTAATCTTTTGGAAGGACCACTCTAGTTCTTATTGAGTTGTCGAGGGATACAATTGAAAAATACGCAACAGTTTTAAAGCTTCAAGTTGCCAGAATGAGTGGAGAGATGCATTAGACATAAATGCATTAGACATAGATATACTAAACAAAGAAACAACAGACATAACTGATGAGTGCAGTCCAACATTCAACTTACTGTAACCTGCAAAGAACATTGCCAAGCGAGTATTTGCAAGGCTCCGGACATTGAGATCGCGGACCAGTTCCAGAAATTGATCGACTTGATTTCGCATTGAAGGAGGAGCATTGTTAAGACTGTGACCGCAGTAACCATAAAAAGAGAGTAAAGCATGGGAATAGAGAGAGAGAGTAAGTAGAGAGTGGGTAAAGAGTGGGTAGAAAGGGGGATAGAGAGGGGGTAGAGAGGGGAAAGAGGGAGTAGGGGGGGGGGGGGGTGGGGGCAGAGAGGGAGGTAGAGAGGGGGGTAGAGAGGGGGTGGAGAGGGAGCGTAGGGGGGATAGAGGGGGATAGAGGGGGTAGAGAGGGGGTAGAGATTAGGTAGAGAAGGGATGGTGAAGGGGTAGAGAGGGGGTAGAGATTGGGAAGAGAGGGGGTGGAGACGGGGTAGAGAAGGGGTAGAAATGGGGTAGAGAGGAGGTAGAGAGTGGGTAGAGGAGAGATTAAAGAAGAGGTAAGGACGGGGTAGAGAGGGGGTTAGAGAAGGGGTAAAGAGTGGGTAGAGAAGAGATTAAAGAGGAGGTAGGGACGGGGTAATGAGGGTGGGGGGTAGAAAGGGGGGGGGGGGTAGAGAGGAGGATAGAAAGAGGGGTAGAGAGGGGGTAGAGAGTGGGTAGAGAGGAGATTAAAGAGGAGGTGGGGACGGGGTTGAGAGGGGGTAGAAAGGGGGGTAGAGAGAGGGTAGAGAGGGGGTAGAGAGGGGTAGAAAGGGGGGGGGGGGGTAGAGAGGGGGTAGAGAGGGGGGGGGGGATGGGTAAAGAGGGGGTAGAAAGAGAGACAGGGATGGGGTAGAGAGTGGGTAGAGACAGAGAGGAGAGAGAGAAGGAATAAATTGATTTAGTTCTAGAAAATGCTGATGACTAATTTTTTATCTAACAATTTAGTGGGTCAAAAAAGAAAATTTAATGGGTCAAAGAAGACAATTTAATGGGTCAAAGGAGACAATTTAGTGGGTCAAAGAAGGCAGTTTAATGGGTCAAAGAAGACAATTTGATGGGTCAAAGAAAACAATTTAATGGGTCAAAAAAGACCATTTAATGGGTCAAAAAAGACAATTTAATGGGTCAAAGAAGACAATTTAATGGGTCAAAAAATACAATTTAATGGGTCAAAGAAAACAATTTAATGGGTCAAAGAAAACAATTTAATGGGTCAAAGAAGAGAATTTAGTTGGTCAAAGAAGACAATTTAATGGGTCAAAGAAGACAATTTAATGGGTCAAAGGAGACAATTTAGTGGGTCAAAGAAGACAGTTTAATGGGTCAAAGAAGACAATTTGATGGGTCAAAGAAAACAATTTAATGGGTCAAAAAGACCATTTAATGGGTCAAAAAAAACAATTTAATGGGTCAAAGAAGACAATTTAATGGGTCAAAAAATACAATTTAATGGGTCAAAGAAAACAATTTAATGGGTCAAAGAAGACAATTTAATGGGTCAAAGAAGACAATTTAATGGGTCAAAGAAGACAATTTAATGAGTCAAAGAAGACAATTTAATGGGTCAAAAAATACAATTTAATGGGTCAAAGAAAACAATTTAATGGGTCAAAGAAGACAATTTAATGGGTCAAAGAAGACAATTTAATGAGTCAAAGAAGACAATTTAATGGGTCAAAGAAGACAATTTAATGGGTCAAAGGAGACAATTTAATGGGTCAAAGAAGACAATTTAGTGGGTCAAAGAAGACAATTTAATGGGTCAAAGAAAACAATTTAATGGGTCAAAGAAGACAATTTAATGGGTCAAAGAAGACAATTTAATGGGTCAAAAAAGACAATTTAATGGGTCAAAAAAGACAATTTAATGGGTCAAAAAATACAATTTAATGGGTCAAAGAAAACAATTTAATGGGTCAAAGAAAACAATTTAATGGGTCAAAGAAGAGAATTTAGTTGGTCAAAGAAGACAATTTAATGGGTCAAAGAAGACAATTTAATGGGTCAAAGGAGACAATTTAGTGGGTCAAAGAAGACAGTTTAATGGGTCAAAGAAGACAATTTGATGGGTCAAAGAAAACAATTTAATGGGTCAAAAAGACCATTTAATGGGTCAAAAAAAACAATTTAATGGGTCAAAGAAGACAATTTAATGGGTCAAAAAATACAATTTAATGGGTCAAAGAAAACAATTTAATGGGTCAAAGAAGACAATTTAATGGGTCAAAGAAGACAATTTAATGGGTCAAAGAAGACAATTTAATGAGTCAAAGAAGACAATTTAATGGGTCAAAAAATACAATTTAATGGGTCAAAGAAAACAATTTAATGGGTCAAAGAAGACAATTTAATGGGTCAAAGAAGACAATTTAATGAGTCAAAGAAGACAATTTAATGGGTCAAAGAAGACAATTTAATGGGTCAAAGGAGACAATTTAATGGGTCAAAGAAGACAATTTAGTGGGTCAAAGAAGACAATTTAATGGGTCAAAGAAAACAATTTAATGGGTCAAAGAAGACAATTTAATGGGTCAAAGAAGACAATTTAATGGGTCAAAAAAGACAATTTAATGGGTCAAAGAAGACAATTTAATGGGTCAAAAAACTCAATTTAATGAGGCAAAGAAGACAATTTAATGGGCCAAAGGAGACAATTTAGTGGCCAAAGAAAACTTAAACTTGAAAGCTGCTAACGTGTTAAATTGAAATTGGTTTGTGAAAAGTTGAATAGAAAACTAGTTTTTTTTGAAGGTTTGATTAGTCACAGCACTGTTTTATAGTTAGCATTCAGATTATGGTAGGAGCTTAATGAGGAGCTTTTTTTGGTCAAAATAAAGTTCTGGGTTTTGTTTGGAGCTTTATCAAATATTTTGCTAAAACTGCATTGCCATGTCTTGCATTGAGTATAGCCGATGTCAAACTGGTTCTACAATGATTGTTGGACATTGAGAACTTTTAGCTATTTCGGATTTTGCAAGTAATTCATTAGAACTCAAAATGCAAAAGCATTTTCACGAACAAAAGTGTTTTGTTTTGGGGCTGTATAAAAGATGTAAGTTTTGCAAAAATGATTTTTGAAGGTCACATGATTATTGAAGGTCACATGATTATTGCTGGCCAGACCTCATCAAGCAAAGATTGTAGAGAGCGTCTGCACTGGTTATAGAACATCTAGTTTTCTTTCTATCACCAGCTTGGCTCGCAGAACCAGAAGCAGCCATCTTGTGTTGTTTGCTCTCTTTGAATAAAATTCTAGACACATATTTGTGATTTTTTGAATTGTTTGAAAAGTCATAACTTTTAGCATATCACCAAATATTTCATTTTTTTGAGAGAGATTTATGTAGCGTGTTGGCTGACAACTTGTGTTGATGAGAGAATTATCCTTGTTTGTGACCGTCCCTGGTGCTGTTTTAACTTTACAGCGATATCAAATAATTTGGCAGTACTACTCCTTGCGTGACTTGAAGCAGCATTTAGTGTTTACCAAAAGAATATCTTGAGCAGCTGATAATATTTTAAGACTTAACATGCTCTCCCTAACGACTGTGACCTACATTGTACTTGATAAATAGAATGCCATCAGAAATGTTAAATTTGCAACTTTTAATTGTACAGAAACGATTGAAACAGAATATTATGAGCATAATAATGTGTTTGGTGGTATTGTACAGGAAATATATAGCACGGCGCCTGGAAAACAAAAACATTATAGCGAGTCAAATTACATCGTGCGAACTCTCACATTTATATATTAATTATTATTTACTTTCTACCTTTTGTATTAAGGCATCGACTGTTGTATAATGCCTTGACTGTAACAAATGTTATATAACAGTTTATATAAATAGAGCTGCTATGCCTCACAATAATCAGTGTTCACCGCGAGGCATAGCTAGACAATTCTCTTATGAATAAAGACAGCTAAACACTCTCTCAAGCTTTAGACTTGATTACTGCGCAATTCATACCTTACTACTCTACAAGGCAACCAGCTCTGACGACCTACTAGGTCTGGCAGCACCAGTGTTGTGCGACGAATGGTAGGCTCGAGGCAGACTTGCCTGACAGACTCTTGCCTATCACGGCCTACCTTCTAGCAGCTATGCAGAAGGGCGGACGCTGAGGAGGCCGAGCTGGCAGCAAGCTTGTCTGAACAGACAAACGACTCTGCTACCTAGAGGGTGCAGGTGCGCTACCAGGGTGACTGGCCACGTCACCACAAAATCCTGCACAGTATTATGTAGAGCACTAGAGCACTCATGTAGTGTAACACCGCAGGACTGCTCTATGGAAGACCTCCATCATCTATAAGAACTTAAATGATCTGCGCTTTGTTTTTATTTGTATTCATTCATAGATTTAGAACCAAAGTGAATATTTTATTCCTTTTTTGTACTTAAAAAGCTTCTGGGTCAATTTATTAGGCCAACTTTTAGTTAATTGAAAAACTCATTTTTCGATTAAGTTGGACAGGTTTTTGAAATAGAAGTTGCATTCCAGATGTCTGTGAAACTCCAGATATATAGCATATAGCATATTATTTAACTTGGGCCAAAAAACCAGCACAAGAACCCCCCCCCCCCCATTAAACCAATCATCCAATGAAATCCATTTAAAAGTTGCCAAGATAACAAGGGGCCACGCAACTCCAAAGAAAAATACGCACAGGATATTCCAAGCAAAATATACATAATGCCTCAAATGTTGGCCTAAAACGTAGGCTAGCAGAAACCTTATGCTACACGTATAATTCAAGAATTCATTATCAGTGTAGTGTGATTATTTGTTCTAATTTTTGTTCTCTTACGCGACTGTCTGCACTATACAATACGCTATAAGTATTTTACACTGTCCTTAGCCTTCTTTGACAGTCACCATTTAATCTCCCTCCACCTGTAATCTGTAGATTCTGCCTACATGGCAGATGGCTGCGGTAACCAGCGTGTCTTCATAAAAAAAGTTAGCTTGCTATGTCAGGAATTGGAATTTGGACTATTGGTTTCCATCAGTGGATACAGAAGTGTGAGGTAGATCAAACCTTCAATAAACAAAATGGGCTGGAGACATGATCCTGCAAAGTGTTGTATGGTATCTGGTATCCGGTATCCGGTATCCGGTATCCGGTATCTGCTCTAACCTAATTCCTGGTGGAGCTGGTGGTGATGGCATGGTTTCAAGAGCCACCGAATTACCCGATTAAATATGACTCAATTTTTGAACTGGAAGTTTTCTTCTACAATCGATTTGTCACACTGTTATGGTGTCACACAGGAGGAAATATCTTATTCCATTGAAAAGGTTGTCTCGTGGTTAAAGGGAGATTTCTTTCCGTGAATAAAACAAAAACAAGCAAGGAAATTGAACTAAAAACTTTGGTTTAAACTTAATTTGAACTTTTGGATTGGGCAAATGGCCAGATAATCCAGCGTGCTTGTCACTCCATGACACTATCAAACAAGTTGATACAAGTGATACAGGTGTGATATAAGTGTGATACAAGTGTGATACAAGTGTAATACAAGTATAATACAAATGTAATACAAGTGTAATACAAATGTAATACAAGTGTGATACAAGTGTAATACAAATGTGATACAAGTGTAATACAAATGTAATACAAGTGTAATACAAGTGTAATACAAATGTAATACAAGTGTAATACAAGTGTGATACAAGTATAATACAAGTGTGATACAAGTGTGATACAAGTGTAATACAAGTGTGATACAAGTATAATACAAATGTAATACAAGTGTAATACAAGTGTGATACAAGTATAATACAAATGTAATACAAGTGTAATACAAGTATAATACAAATGTAATACAAATGTAATACAAGTGTAATACAAGTGTGATACAAGTATAATACAAGTGTGATACAAGTGTGATACAAGTGTAATACAAGTGTGATACAAGTATAATACAAATGTAATACAAGTGTAATACAAGTGTGATACAAGTATAATACAAATGTAATACAAATGTAATACAAGTGTAATACAAGTATAATACAAGTGTGATACAAGTATAATACAAGTGTGATACAAGTGTGATACAAGTGTAATACAAGTGTGATACAAGTATAATACAAATGTAATACAAGTGTAATACAAGTGTGATACAAGTATAATACAAATGTAATACAAGTGTAATACAAGTGTAATACAAATGTAATACAAGTGTAATACAAGTGTGATACAAGTGTAATACAAGTGTGATACAAGTGTGATACAAGTGTGATACAAGTATAATACAAATGTAATACAAGTATAATACAAATGTAATACAAATGTAATACAAGTGTAATACAAGTGTGATACAAGTGTAATACAAGTATAATACAAATGTAATACAAATGTAATACAAGTGTAATACAAGTGTAATACAAGTATAATACAAATGTAATACAAATGTAATACAAGTGTAATACAAGTATAATACAAGTGTGATACAAGTGTAATACAAATGTAATACAAGTGTAATACAAGTGTAATACAAGTATAATACAAATGTAATACAAATGTAATACAAGTGTAATACAAGTATAATACAAGTGTGATACAAGTGTGATACAAGTGTGATACAAGTATAATACAAATGTAATACAAGTGTAATACAAGTATAATACAAATGTAATACAAATGTAATACAAGTGTAATACAAGTGTAATACAAGTATAATACAAGTGTAATACAAGTGTGATACAAGTGTGATACAAGTATAATACAAGTGTGATACAAGTGTGATACAAGTGTAATACAAGTGTGATACAAGTGTGATACAAGTGTGATACAAGTATAATACAAATGTAATACAAGTGTAATACAAGTGTGATACAAGTATAATACAAATGTAATACAAGTGTAATACAAGTGTAATACAAGTGTAATACAAGTATAATACAAATGTAATACAAATGTAATACAAGTGTAATACAAGTATAATACAAGTGTGATACAAGTGTGATACAAGTGTGATACAAGTATAATACAAATGTAATACAAGTGTAATACAAGTATAATACAAATGTAATACAAATGTAATACAAGTGTAATACAAGTGTAATACAAGTATAATACAAGTGTAATACAAGTGTGATACAAGTATAATACAAATGTAATACAAGTGTAATACAAGTATAATACAAATGTAATACAAATGTAATACAAGTGTAATACAAGTGTGATACAAGTGTGATACAAGTATAATACAAGTGTGATACAAGTGTGATACAAGTGTAATACAAGTGTGATACAAGTGTGATACAAGTGTGATACAAGTATAATACAAATGTAATACAAGTGTAATACAAGTGTGATACAAGTATAATACAAATGTAATACAAGTGTAATACAAGTATAATACAAATGTAATACAAGTGTAATACAAGTATAATACAAATGTAATACAAATGTAATACAAATGTAATACAAGTGTGATACAAGTGTAATACAAGTATAATACAAGTGTGATACAAGTATAATACAAATGTAATACAAGTGTAATACAAGTATAATACAAATGTAATACAAATGTAATACAAGTGTAATACAAGTGTGATACAAGTGTGATACAAGTATAATACAAGTGTGATACAAGTGTAATACAAGTATAATACAAATGTAATACAAGTGTAATACAAGTATAATACAAATGTAATACAAATGTAATACAAGTGTAATACAAGTATAATACAAGTGTGATACAAGTATAATACAAATGTAATACAAGTGTAATACAAGTATAATACAAATGTAATACAAATGTAATACAAGTGTAATACAAGTGTGATACAAGTGTGATACAAGTATAATACAAGTGTGATACAAGTGTGATACAAGTGTAATACAAGTGTGATACAAGTGTGATACAAGTGTGATACAAGTATAATACAAATGTAATACAAGTGTAATACAAATGTAATACAAGTGTAATACAAGTGTAATACAAGTATAATACAAGTGTGATACAAGTGTAATACAAATGTAATACAAGTGTAATACAAGTATAATACAAATGTAATACAAGTGTAATACAAGTATAATACAAATGTAATACAAATGTAATACAAATGTAATACAAGTGTGATACAAGTGTAATACAAGTATAATACAAATGTAATACAAATGTAATACAAGTGTAATACAAGTATAATACAAGTGTGATACAAGTATAATACAAGTGTGATACAAGTGTGATACAAGTGTAATACAAGTGTGATACAAGTATAATACAAATGTAATACAAGTGTAATACAAGTGTGATACAAGTATAATACAAATGTAATACAAGTGTAATACAAGTATAATACAAATGTAATACAAATGTAATACAAGTGTAATACAAGTGTGATACAAGTATAATACAAATGTAATACAAATGTGATACAAGTGTGATACAAGTATAATACAAGTGTGATACAAGTGTGATACAAGTGTAATACAAGTGTGATACAAGTATAATACAAATGTAATACAAGTGTAATACAAGTGTGATACAAGTATAATACAAATGTAATACAAGTGTAATACAAGTATAATACAAATGTAATACAAATGTAATACAAGTGTAATACAAGTGTGATACAAGTATAATACAAATGTAATACAAATGTAATACAAGTGTAATACAAGTATAATACAAGTGTGATACAAGTATAATACAAGTGTGATACAAGTATAATACAAATGTAATACAAGTGTGATACAAGTATAATACAAATGTAATACAAATGTAATACAAGTGTAATACAAGTGTAATACAAGTATAATACAAATGTAATACAAATGTAATACAAGTGTAATACAAGTGTGATACAAGTATAATACAAATGTAATACAAGTGTAATACAAGTATAATACAAATGTAATACAAATGTAATACAAGTGTAATACAAGTGTGATACAAGTATAATACAAATGTAATACAAATGTGATACAAGTGTGATACAAGTATAATACAAGTGTGATACAAGTGTGATACAAGTGTAATACAAGTGTGATACAAGTATAATACAAATGTAATACAAGTGTAATACAAGTGTGATACAAGTATAATACAAATGTAATACAAGTGTAATACAAGTATAATACAAATGTAATACAAATGTAATACAAGTGTAATACAAGTGTGATACAAGTATAATACAAATGTAATACAAATGTAATACAAGTGTAATACAAGTATAATACAAGTGTGATACAAGTATAATACAAGTGTGATACAAGTATAATACAAATGTAATACAAGTGTGATACAAGTATAATACAAATGTAATACAAATGTAATACAAGTGTAATACAAGTGTAATACAAGTATAATACAAATGTAATACAAATGTAATACAAGTGTAATACAAGTATAATACAAGTGTGATACAAGTATAATACAAGTGTGATACAAGTGTGATACAAGTGTAATACAAGTGTGATACAAGTATAATACAAGTGTAATACAAGTGTAATACAAGTATAATACAAGTATAATACAAATGTAATACAAGTGTGATACAAATGTAATACAAGTGTAATACAAGTATAATACAAGTATAATACAAATGTAATACAAGTGTGATCCAAATGTAATACAAGTGTAATACAAGTATAATACAAATGTAATACAAGTGTAATACAAGTGTGATACAGGTGTGATACAAGTATAATACAAGTGTGATACAAGTGTGATACAAGTGTAATACAAGTGTAATACAAGTATAATACAAGTTGATACATGTATAATACAAATGTAATACAAATGTAATACAAATGTAATACAAGTATAATACAAGTTGATACAAGTATAATACAAATGTAATACAAGTGTGATACAAATGTAATACAAGTGTAATACAAGTATAATACAAATGTAATACAAGTGTAATACAAGTGTAATACAAGTGTGATACAAGTATAATACAAGTGTGATACAAGTGTGATACAAGTGTAATACAAGTGTAATACAAGTATAATACAAGTTGATACAAGTATAATACAAATGTAATACAAATGTAATACAAATGTAATACAAGTGTAATACAAGTATAATACAAGTGTGATACAAGTATAATACAAGTGTGATACAAGTGTGATACAAGTGTAATACAAGTGTAATACAAGTATAATACAAGTTGATACAAGTATAATACAAGTGTAATACAAATGTAATACAAATGTAATACAAGTGTAATACAAGTATAATACAAGTGTGATACAAGTATAATACAAGTGTGATACAAGTGTGATACAAGTGTAATACAAGTGTAATACAAGTATAATACAAGTTGATACAAGTATAATACAAATGTAATACAAATGTAATACAAATGTAATACAAGTATAATACAAGTTGATACAAGTATAATACAAATGTAATACAAGTGTGATACAAATGTAATACAAGTGTAATACAAGTATAATACAAATGTAATACAAGTGTAATACAAGTGTAATACAAGTGTGATACAAGTATAATACAAGTGTGATACAAGTGTGATACAAGTGTAATACAAGTGTAATACAAGTATAATACAAGTTGATACAAGTATAATACAAATGTAATACAAATGTAATACAAATGTAATACAAGTGTAATACAAGTATAATACAAGTGTGATACAAGTATAATACAAGTGTGATACAAGTGTGATACAAGTGTAATACAAGTGTAATACAAGTATAATACAAGTTGATACAAGTATAATACAAATGTAATACAAATGTAATACAAATGTAATACAAGTGTAATACAAGTGTAATACAAGTATAATACAAATGTAATACAAATGTAATACAAGTGTAATACAAGTATAATACAAGTTGATACAAGTATAATACAAATGTAATACAAGTGTGATACAAATGTAATACAAGTGTAATACAAGTATAATACAAATGTAATACAAGTGTAATACAAGTGTGATACAAATGTGATACAAGTGTGATACAAGTTTGATACAAGTGTGATACAAGTGTAATACAAGTGTAATACAAGTGTGATACAAGTGTGATACAAGTGTAATACAAGTGTGATACAAGTGTAATACAAATGTGATACAAGTGTGATACAAGTGTGATACAAGTGTGATACAAGTGTAATACAAGTGTAATACAAGTGTGATACAAGTGTGATACAAGTGTAATACAAGTGTAATACAAGTGTGATACAAGTGTGATACAAGTGTAATACAAGTGTAATACAAGTATAATACAAATGTAATACAAGTGTAATACAAGTGTGATACAAATGTGATACAAGTGTGATACAAGTGTAATACAAGTGTAATACAAGTGTGATACAAGTGTAATACAAGTGTAATACAAGTGTAATACAAGTGTAATACAAGTATAATACAAATGTAATACAAGTGTAATACAAGTGTGATACAAATGTGATACAAGTGTGATACAAGTGTAATACAAGTGTAATACAAGTGTAATACAAGTATAATACAAATGTAATACAAGTGTAATACAAGTGTGATACAAATGTGATACAAGTGTGATACAAGTGTAATACAAGTGTAATACAAGTGTAATACAAGTATAATACAAATGTAATACAAGTGTAATACAAGTGTGATACAAATGTGATACAAGTGTAATACAAGTGTAATACAAATGTGATACAAGTGTGATACAAGTGTAATACAAGTGTAATACAAGTGTAATACAAGTATAATACAAATGTAATACAAGTGTAATACAAGTGTGATACAAATGTGATACAAGTGTGATACAAGTGTAATACAAGTGTAATACAAGTGTGATACAAGTGTAATACAAGTGTAATACAAGTATAATACAAATGTAATACAAATGTAATACAAGTGTAATACAAGTGTGATACAAATGTGATACAAGTGTAATACAAGTGTAATACAAATGTGATACAAGTGTGATACAAGTGTAATACAAGTGTAATACAAGTGTAATACAAGTATAATACAAATGTAATACAAGTGTAATACAAGTGTGATACAAATGTGATACAAGTGTGATACAAGTGTAATACAAGTGTAATACAAGTGTGATACAAGTGTAATACAAGTGTAATACAAGTATAATACAAATGTAATACAAGTGTAATACAAGTGTAATACAAGTGTGATACAAGTATAATACAAGTGTAATACAAGTGTAATACAAATGTAATACAAGTGTAATACAAGTGTAATACAAGTATAATACAAGTGTGATACAAGTGTAATACAAATGTAATACAAGTGTGATACAAGTGTGATACAAGTGTGATACAAGTATAATACAAGTGTGATACAAGTGTGATACAAGTGTAATACAAGTGTGATACAAGTGTGATACAAGTGTAATACAAATGTAATACAAGTGTAATACAAATGTAATACAAGTGTGATACAAGTGTAATACAAATGTGATACAAGTGTGATACAAGTGTGATACAAGTGTGATACAAGTATAATACAAGTGTGATACAAGTGTGATACAAGTGTAATACAAGTGTGATACAAGTGTGATACAAGTGTAATACAAATGTAATACAAGTGTAATACAAATGTAATACAAGTGTGATACAAGTGTAATACAAATGTGATACAAGTGTAATACAAATGTAATACAAGTGTAATACAAGTGTAATACAAATGTAATACAAGTGTAATACAAGTGTGATACAAGTATAATACAAATGTAATACAAATGTAATACAAGTGTAATACAAGTGTGATACAAGTATAATACAAGTGTGATACAAGTGTGATACAAGTGTAATACAAGTGTAATACAAGTGTGATACAAGTATAATACAAATGTAATACAAATGTAATACAAGTGTAATACAAGTGTAATACAAGTATAATACAAGTGTGATACAAGTATAATACAAGTGTGATACAAGTGTGATACAAGTGTGATACAAGTGTAATACAAATGTAATACAAGTGTGATACAAGTGTGATACAAGTGTGATACAAGTATAATACAAGTGTGATACAAGTGTGATACAAGTGTAATACAAGTGTGATACAAGTGTGATACAAGTGTGATACAAGTATAATACAAGTGTGATACAAGTGTGATACAAGTATAATACAAGTGTGATACAAGTGTGATACAAGTGTGATACAAGTGTAATACAAATGTAATACAAGTGTAATACAAATGTAATACAAGTGTGATACAAGTGTAATACAAATGTGATACAAGTGTGATACAAGTGTAATACAAGTGTAATACAAATGTAATACAAGTGTAATACAAGTATAATACAAATGTAATACAAATGTAATACAAGTGTGATACAAGTATAATACAAGTGTGATACAAGTGTGATACAAGTGTAATACAAGTGTAATACAAGTGTGATACAAGTATAATACAAATGTAATACAAATGTAATACAAGTGTAATACAAGTGTAATACAAGTATAATACAAGTGTGATACAAGTATAATACAAGTGTGATACAAGTGTGATACAAGTGTGATACAAGTGTAATACAAATGTAATACAAGTGTGATACAAGTGTGATACAAGTGTGATACAAGTATAATACAAGTGTGATACAAGTGTGATACAAGTGTAATACAAGTGTGATACAAGTGTGATACAAGTGTAATACAAATGTAATACAAGTGTGATACAAGTGTAATACAAATGTGATACAAGTGTGATACAAGTGTAATACAAATGTAATACAAGTGTAATACAAGTGTAATACAAGTGTAATACAAGTGTGATACAAATGTGATACAAGTGTAATACAAATGTAATACAAGTGTGATACAAGTGTAATACAAGTGTGATACAAATGTGATACAAGTGTAATACAAATGTAATACAAGTGTGATACAAGTATAATACAAGTGTAATACAAGTGTAATACAAGTGTAATACAAGTGTGATACAAGTGTAATACAAATGTAATACAAGTGTGATACAAGTGTAATACAAATGTGATACAAGTCTGATACAAGTGTAATACAAATGTAATACAAGTGTGATACAAGTGTAATACAAGTGTAATACAAGTGTGATACAAGTGTGATACAGGTGTGATACAAGTGTAATACAAGTGTGATACAAGTGTGATACAGGTGTGATACAAGTGTAATACAAGTGTGATACAAGTGTGATACAAGTGTGATACAAGTGTGATACAAGTGTGATACAAGTGTAATACAAGTGTAATACAAGTGTGATACAAGTGTGATACAGGTGTGATACAAGTGTAATACAAGTGTGATACAAGTGTAATACAAATGTAATACAAATGTAATACAAGTGTGATACAAGTGTGATACAAGTGTGATACAAGTGTAATACAAGTGTAATACAAGTGTGATACAAGTGTGATACAGGTGTGATACAAGTGTAATACAAGTGTGATACAAGTGTGATACAGGTGTGATACAAGTGTAATACAAGTGTGATACAAGTGTGATACAAGTGTGATACAAGTGTGATACAAGTGTGATACAAGTGTAATACAAATGTAATACAAATGTAATACAAGTGTGATACAAGTGTGATACAAGTGTAATACAAGTGTAATACAAGTGTGATACAAGTGTGATACAGGTGTGATACAAGTGTAATACAAGTGTGATACAAGTGTGATACAAGTGTGATACAAGTGTAATACAAGTGTGATACAAGTGTGATACAAGTGTAATACAAGTGTAATACAAGTGTGATACAAGTGTAACACAACTCAAAACCTCGCTCACATGACATGGCCTTCTTTATTAGCACGATTCCAGTCCTACAAGCAGATTTGTGGAAAAAATAATCTATTGAAGAAACCATATTGATTATGAGTGCTTTCGGTTAGTATGCGACGCAACTGTATTGGATGCGTGATTGGGCTTATCTCGCATCCAAATGGGTTAGTGCTTTGGATACGGGCCATTGATGCGAGGCGCCGTCCGGTTACCACAGGTAATTTTTACGAGTTGTCTCCTCAACGCGTTTTAAATCGCATCCATCGTCACTCTATAACACACCTGATGTCAACTCTATTGTTAAAAATGTTCAGTTGGAATCGCCTAATTCTTCACAGTTACCCATGGTTTTTAAGCATGGCGTCTGGTGGCCCTCAAGGTCCTGGTGCACATGAAAGAGAGAATGACCGAACTCCTACGTCTATGGGCATATCACCGAACAGCGACGCATACTGCCATCGTATTCTAAACATTCCTGCCCAAATACGACGGCCTGTCGCTTCGTCGAATATCGGATGTGATGGATTAGCAGGGGGATTATACGACGCCTTGCCGAAGGTGTCGTCGCGTACGGTCATGCCTGACCACGCATCACTAGATGCGATTACTAACTGAAAGCACTCTATATGCATTCGACGTATGTGAATCGTTGAGACAACTGATTTACTTTGAGAAGTCCGGAGAGTGTGCAAGCTGATGCTTGGCTGTGCTTGTGCAGTAACACATTCCATGTGTTGCTCTCTACAATATCTAGCATGTCTGAGGCAGTATCTACTAGATATCTGATCAGAACCCTATTCAGCAAATGCATCGATTCAGGTGTTTACATTTTATTATACATCAATAAAAACTAATATCTTTCGTTCCGGATCAGAATGTGAAGATATAGAATTCCCCTGTGCATTGTAGAGAGCACAATTATTTTTGCTTATGTAAGCAATTTATCCTGTCATTGATTCATAACTGGTACTCATAGAGTGATGCTACGGAAGTAGCAGATAGTGGTAGCGAGTCAAACACTACCCAGTTTTATGCTTGTCCGGTTGGCAACGTTTATTTCAAAGCAATTCATTCTTGATTAAGTATAACAATAGTATTTATCTTTATTGTTTTAACAAAATGGCTCTGCTTTTTATTATTGTGATAAAATTATTTGCAGTATATTATTATTGTACACGATAATCATAATAACTAATAATAATAAACAACATACATAACTTATATTATTACGAAGATAATGATGAAGTACACACAACGGGAAGTAACTGCTTTGGAATAAATGTCACCCAAATAAGTATACATACGCATATATTATTTTTTTTGGTGGAGATGATTTCTTATGATCTGCTCAGCATATTGCTACCGACCCATTTGCATTAAATAAGTTGCTAAAAATATAACCCAAATGACTTATTGCATGGGTCGATCTAGCCCACAAATACACCGTACATAGTCTGAAGTTTACTCAGATACCACCAATGCTGTAGTTCTCAGTTGCAGGAATGAGCTAATTTTGTCTTCACAGCTCTTCCACTACTGAGCAGTTTTTTCGTTCCACTATTCATAAATTGAAAGAGTTGTAGAAAGTGAATGAAAATTAGTTTATACAAACAACTTTAAAGGCCTAAAAGAGTGCGAGACCAAAACATTAGATGCACACAACAAAATCTATAGTGAGCTGCCAATTTATTGAAAGTTCTTTTGCCTGCTGAAATATTCAGTTACTTGAATGAGAGTTGTAGTGGATTTTAGTGTGCACATCCTCTGGCCACAACTATTACTACATCCTGGCTTCACTACGATAGCCATTGGACAGCCAGGATACCTAGTAGTTACTACTAAATGGAATAACAATTATAATTATTATCATGCCGACCCTGGGTACACCTATACCGACCCTGCATACCACCTATACCGACCCTGTATGCACCCATACCGACCTCACTGGGCCGGCAGGAAGTGAGTCAGCAGAGCCTGAGCTCCCGAAAGTAGCCTGGGAGAATCTAAGTACCATCTAACGGAAGTAACCACCCTTACCCCTCACCAAAGAAGCTATATCAAGAGCTGAGAGGACTGAGTACCCAGAGACTGGACGTGATTGGACACAGACATTATAACTCCGCCCATTACCCTAGGGCGCCTATTCTCTTTAAGCCTTTATTGTATGCCTATTTGTTGTCTATTTATATATATTATATCATTGGTGTATTTCGTAGCATTGCCTGTTAATTGGATGACTGTCCTTTTGCCCTGCCTATAAAAGGCAGAACACTTGCCCTAACAGTCAGTTGTAAAGTGGGAATTGAAATTGTTAACTAACTCATTTTATTCTGGTTGAATAAAGTCATGTATGCTCAACTACTTTGAGATATGTGTTTGAGCCGAGGGCTCGCATTTTTGGTTGCAGAGTGGCAACACTCTGTCTAGTATACATTCGGTAACTCATCGACCCTGTTGTTGTAACAGGCTAATCTAACAACTGGTGGCAGCAAGCTACCGCACACAGCTAGGGATTTTGTCGCCCCCAAAATCCACTACAGAGTTAAAAGAACCCTTATAAAGGAAGAACGGTGTCGGACCAGAGCAAGCTCATACTCCGTGTTTGGTTTATTTGATTTTGAAATGAGTTGACATGTAAAATAATGTATTACATGATGGCATCGGGCAGCACACTTGAACATATGTATGTACTTATGGGTATTTATGCCTACATACCTACACCCATATACTTACACCTACATACCTACACCCATATACTTACACCCATATACTTACACACATATACTTACACCCATATACTTACACCCATATACTTACACACATATACTTACACCCATATACTTACACCTATATACTTACACCCATATACTACACCCATATACTTACACCCATATACTTACAGACATATACTTACATCTATATACTTACACCCATATACTTACACCCATATACTTACACCCATATACTTACACCCATATACTTACATATATCTACATACTTACACTCACATACTTACACTCACATACTTACACTCATGTACTTACACTCACGTACTTACACTCATGTACCAGCACAAATCTTGGTCGTAAGAGATCTTATCATCTGGAGGAAGCATATGGACATTGATTACATGACAGAGTCCATCTGCTTGCAGCTGAATAGCTAAGGTTTCACCAAATAATGCCAGAAATATGACAGACTCGTCACGAAGACACATCTCTTCCCTACAAATTGATAGCCTGAGGTCTTCACATGTACTAGATGCTCCTTCAAAACTCAAGTACTCAGGTTTACATTGACAATACCTAAAAAACTCTTCAGCATTCTGCCCCAATGTATTCCACAACTTTGTCTGAGCAAGTTTTTTTTGATCCATGTCAATAGCTTGATATCTAGATAAACAGAGTGCATAACGTAATCTAAAGGCAATTTTTTGATGGTTAAAAACCTTTCTGACCCTGAGATGATGGACATGCCCAATAACTCATTTATTTTGGTTATTTTGAACATAAAGTTCTAAAAATCAAGCTGACAAAGCTGTTCTTAAAAACCCTTTATACTTTTTCTACAAAAACGTTTTGGGTATCCCCTGAGTTGGACTTGCTCCTCTACCTCAGCGCACATATCCCCCTTTCAAACATTCCGTCTTTATCCCGACTAACCCATCCTTCCCCAGGAAGCCACGTCTACCCCCAAAGCAGTCCCTGCCTGTCGCTGATACCTTTACAGTGACAATTACAAATACAAGCTGACCACTTTGGAGTTATTAGTTCTTGCAAAATCATCCAACTTTCTAAACCACACAACGCAGTTTAAAGAAACCCAAACCTTTCCCTTAACCATAAACCAGTATATTATTGTACTGTGGTTAGTTAATGTTTGCTCTCTCTACTCCATTATATTGTTGTACTGTGGTTAGGTAATGTTTGCTCTGTCTACTCCAGTATACTGTTGTACTGTGGTTAGGTAATGTTTGCTCTGTCTACTCCTGTATATTGTTGTACTGTGGTTAGTTAATGTTTGCTCTGTCTACTCCAGTATATTGTTGTACTGTGGTTAGTTAATGTTTGCTCTGTCTACTCCAATATATTGTTGTACTGTGGTTAGCTAATGTTTGCTCTGTCTACTCCAGTATACTGTTGTACTGTGGTTAGGTAATGTTTGCTCTGTCTACTCCTGTATATTGTTGTACTGTGGTTAGTTAATGTTTGCTCTGTCTACTCCAGTATATTGTTGTACTGTGGTTAGTTAATGTTTGCTCTGTCTACTCCAGTATATTGTTGTACTGTGGTTAGTTAATGTTTGCTCTGTCTACTCCAGTATATTGTTGTACTGTGGTTAGTTAATGTTTCCTCTCTCTACTCCAGTATATTGTTGTACTGTGGTTAGCTAATGTTTGCTCTGTCTACTCCAGTATACTGTTGTACTGTGGTTAGTTAATGTTTCCTCTCTCTACTCCAGTATATTGTTGTACTGTGGTTAGCTAATGTTTGCTCTGTCTACTCCAGTATACTGTTGTACTGTGGTTAGTTAATGTTTGCTCTGTCTACTCCAGTATATTATTGTACTGTGGTTAGCTAATGTCAGAGACTGCGATGATGGACCGTTTGACTGAGGTATTACAAGCTGTCATGCGGCCAGCTCCTGGCAATGCACACACACCATTTAATGCGCTTAAGTATGAAGGCACAAGAGATGTGGAATATCCTATTTCACGGTTTGTGGAAGTGGCAGAGGCCAATGAATGGCCTGAACACATGGCCATTCTACACCTACGAGATGCGCTGGGTGGCAGGGCATTGAAGTGTGGGAAACCACCACAGCTCCATAGGATCCTTGCTGCCTTGAGAGCTTGCTTTGGTCTGTCTCCACGGGAAGCGATGTCCCGACTGACTAGTCTGAGCAGACAATACAAAACGACCTTCCAAGAGCATGCAGGCGAGGTTGAGCGCTTGGTGCATATAGCTTATGCAGACCTCCTCCCAAGACCAATGCAGCGAATGATATTAGACACATTCTACACTACCATTGGCAACGCCTATTTACAAAGGCATCTCCTGGCCATGCAACCTGCTGATCTGGCAGATTCTGTACGCGCAAGAAACGAATACCTTCAGATTAAAGTGACTCATAAAGAACGCTCTGCTCAGGTGAGAACTGTAGATGATGGATTTGAAGAAGAAGGAGAGTGGAGGGAACCTACAGCTGCCTACAACACCCCTGTCAAGCAAGTGAACAGTGCACCACCAACCCCTGCTGCTGACCCCGTTGCCGCAGTCACGGCGGCCGTATAAGCTCTGACAAAAAAGATAGACGCTATCAACCAACAGAGAAATCCTGCACCACCACCCCTGATGGAAACCACGTTCACACCACGGTGTTGGGGTTGTGGTAAGCTTGGCACTTGTCCACGCACCCAACGGACAGCCAAACCCCCCCCCCCACAATGAGCAGACGGGAAACTATCGGCGCCCACAATAGGTCGAGTCGCAATAGGCCGCAGTCGGGCGGACTGGCCACCTACCCAAGAGAGTAGACAACTCCCCGTGAAGAAGCAGACAGCCAGTACAACTAACTCCCTTCTAGCACATCCCTATCAGGCAAGCTACTTTTTGTCTGGGAAGATGGAAGGCATGCCAGCGTCTCTTCTAGTGGACACTGGCTGTAAAACAAATTTGCTGTCGTGACACACCAATCAGAGGCTGCCACAATCAGTCAAGAGAATGCTGCAGAACAGCGAGTCCCATGGCCTTATGGCTGACGGGTCCAAGATACCATTTTATGGCACTATACAAGTGTCATTGCAGCTACGTGGTTTCCAGGCGAGCGAAAACTTGGTAATCAGTGAGATTAACAAAAATGCCATCATTGGCATGCCGTTCCTGACGTCACACGAGTGCGCTATGAAGTTCCGGAACTCCACAGTCATTATTGATGGCCACGCATTGCCGTGCATGGACAAGCATGGGAGGTTACTGCGAGACAACACTAGACTGATTCAAGCAAAATCTGTGAGAAAATTTTCACTGGCATCGAGAAACAAGGCTTACCCAATTGACCAGCAGGAATTCTCATCTGTAGAAATAAACTCCAAGGATAGATCCGGTTGCTCACAACACTGAACAAGAGAGACAGAGAATGTCAATCTACATGCCTCCAAGAAGTTTTGTCCAGGTTGGACCAAAACTGTGGCCGCTAGAGAAGAAAACGTCCCAGATAGCCCTACGCCGCTGCTGGCTACACCCCTGCTAGAGAATGGACACCCAAATAGCCAGCAAGAAGAGGCCGTGCCTCTAAAGGAGTGGCTACACTGCACCGGTGTTTTGGTGCCGATGTGCCTATACGATGGTTCGTGGCTATGTGCAGGTGGCTACACAGGCCAAAGTGGCATGACGATGTATTCAAGAACATCGGTGAGCTGCGACTGAACTAGTTAATCATACGGCACACAGTGCGGGTTTTTGCCTGTTTCATTTCCGACAACAAATTATTTGTTTCCCTGATATAATAATCATCACAATAAAACCAATAATAGTTGAAGAACAATTTCACTGTGATGTATGGCTGGTTTTGTTCACCGTGAAAACATTGCTTTCAATATGATTTTTGGTTCTGTTTATTATTAAATCTTCCAGATATTATTGTGATTATCCATTAGTTATAATAATAATTATTAATAATAGTAAATAAATAAATGATGTAATAATGAATTTTATTTCATTGTACTTGTTATTAATTTCAATTAATATTATATTTATACTCAGTAATGTTGAAATTATCAATTACCACTGCTCTACGAGCCATGTAAAATTAACTCACTATTCAAACTTTATTATAACATAATAATTCCTTCGGAGTTTTTTTGCAGTGGATGGTTGTTGTTGAAAAAAATTCTAACGGAAATGCGTTGTAAATGGGTAAACTTGATGAGCTTGGGAAAATATTTTGTTTCAAACAATCAGAGAACGCCAATATTTCTTCCGCATCAGGCATAGACCAACATGTTGGTTATGCTCATGAACAGGCCCCACGATGTACCGAAGTGGATACGCCCACCGAGAACGCCCATCGCAAAGCCTTCCGATGCAAAACATCGGCCTGTGTAGGCACTCCTTAAATCAGTTACAGCCAAGTGTGCACATTAAGCAGTCACTGCATAAGCATGCAAAAGCATTTAGGAATGGGAATTCCCGGTATGCAGAAGTAGAAATAAAAATAAGCTTAAAATGGTTATAACTCTTGAACAGAGGGTCACAGCCATGTCCAACTTGGTTTCAGAAAAACTGCAAGAAGCACCTCTACCAACCTCCTGTAAGCCTCTTTTGAGCTATGCTGCAATCTGCCAGAAAAGACCCCAGAAGAAAACCCCTAGTACCTCAGCACTTGCTGCACTTCCTGTCAACCCAGACAGGATGACTCAGAAGTGTGAGAAAACTGCAAGTAAAAAAATGCATGTCATTTCTACCAGTGACAGCCCCCTGAGCACACCTACATCTACAGATTGCCAATTACCCAGCAGCATGGACATAGTGAACTGCTTGGAGCTAGAAGATGGAGAAGATCAGCTTCTGTTGGAGGCGAACCTGGCTGAGTACCAGCCACCAACTGCCCTATCTGAAGACAATCTCTTGTCTATGCCAACCAAGGAATTGTTCAAGTCTCCTGCGAAGTCAACTAAGGATTTATTCAGGTCTCCTACAAGGCCAGCAAAAGATAAATCCAGTCAGCCTGCTGCTACAACCAATGAGGGTGAGCTAGCTAACGAGTTATTAGCTAAATGGATATTTAAGCATAGAACTTGGCAGGATCCACTAGCTTTGCGTAGTGGCTGCCCTCCAGCAGGTTCAACCCCTGCAGCCCTAGTACAAGGGCAGTTACCACATAAGGTTGGTAACCGTGATAGAAAGCTGCCTGCAAAGCCAACTGCTGCTGGCTGCACTTCTGTAGACAGCGTTCCTAGCAAAACTTATGACTTCCACTTGGGGAAACAGCTCCCTCCGGGCCCGGAGCAGCCGCCTACCGGCCCAGAGGCTTTCAGCACTGACCCAGAGGGCTCCATTACCAACCCAGGGTCATCATTCAGCTCGGAAAGAGTTTGACAAAAGTTGTAAAGGGAATCGCCACCCTTTTATGCAACTTTCAAGGACTTACTTTGCCACTCCTCCTTGCAGAGGCCCTACAACCTCTGACCCTTTTCCTGTGGTACCTCACAGTGTCAAACACCACACACCAGTACGGAGTGGTGATCAAGCTCCTGTGCAAAAGTGCGGGAGAGAGGGAGTACGCCGCGAAGACCGGCAACACGCTTTTGGCAGTTCTGCGGCATTCAAAGCCCCAGATAGTGGTGTCAGTAGGTGCAGGGCACCTTCAAGAACTTATGTACCTCCTAAGCCACCTAGTCACTCCACATTGCTACCAAATACAAAATGTGTGAATGAGAGTAATGTTGAGAGTAATTACACATTCAACGTCGAGTGTAGGCGTGAAGCTAAAGTTGACCGTGCGTCTGGTAAAGACACTGGCCACTCCCCCTTCTGAGGAAGGTGAAGCAACAGAGGAGACAACAGAAGAGACTCCAACTGTAAGCGAAGAGACCACGACATCCTGGTCAGCAGGAGGGAAACGTAACGCTACCAGGTAGAGAATGCTCCAATGGGTTTTGGACAAAACAGAAAAGAGACTTGCTTCTCTCCTGAGTGCCACAGATGGCAGAACTTGTACGAAGCGCGACTATGTAGCCAGGAATCCACGACAGATGAGAGTCCATCTGGCGCAACATTACATACGACATTACTGTCTATGCACATTTGCTAGTGAGAGCAGAGACTCTGTGTACTCACATCAAGTCAAGTTTGACTCGCTAGCAGACTCCATGCATTATCAGAAGACTGGGATTACATATACGGTGGACCAACCCAGTTACAGCCGCTTCTGTCAGTTTCTGCGCTGGCAGGGTCCCCCCAAGTTTAAGAATTGTAAGCCCACACAGCTCTCCACCCCTACAACAAAGAGGACAAATTTTCAGAAGAGAAAATATGGGTCGCCAACTCCACCTACTGTGAAGTGACCATCGCTAGCTGACACCCCACTCTACATTCGCCTGCTGGCTACCTACCGTATCCCTAAGCGGACTACGCCTCCAGCCACGACGGACCACCTGTAGCATCTCCTGACTACCGAGCCGTCACATCCACGCTCTGTGCCCAGACCATCCCTACACTTCCAACAAAAGAGCGACTGCCTTGCCAGGGCGATAGAGCAACAAGCATTGACATTAGATAGTAGCCTGAACAACCTGAGGCAAATCCTGTTACAGCAGCAGTTGCCTGCGGAAGAACTAGAGGAAAATAGTACGGAAGCTCGTTTAGTTACCGCAGAGATAGCCCAATTGAGGCAATACGACATTAAAAAACTCTCAATTAATTACATATATAATCTGATATGCCTATATATTATTGTAAATATATACATATATCTGAGTACAGAGTTTTTCCCTCATGTGTGCTTGCTATTTGTTAATAATTAAAGACGTTCTCCACTATTGTCTTTAATGGAGAAAGGTATGTGGTGGAGTTTGGCAGCACACATGCTTTGCACATACCTATACTCTAACCTAAATGTGACTCTGACACTATTAATTGGTCAGACAAGCCTCTCCATGTAATGCTCCAAGAAGCTATCATTTAGAAGTAGACGATTTGCCTTACCGTCCCTGCAGATGTATCACCGACCCTGTAAATTCTATACCGGCCCTGCAGCTTTTTCTACCGACCCTGCAGTGACCTTTACTGACCCGGGATGACCTGCACCAACCCTGCGGTGGCATACCGGGCCGGCAAAAAGATGGCCACCCTAGCCAGAGTTCCAAAGATGATCTGTATTGATTCCTGAGGACGAATCCAAAAACTAACTACCTCCACTTTCTGCCTATCTTAGTTTGTTTGAGCCGAGACCTCACTAGTAGTGAAGTTGCTACCGACTTCTTTGTTGGACTCTGGAGGCCTGACCGACCCTGCGTTACCTCTAGGAGAGAGGTGTTGATTTGCTGCTTCACGAGCTGCGCGCTGTGAACGGCTGTTGTTAGTGGACGGTAGTACGGAAGTAGGACGGTAGTTAGTAAAAAGCACATTACAACTGAGCTAATAGAGCACTAGTTCTGCCTTTTATAGGCAATTTACAGGAAGTGACAGGAAGTAATTATGAGTAGCAACCAATCATATAAGGATAATATATAACAGACAAATGAGCAAACAGATATAAATGGATAACAAATCAGCTGGGCTATGTATGACTGAATAGTTATGGCGCCATGTAAGGGTAGGTGGAGTCACAAACTACTGAGCCAATCACAGCTACTTCCTGTCCCTGGTCTTTAGTCTTTACAAGCCTCTTTTCTTGTTCATTCATCAGGTTTATGTAAGTACAACATGTGCACAGAAGTAGACAACATTAACATCCACAACAATACCACAAGTTTTTAGCGACTCTTGGAAATGCGAGTGCTCAGTGATATCTTAAATAATGGCGGGTGACTTATATTGTGGAACTGAGCAGTGTCAAAGAAGAAACGAAAGGGCTGCTTATGTTAAAGGCACTAATACAGGTATGATAAGAAAGTTCACTCACCAAACTTTCTCCATCTTCAGAAACCTTCAGGCATGGTTTGAAATTGAAAAGACTTACTTGAGGATTTTGTTGTTAGCACTGGCTTTATTTTCACCAAGCAATTTCCATTTCCCACCTCAACAGCAGGCAAATGGAACAATTGGTGTTTTTAGCCATTCCTTCTTCCTGTCGCAATACATGGTTAAGTTATAAAAACTCTCATTGACTATCTACAGAGCTAAGTTGACGGAGTAATTCTTGTGCCTGCAACAAAGAGCCAAAGTAGTAATACAGGAGCAGATCTCTGTCATGGAGTCTAAGGAGCTTAGGAAGGCAAGCACAATCATTTCTGGACATTTCAAAAATTAATTCCCGAAAAATTATTTATAAAAGTTTGCCAACTCACCAATTAGATATTTCTCCATGCCGATGGATACCTTGTTTTCAGTAGCACTTCACCAAATAACAGAAAAGCACAGCGAGATAAAAAAAACGATGCAGCGGTTCGGAGAGTTTGCACTGGCACCGTAATGTACAGATTCTACTGTTGATCAAGAGAATCAAGACTTCTAGGGTTGATGCCTGCCATATGCATTTTTTATAAACATCACAAACTCGATACATTTCTCTTGATTCTCTCAGGGGAATTCCATGACAGTTTGGTTTTATAAAGAGAGAAAATATGATAAACGAATGTAACTCACGCCCATTACTTTGACTACTTCATGTTAGCTATTCAGCATTTTTGATTTATTTTTCACTGTTGAGAACATTATTATTTGCATGCAGATATAGAATTGCGTTAACTTTTTAGATTTTTGCACGTAACTACTGGAAAATCAGCATATTTTTTATATCTGACTTGATATTCATTTTCAAATCTAAGAAATAAACTTTAACGCAATGTCAATCAACTTGAAGTGACAGTAAAATCAGTTATGCATCCTAAACTAGCTTTGCTTCACAATTTCTCGACCTGAATCTCTAAGATTCCAATATTCTGTTGTTTCCTACTGCATTGTTTTATTTCTATCTCCCAAGTTAATGTCATCAGCGCTGTCTTCATCACTCCTGTCCAGGTATCCCAGGAACTCCAGCTCCTCCTGAGTAAGCTCCTGATCATTTATTGTTGCAAAGTGGCTTGATAATTGGTGATCGGTGTCGTTAAAGTTACCAGGTGAATAATTTACCTGGCAAGGGAGATATTCTTTTTTATCAACTTCCGTAGCTGCCATATTACAGTCAGCATTTTGCTGACTTGTCATTTCTTCTAGCGTATTTTGGCTGATTCCTTGATCAAGACTATCCACTATCTTTATATTAAGTTCATCTAGCAGTTTCTTTTCATCACTTTCAGTCCAATCTGTGAGAGTCAATTCAGCAGGTTTCTGCTTCTTATACACTTTAGAATATGGAGCTTGAAGTGAACGTTTTAGAGCAGTTTTCGGCTGTGTTGTTGTTGTTCCTGACTGGAAATATAATGACTCATTAGGCACTCTATTAGATGGTCCTAGATTGCAGGTTCCTGGATTGGAAGGCCCTGGATTGGAAGGCCCTGGATTGTAAAGCCCTGAAATGGAAAGCGCTGAATTGGAAGGCCCTGAATTTTGGCTGATTCCTTGATCAAGACTATCCACTATCTTTATATTAAGTTCATCTAGCAGTTTCTTTTCATCACTTTCAGTCCAATCTGTGAGAGTCAATTCAGCAGGTTTCTGCTTCTTATACACTTTAGAATATGGAGCTTGAAGTGAACATTTTAGAGCAGTTTTCGGCTGTGTTGTTGTCGTTCCTGACTGGAAATATAATGACTCATTAGGCACTCTATTAGATGGTCCTGGATTGCAGGTTCCTGGATTGGAAGGCCCTGGATTGGAAGGCCCTGGATTGTAAAGCCCTGAAATGGAAAGCGCTGAATTGGAAGGCCCTGAATTGGAAGGTGCTGGGTTGGATGACCTTGGATTTGAAGGCCTTGATTGATAAGCCTCAGTAAAATTTGCAGTGCCGATAGTACTAGTGTTTGCTGTGTTACTCCGTTGTGTTACAGTTGAACTTGAAAGAGTAACCATTGGACTGGTTTGCAGTTTCTCAGCATTAACAGGGCACCTAATTGAAACATCCCACACCACTTGTGCATTGTTTGGTATGACAAACGTGCTTCTGCTCAGCAGCTGACGAGTTTCAGTTGTCATGGAGATCTGCAATAGTAAAAGATACTGGATAACTTAGTTCTGTAGTAGAACCATAAGTGGCCAAACATTTATTCGGTGCAGCCAGCACTACAGTCAGAAAACATCCATTTCTGGTTTCTCTCTTTTTGGTGTGTTTTATTGATAAAATAAGTTAAAGTGTCAAAGTTGAAAGAATTAGTAATAGTCAATTTTTAGGCTCTAAAAATTGATGTTTTCATTTGATCTAGTTTTTTAATATTTGTCCAGTAATTAAATTTTTCAATTGTTTTTCTATTTAGTCTTGTAGGTATATTGTTGAACGACAAAGCACAATTTTCTGTTCAGAGTAAAAATACAGTTTTTTGTTGTTTTAAACCAACTCAAATCAAAAACTTTGCATTTTGTATAATTTATATAATTCAAATTTGTAATTTTCAGCAGATTCTTTGGTTATTTGGCTCGTGGTTATGCTTCAAACATAGATAACCAAAACTTTGTGACTGTGGCATTGAATAACATAGAACAAATCCGATTCAGGCTTGGTCAAGTCCTTATAGAAAATTTTATGTACACTCTATGACTACAGACTTATATTATTATTGACTGGTGCAATATTGTAATAGAATTGCATAGTATGGCCCCTATTTCAGCAGTGGAAATCTGCCCCTATTTAACCTCTTACAGTGTTGAATTATCAGTGTGTCAGCTGGCTGTAAGTGCACAATATTGTGAAGGTTTTCCCCATGTTAAGAGAGGAATACGGTCACTGGTACTGCAAGATGCTATGTTACAATGGCTGACTCTGTGTTTCAGTGGTAGCTGTGGCTACAGAGTGCAAGGCTAGAATGTCTCTCTGAGTTAGAAGACAGGATGCTGCTTGTTAGCAGACACAACGGTATTTGGCATCGGCCAAACAGATTCTAATAGATTGAAAGTGCAAGCAATGACTTTATTTCTCCACTTTACTCAACACGCACAAAATTGCTACTAGGTATAACTATAAGAAGTGGTTGTAATGTCTCTAAATACTGGTGTCCGAATACTGAAGGTAGGCGTCTGGCGGTATAGTCTCTTAGCTGGGTGTTCCTACGAGAGTTCAAAGCGTCTTCTTCTCATCCACTTTTGGGAACCTCTCCTCTGTAGTCCTGAACGAATCCTCAGCTGTCTTGGCTATAGCTGGCTAGTGTCCCACTAGCTGAGCACCAACTACTCCTAGACAGTATCTCACAAACAATGTCTGGGCACAACCAAACACTAACTCTAGCTCACTCTAACTGCCCTGCTGAGGTAAAGCAAGTCTATATAAATAAGGCACAGTATCAAGGATGCGTATAAATATATGATTGGTTGAAATTACATAAACAAAACAGCATGAGACACATGCCATGATAAAAATAGCTACTGGAGGCGGGAAAAGTCCTTCCTGCTGGTTGAAGCTAAGCGGTAGTGCAGCTGCACTGCTGTAGGCGTTCAAGCGTACTCCAGTGGTAGTGGATATAGAGGTAGTCTTGAATAGTATAGGTTAAATAATATATGTGTAGTGCCGGCTGTAGATGACGGCAACACTGTGCAATTCCATTACAATATATTCTATCAACAACTATTACCCTTTAAACCAAACATCATGAGTCATTGGACTGTTCTAGTGTGCTTGCCATCAATCTAGCTCATTGATAGCTCTTATAGGCTGAGAGTCAACTAGTTTACACTCTGGATGTAGTAGTAATAAAAAGAAGAAAAAAGGGACTTCCCCAGCTAGGGGTAGACCTCTCTCCTGATTTGATGTTTTAAATATTAACTGTTATTGCTTATCAATGCACTGCTTGATTAACTCTAGAGCATGCATTTTTCCAATGAGCTTGTTTAGTCTTCAATCAATTACATGCCTGTAGTTTCCATCCATTTATTTACATTTTTATTCTATAAGTTTAGCTGCATAGCGTTGTTAGGGCAGAACTGTTTGTGTGCACTCATAGCAATGGGGAACTGGTGGGAGTAATCTCCCCATAGCAACGCACCAGGAAATGCTTCAATTTATCATATAAGTCATCATTAAAGCTTGCTACTAGCCTAATTATTTATTTGTTTTGACACTTTTACAGCAAGTTACTCAGCAAAAGTAAAGTTTCTGAAAACATAAAAGACTTCAACTTATACTTGTTAGCCTGGCTGGTTGCCTTACTAATAACGCAGTGCTAAGCTGATTTGGTACAGTTCGGTGCTGCTTCACAGTACTCTTTAGTGGACAGTAGAATAGACACTGTTTCAGTAGTGTCTATTCTACCGGTCAGATCTCACTCTGTACAGCTCAGATTGTGTGTCCTAACACTGTGGGACAATGTTGTGATAGGCGACCATCTTGATTTGCTGTCAGCACTCTCTCTGTAGTAGTGTCTGGTGAAGGTTGGTGAAAGTCGATTACAATAGTAATGCCATCAATTTTACGACCTGACCGTTAAATTTGATCGCTTACAACATCAATGCTACAAGCATTATTGTTTACAATTAAATTTGTTCAAAAACTAGTGCTTTTGTTCGGAATTAAAAAGTTTTTTTTTATACGAAAGTGTGAAATTTCAGTGACTGCTACAAGCACAACCACACTACCTCAATTTCTTCTGGTAGTATAATAGGAGCAGATTTGCAAAAGAAAACAGACCTGCCAACCTGTAGAAATTGGAGTCGTGTGTGTTTAATGCGTTGCATTGGTCACAGACCTGTCATACACTTTTTGTTAATGTTTTTGTATCATTTTTTTTATTATAATATGTAAGACCATAAAAGACAGAACTTCTAATATATCACACTGTTGTTTTTCGGTATCAATGTATTTTACAGACCTGTTACCGTATATTTATATAGCTGTGTAAATGTATGTTTGATAGGTAATGTAAATTATAATTGACAGTAGCACAGACCTGTCAGATGTTTATTGGTTTATTATTTGATTGAACTGGAGGTTTTCCTCCTGGATTAGACCCCAGCTGACAAGTTTCCTTTGTCTTTTGACTCATTTGTTTTTGTAGGGGATAAAGTGTTATGTTTATTTGATTAAAACTGTGGATATAATGTTATAATATAATATAATAATAGTGTAATAAAGTATATAATAGTAGCATGAAAAGCGTAGATAAATCGAATAACAGTTGAAATGGAAGGTGTATACTAGTAGTGTATGAAACCTATAAAAAACGTCTTTTAGTTTGTAAAATATTCAATGATTTTGCAAGAAACATTGTCACATTTGAAAAGAATGATAGGAGACTTTCTCCAATCCTCAGTTCATTATATTCTGACACACACAGACTCATTCCTAAAACATTTTATATGTTGATATAACTAAAAGCTCCATAGAAAGGTGATGGCGGCGGCGGTGGTGGCAGCGGCGGGGAATGCCGCAGTGGAGTTTTAATGGCTATCTAATTGTTTTCATATACAGTGTATTGTTTATTGCACGTACCAATATTAACTGTTTCTAGAGCTGTGATGGTTGTCTGTGGGATTGTAATTGTCATTTCTCCAATCATCAGTTCGTTATACGAGACAACGACATCTAAACAGCACTACCATTTACGGATTCCACCTGATGGTTGATTTTCTCAAAGAAGGTTTTCACTCGATGAAAAATGTCACGACGAGTGTGGAGATTCAGTTTAGCACCAACACAACTGAAGGTTTGTCCTTGGACACCCACTTTGTAAAGGATGGTGTGTTGGAGACGGTTAGCATTGTACAACTAGCTGTTGCAGGTGTTGTAGTGCTCTAAACAGTAAACAACAGATGAACACCATGTAGATCAGATCGATTTAATCTTCAAAAGAAATCTGCAACGCCAACATTGTCCACTCTGGGGCTAGAGATCAGTTTTGAACACAATATTGCACTTTTCCAACGGGGTGCTTCATATTCAACACTCATTATTTCCATCAACCCAGAAAGCACTGGTTGGCTGTGTACGCTGATGATTCTGGAGCGGAATTTTTTGACTAATCTAGACGTCTTTTAACTTTTTACGCAGGCGTAAATGAGTTGCTAAAGGGACAAAGAAAAAAAAGAGTCATGAGTCACGAGTGCAAACATTTTTATCGACCATATACAGCAATTGCTGCGTATACTTTTGTTAACTGAGAAGCGGAGGATGGAGTATGGATGAAATTGTGAAAAGACTGCTGACCGATCACTCGATATGAAGATTTATCCCGCAGATTCATCCTAGCTGTGAGTTTGCCGGAGACAATGCTTTAGAAGGAATAGATGGAGTACAAGGAACCACTCTGTTAAGTAAGTTGCTAACGAATCTTTGTTCTATATAACAAACAAAATCGTTATAAAATACAAACTAAGGTATTATTTGTCAGGATAACTATGAAACTAATGTGTAATGTCCATGGTTAATGTCGAGCTCAGCTCTTACAAGGGGCAAATAAGAGTCTCTCTCTTACTCGGAAATCAATCTTTAGTTAGATCTAAAAGACATAATATCTAATGAGACTATCGTACGTTGACGCAGGACTTAGCTTAAAATTACTTTTGACCTTGTAGTAAAACGAATAAAACTTACCAGCAGAGATAGAGAATCGCACCCCTTGTTTTGGTAATCAGACAGTCAAGCTGTTGTTTTTTCACTGTTTCTTTTTCGGCTTCATCAAAGTAGGTGAGAAAGTCATGATGCTGCATATCATCTAGCAGATTGGAGGCTTGAAGAAAGGCTTGAAGAGGTGTCAGAACCACGTGTAAGAAATTGAGTTGTCTGTGGTCTGATTCATTACTTTGAATAGAATAACTCGGCATTTTTGAGAGACAACTGCGAAGCTATTTCGGGGAATGTAGATATATCCAACCAATAGCTCCCCGCTTATCATGCATCTGTACTGAGCCACAAGAGTCTTGGCAGTGTTGCCCCATCAAATGTCGCATCTTTTTAGCATTCCCGGTTTTTCATGACACTCTCTGGTGGGAGTTCCTACAGGTGGGCTACGTTGAAATAAGCTTTGATCTGTCTCATACACTTGCCCGCCAACACATTGTATGCATCCTTTGACTTGAAGCAGCCACTGCATCTATGGGCAGTGCCGAAAATTGCTTCTCCAGTCTTCCCTCTCCCATGTAGATCAAAACCACTGGAGATGTCTGCTTAGCTTTATTAACGAGCATTCCTACATCGGTTGAAACATCACTCTTCACTCGGTTTGTCTTCTTATCTTCTCGATAGTTGTAGATGATAGTGCACATCTGTGCATCACAAAGCTTGATGGTAAACATTTGCATAACTGTTGGCATCAGTTGATCTCAAATTTGTGCGGTTTTTCGTAATGTTGTGTTGACGATGTGGGCTTGAAGCATTTAGCAGAGAAGCACTCTTTTGAGTAAGGGCACACATGTTGTCGATGTTGACATTCGGTAAGGGAATGTCGAAGAAGTGCGTTGTCTTCAACATCTATCGTAAATGTTTTTTTGCAGTTCGAGTCTTCTTCATTGTCCATGGTCTCATCATCTTGTGTTTGCTCTTCCAAATTGACAACATGACATTTTATTGCTTGAGATCATAGAGATTTCCAAGAAGGTGGGGATTTGCATTTTTACTTTTCACGGATGGGAGATGACAACAAAGAAACAAATTTCTTGGTCTCTGGCTCTTCAACCATCAATTGACTTTTAGCGTCTTGACTATTCATTCTAGAATTTTGACAAAAATAACAAATATAAATTACTTATTATTAGTTAATTATAAGTTCTAAAAGATCAAACTATTATCAACCAATTCTAAATGAAACCTGACTACAAACAACAAGATTACTTTGATTATTTGAATTATATTTTGACTAGTCAACAACAAACGGCTATCGATTTCATTTAATCAACGCTGGCTCATTATACTAATAGTCTTTGTTATACTCTTTTTACTATACTACTATTTACTTTCTATTACAGATGTTATCCATTTTACAGATGCTTTCTACGCTATTACTGTTATATCAGTTATATACAATTATATCCACCGCTTTAATCAAATAAACATAGCACTTAACCCGCTACCTAAAAAAATGAGTCAGAAACAAGGAGAACGTGTCAACTGGGATCTAAACCGGGAGGAAAACCTCCACCATAAACCAATAAACAACTGACAGGTCCGTGCAACTGTCAGCTAGTATTTACATTACCTATCAAACATACATTTAGAGACCTGTATAAATATATGGTAACAGGTGTGAAAAATATATTCATACAAAATCCAGCAACTATGTAATAGGTTAGCTGGTCTGTTTTTATGGAGAAGCGTATCAAACTAAAACCTTGTATCAAAAAAGTAACACAAACATGTCTGACAAGTCTGTAACCAATACAACATATCTCAGCTAGGGGGTTATGCTGGTAGACCGCAATTTTTGCAGCCACAACTATACAGTCAGCTACTTCAGGCCTGACAATCAACAGTCTACCTCAACTCAGAGTTGACCCCATGCCGGATCGGCACAAACAAGGTGTTGTAAAGTAAGCAATCAACTTTGACAACTGTAACGAGCCCTCGGCTCAAACATGCACACCCAGAACTTTCTGTAGTGTATAAATATATTCTTTGTACATATCAGAACACAAGGTGGCAATCCAATGAAGGACAAGAGAACATACTCATGTCAGGTAATGCAATGAGTGTGAAAAAGTCTTTGAATTTTATAGGCAGAGTTACAGGAAGCATTCTGGAAACTTTCCATCATGCACAGGAAGCATGGCAGGAAGTAATATAATGTATAGAAGGTGGTATTGCCCAATAAGGTAGTAATAAACTAGTTTAAAGTACAATGGCGCCCAGAAGTAGGGGGCGAAGTCCATTGCTAGCTTGTCCAGTGATAGGTTAATACATCTCTTGATAGTTCCTGAGTCTGATACCAGCCTCTGATCCCTGTTTCTCTACATCTAGGGTAGCCAACTCCGGGAGGTGTTCTCTGGAGATACTGGAGCTAGGTTTGGTCTCTCAGGTTATAGCAGCCATCTTGTTACCAACCTGGGATAGCTACCCAGGATCGGGGTAGTAAATACCATGTGCCGGTACAGTGAATCATTAATTTTTAATGCTAAAACAAAGCAATATGTTTACCGCAATAGAACCCGGTCTGGTCTATTGCATCTGAAGGGAGGCATGCCTGTGGTAACCACCATCAGGGGGACCTCTGCCAAGTAGTGGTCACTGTTGGTGTCCTGTAAAATCCACTACAATATTAAACACATGAATCCAACTTCAATATGTTGGCAGGTTCGTTTTCTTGTGCAGATCTGCTCCTCTTATACTACTTCCAGCCGTGTAACATTCAGTGCCAGCCCTGCATGGTGCTCAATACTGAGAGAGCAACAGCAATCAATACATCACTAGTAACAGAGACAATCAGTTGTTTGTTGGTAGTGAAAGTCAGTGCAGGGAGGTCTCTCTGAGCCAAAGAGACATCCTCTTATCACTAAGTACCTGAATAGACAAGTTTGTACACACTTTAGTTTATATAAGTCTATCGCAGTTACATGCCTGTACCACATCTGCAGCAAAATCAGGAAAGACTTGCTCAACTCTGAAGCTGCCTCACTTGGTAGTTATTGGTTGCCACTCAGATCCATGAAACAAGTAACATAGTATATTGTATTACACTCACCCATCCATTAGAGATGACATCCTTGTCTGCTCCATAGGTAAACAACGAGTTGGTCAATGCTTTGTACAAGTACACAGCTTCAACTGCTATCATGTTTTTGAAGCAAACGTTTATTATAAACCCCATGATGAGAAGTGTCTACAAAGTGTTACAGTATGAATACTTGTGAAAGTTTGAAGATATTAACAATTTTGTCTATAAATACAACATAGGTTGGTCAAAGAAAACTGATACAACTATAATAAGCACTTAATGTGAAAATCAACCACATCAAATTCTATGTTATATCGAATAGTAAGGTTACTGCTTTTGTAGACCTAGATTGATTGTTAACAAATAGAAACATTGTGTACAACTATATAATATAGTGTAGTTATTTCCTGTGGAGCAATATTAATTTAGTTGATGTTATCAAACCTCAAAGTTAGTGGACAAAGAAAAAACCTGGTGCGGAGTTTTGTTCAGTAACAACTGGTTATCATTGTGTTACTATCATCTGCAACCATTAAATGCTTTTCAATAACTACCCCAAATGATTGTTCATGGAAAAATATTGTTCTTCTAGTCAGTTCAACTGATTAGCTTTTTTGTAAATGGAAAATTGTTTCGAGTTGATTTTTAGCGCAAGCTGTAAGCCGTACTCTGCAACAAAAGGTAGAAGAGGCCAGCTCTTGCACAAGAACATGTGCCAAGCCAAACTGCCTTAGTAAAAGAAGCAGGTGTAGCTAGCTGAACTTGCTGAACATTCAAAGCTTAAGCGCAATAAAATAACAAATAAATACCCACGGTCAATATTTGGTCATATGTAATATAAACTGTGCCCATCATTATATCTTTCAATATTTGGTCAAGTTTGTAAACCTGTGCGGAGAAAGACTGTTCAGTACCAGCAACATTAAGTATGTCTTTTAGCAAAGCTTGAAACGCTTCCGCTTGGTAGATCTTTTCTCCTGTCGGTGTAATAAATGCATAATGATATTACATGTCAGAGATCAACATTGTGATTGACTGATTTTTCAAGATTGAAATTAAATTTACTATTTTAAGTTTCATTAAAAGTGAAACTGATGTTTAGATGGCTTCACTTGACATGAAACTCAATATTTCACCTAAAGTCTTCATCAACCAGCCAAATGGCCTGTTATGGAGGCAAATCCTGAGATTTTTGCTTTGAGGGAACTGCCTAAAATCATCATCAGGTATTTCATCTTTATCCAGTCTAAAACAGAGCCATGAAGTCATTGCTATCTGCCTCTAGAGTTGCTTTGTAAGGGAGTCTCAACCCATTTAAATGCTTACTTGAATAGTATTGTATGAGCAATTCAATCCATATTTGTGTTTTGGTTGCAATTCACATCAGAGCTGCCTTACAATTTAGACTCCTGTTGGTGCCTATAATCAGATAGTTTTTATTGCTCTCATTATGAATTTAGTTATTCTATTCTATTTTTGGTGTTCAGAGAGCAGTGCAATCCCCAGTTCTTTCTAGTCATGTCAGAGATCTATCCCTTCTGAAACATGCTCTCTTGGTTTTATGTCATGGATCAAGCTTGTTGATTTCAAATTAGTCAATGCATCTTAGTTTGGTGTTTTATTGATTCATAAAGTTGCGTTTTGTATTTGAACCATTTTGCCCTTTCTTTATAATAGGTAAAATACAATACAGAGTAAAATCTTCATAACATCTTCAATAAAAAATATATGATTAGAGGTATCAACGGGAGTCTAAACTGGAAGGTAACTCTGATGTGAATTGCAACCAAAACACAAATAAGGGTGGAACTGCTCAAATGAAACTGCTGCTGTCCTATAGTCATTGTTTGCCTTGCATGCAACCGTATCACAAAGTCTAAGAAGCATTTGAGACAAACTAATATGGTCATAACAAAGATTCAACCTGGATTGAACATAGGCACAGATGACATCTCTGGTTAACGGATTTTTGAGCAGTGGTTTGAATTGAAGTGTAACGTCTTCCTTTGGTAGTCGGTTCATCGGGCTTTTATTTGCTGCGAATACAGTTTTCCACGTTTCTGGTGGTTGATATATCGGACTGCCAACTGAGCCATCTAAATGGATTTCCAGTATGGGTATATCTTGTAAAAAAATCAAACTGTGGTGTGTGATTAAATTGAGGGGTCTGCTGTTGGACAGAAGCTCATCTTTGTTCTTCACCCAGTCTCTCTGAGTAAACAATAAAGCATGTCCTGTCAACCTCGTATACTTAAATTAAAAAAAAGTTGATTAGTCTAGCAAAATCGAGTTCAAGTTTTTGGAGCTTTCTTTCTGGTCCAAGGTTTTCTTGCTTAGATATTTCTGTGTGCCATCTATTCTAACAGCTTTAAAATTTCAATTAACCAATTTTAGAAGCAAGTACATACAAAGTAATATCAGGTGGTGCTAGTGTAGTGAATTTTTTGGGAGTAAAATCACTAGCTGAAGTCGGTAGCAATCTGACGGTATGCTGCCACCAGTTGTCATTAACCTCGACACAACAGCAGGTTGATACTACAGCAAAACAGAAGTGGAGGAGGCTGAGATGCATAACTCTGTACTTTAGAGTAGATATGCTTTTATTATTCCATAAGAGTACCAGTACGCAAAAGTCCCCATACATCTCTGATTATTATGAAAAAAGTTCTGCCTTTTAAAGGCAAATCACAGGAAGTAATATGAGTAATCAACGAATAGTATAATAGTAATAAGGAATGCAGCAATCAAACAGGTAAATAAATACAAACGAATCGAGAGGGTTATATAGTTCTAAAGAGATATTGCGCATAGAATGCTTTCCACTTCTTGTCGTTGGTATTTGGTGTTTTTAGTCTCTGTTCCTTGTATTTCAGTAGGGTTATGGGTAGTTATTTCCACGATAAGGTCTTTTGCTTCTCTTAGGCTACTTTCTGTCTCTCAGTTTATGCTGAATCACTTCCTGCTGGCCCTGCATGGTGCATACAGGGTAGGTACTGACTTAGACAGGGTCAGTACTAACACAAACAGGGTCGGAACTGACTTATACAGGGTCGGTACTGACTCATACAGGGTCGGTACTGACTCATTCGCAGGGTAGGTACTTCAGTACTGATTATTCTAGTTATTCAGGCCATCTAATGGCTATAGAACGGATGCCAGAATGTTTGTACTCTGCATGTGCAGATGTTAGTGTCATGAAAGTCCCCTACACTATAGTTAAACAATACATTGACTAGCATTTCGACGCCCGGCCACACTAGTACATTTTTTTTACATATTGATGTAATGAATTACATTGAAACACGCGTGTGCTGTTGAGTGTTTATTGTTTAGCGCCCTGCGTCAAAAATGGCACTGTGTTGTGGATTTCAGTGTTATCTACTTTTGCTTCTAGCCGCTAGGTAGCTGGAATGGTCAAAATCAATCATACCAGATTGACCGATCCAGCGTATGACTCAGTACCAACCCTGTATAGGGCAGTGCCAACCCTGTAGAAAGCTATACTGACTCGGTATGACTCATTACTGACCTTGCAGGGCCGGCAGGAAGTGACTGAGCCTAAAATGAGAGTTAAAAAGTAGCCTGGGAGAAGCAGAAGGACATATCTGGGAGGTAACCACCTGTAAATTAGATGAAAAGACTAGATCAAACGCTGATAAAGACATGAGACCAGGGACAGGAAGTGGCCGGAACTGCTATTGGCTAGATAGCTCATAACTCCCCCTACCTTTACTTGTTCTTGTTAATTTGCTCATTGTACATTACCCTTATGTGATTGGTAATTATTTAGTATCACTTCCTGTAAATTGCCTATAAAAGGCAGAACTTGTGCCTTGACAGTCATGTGTAATGTGGCTTTTACTTCTCGTTTTATTCTGGATGAATAAATACTGTAATGGATTCCGGTCTGGTTACCACGGACATCCACTATGCTCAAGTATTCTGCCTCTCTCCAGAGGGAACACTGTACTGCTCGACAGTGACAACTGTGTTCAGGGTAACAGAATTACCCTGTATAGCAAGAGCCCATGGCTCAGACAAGCAATACGGCGTAGTGCTTGTGTAAGTGGCTATATTCTCAATGACAAAGTCCTGAGGGTAATTATTTCTCTAAGGTGTTTGTGGCAAGACATGAGAATGAATGCAATGGATATATAAAAAGTCTCTCCTTTTATAGGAGAGCTCACAGGAAGTAATTAGCATATTACATATAACAGCGATAGTACAGGAAGTAATCTGACCAATACAAAAGCGTATATAATTAGACAACCAATCATGCAATCAATAGGGATTAAACACATAAGGCGCCAAGTGGCTAAGGGCGTACTCCTGTCTCCTACTGGCCAATCAGACTGTCTTATAGGGTTCCAAGGCTCTAGTTAGCTTGGGGTCCTGGTTACCCCAGATGTTAAGGTAGGTAGCTTTGGTTCCTGGCTTGGTGAGAAGTCCTAGCTGTTTTTGAAGTTCCTTAGCTATGGAAGCCATCTTAGACCGGCCCTGTGTCAGCATACCGGCCCTGCAGAGGTCACTACCGACCCTGTAGAGGTTACTACCGGCCAGGTACCAGCCATGTGTACTGTGCTACCAGCACAGTATGGCTTTGCTACCGGCACAGCATCATACCGATGGCCGTAGGCGCATTGCCAGCGCATGGAGTGGAGAAGTGGTGTAGCAAACCCCCTGTTTACTATTATTTTTCGTCAAAATCTACCGCAATACATAGTTACTCAACAGAAATGAGTTATGCGTCTGAGCCGAGGGCTCCTTGCTGGTTGTAGAGTTGGGGATACTCTTGCACACATCTTTTGGTACTATACCGACCTGCTGTTGCCACAGGTTCAACGGCAACTGGTGGTAGCATACAAACCGACACTAGTTAGTGGCTTTTAAGCTCCCAAAGTCCACTACAGCTGTTTACCGTGAACAAGGACCGTTGGCATTCATTAAAAATCTCTGCTTTTGGGTTGGCTCATAAAATAAACAGCAAGTCAAACGTTGATATTTCTTTTATCAATGCAGCAACAGGCTCACTCAAAACTTCTAGTAGCCAATCAAGGCTATTGGTTATTTACACCCACAATAGTGTAGCTGGCTGGGTGAGTGACCAGGAATGATAGTAAATGACGTTTGTTTGCAAACCCGCTAGCGCTACCAGACCATTAGAAAAAGGAAAAATATGTATAAATGGCAGCAAGCTGAGATGTAACAATGTTTGTAGAAAGTGTGCATCAAAGGAGCTAAAGGTATGTACACCAATGCTCATGTGCTCAGAGAGCGTAACGTTTTATGGCTGGTTAGGATAAACATATTCTTTCCAAGAGCAAATCACAATGTTTGTTCATTTATATATAAAATTTACAACAAAATGTTCGATTATTTCACCACATAGTCATGACATGAAATACATTTTAGTTCACAAGCCATTGAAGTATTGTTGAGTTCTTGACTCAGAGCTACATACATAGACCCAGCTGAGAACTGAGAAATGCTTCAGGGTGGGCGAGAACAGCATTCTTGTTGTTGATTTTATAAACAGCACAGCTAGGCTTTCGTTACCTTTCTTCAGTGACTCGTAAACCATATCTGTACCGATGAGAAATATCTAAAGCAAACACAAGATTTCAATAAGTTCTTCAACGCCTGAAGATTTTTACCCCTAAAGAACTAAAATGCACTCGACGTTAAAGATTGTTTTTGGTTTGCTTATGGTTTACATGCTGTCTTCAATAGAAATCTTCCACTACAGTATTAGCTATCTAACAAGTAAAGTTGACGTACAAAAAATTTAGTTTCCATTCTCACGTACAACCAGCCTGTCTCATATTGTTTAACAAAACAACAACTTTCTGTAATTGAGCCATAAAATAGCCCTCAAAAACACAAATAGTCAAATTACTGACACAACGGCATCCACTTTCCTACTCTCCAACACTTCGGGGTCTATCCCGAGTAGACATTAGCAACTTCACAAGGTCCACGACCCAGACACACTGCACCAGAGTCTACACAATTATGTACTTTATAATCCAAATCATATTAGCAATACATAAGGGTACTTAAACACAATCCACAAAACTTCTACTTGTAAAGCAGCACAGGAGCTCCTTTTATAGGAGAAAGGGATGAACCAATCACATGTAATAATAGAAATCAATGCATCAATCAAAACGTACAATACAATTCGTTAAATAATACAAGCCAATGATAAAGGTGAGTACATGGCAAACAACTCTGGGCTGCTTTTCTGCTCTTTATAGGGTCATGGAAAGTTTCCACTCCTTATTTGGTCCTTCACCTCCTTCGTCTCTGTTCATGGGCTTTCCATCTTCAGTCTTCAATTTTTAGAGGTGGGTATCTAGTCCTTTGGGTCCCATGCCATTTGAATTAGCCATTTTTTTTACTGAACCTGGGTATTAACCCGGAGTGAACCAGGGTAGGTTTTCAATGTATATGTGTATAGGATACAAGGTCTCTACAGGGCAGGGGTAGCCGGTCTCCGAAATTCGGGGAAATATAGATTTGTACTGAAGGGGGGAAGGCTCTGGGGTTACTTAAACTTCTGTGGTGACAGGGTAAGGGGTGTGGGGAGAGTTTTAGGGTGGGAGGAGGTGGGAAAAAGGCTCGTTTAAACACTCATGCAAATCTTCCACAATATGCAAGCCCCACCCAATACTTGGTGCATTTTTTTCTGCTATTGGTTGTCACAAATTCCACACCTACTATCATTATCCAGTCATCTTGTTGCAGTCTACCATCTCTTGGTAGAAAGAACTGGGCTATCATGCTCTTGTACACCGCTGTCATAATCCTCTCGTTTGAAGTCACAAATACGTGTTTGACGAAGCACTGCAGTATGTTTTCATATTGCTTGTGGCTGCGTAGCATGAGTTCTGCATAATTAGAAGCAAACCAGTTTATAGTAACTTTGTAATTGATGAAACAGTAAAATAGGCTTTTTTTACTGTTTTATGACTTTATATTAACAAACAGATCAAAGGCTACGTACATTTAGTCTTTAAAGAATGGTTTTAGGTGTTTTCGCGACTTGGATCAATGAACATCTGCTATTAATCATATTTGGGATCCACATCAGTTGGCGGCAAACACATCGATCCAGGCGTTAAAATTTTATTGTATAATAATAAGAAATAACATCCATCGATGCGGATCAGATGTGAATCAATAAAATTCCAGTATGCATTGTAGCGAGCATAGTTATTTTCACATGTATAAGCAATTCATCAGCGGCGGTTAATGTGTCGTCGATTCTTCATTGACACTATTAGCATGATGCATCGGTAAGTAGCAGATAGTGGTAGCGAGTCAAAGAATAACAGCTTTACATTTGTCCGGTTGACAATGTTTATTTCAAAACAATTCATTCTTGATTAACTATAACATTAGTCTTTACTGTTTTAACAAAATAGCTCTGTTTTTCATTATTGTGATCAATCTATTTCCAATATATAAATATTGCACATGGAAATCATAATAATCAATAATAATAAACATATATATAATAATTAATAATATATAACAATGAAATGATAAATTATACCGAGAACGAACTGCTTTGAAACAAACGTCACCCACGTGGGTATATATCATTTTTTATGTTATGGATCGGTAGTGTTCGCAACCTATGAGTATGCCTCGCAAATTAATATTTTGTTGCTCGTGGGGATGGTATTTTGCGATCCATTAAAAACATTGCTACCGACCCATTCGCATTAAATAAATTGCGAAAAATATTATTTATTAAATTTATTGTACGGATCGATCCAGGTCGCAAAAACACCTTTTGAAGATAAAAGAAGTTATTTACAATTACACATTGCTCATACATGAAGTTAGAAAATCTGGTACTAATTAGTATTGATTAACTGACTCAGTTAGGCTGCTCTCATACACTTCTCATACACACATCTCACCATACTTCTCCAGAACTCGCTCTAGCTCAGTATCACAGAGTGCATAAGAATCTATGTATTCTTCAGTAGAAAGCTTAATAAACTCTTTTACTTTGGTTATGTTCTTGTTACAGGCACTTGACTCCAGCCTACAACATGCAAATACACATAGATCACCTAGTAACACACATACACCCCAACTAGCAATGAAAATGTCTAATCCTCTTGCGTTGTCTTCTGAACAAGAAAGCTTTTAATTATGGTGAACTCCTGGCTGAGACAAATGATAAATACATGTCTATATGGATAGTTTATTACATATATTATACATATTACATATAATATATATTTTACATTATTTATGCAGGTAATATATATGTTAAATATACACATAATATACGTATTATGTATATATTATGTATATTATATATACACACGTATCATATAGCCATGGCTCATTTAAAGCAACTAGTGGTGGAGAAAGCAAAAAAACACTTACAGATGTTACTAACTAAGACTGTGGTCGCTTTTACCAGTCACCACATGTGACCGCTACTTAACAAAGGTCCCTCCGATAGTCTGCACGCATCAGACAACCCTAATTGAGCAATCCAACAAGCCATCAATTGATTGCAATCACATTAATAGCTACAATAGCGATAGAATAGACATCTAGTGATATACCCACCCTGTATAAGCCTATTTCGGCCCTGCATCATTACTACCCCAGGACTGGGTAGCTATACTGGGCCTGTACCAAGATGGCTGCCATGGCCTACAAAAGGAAACATAGCCTAGGGACGTTTAGGACCTTAATCCGGGTGATTACCATCCTCAGAAGTAAAGAACCCACGATCCAAGGCCGTAAAGGAGCACGAACTATAGGAGAGAGGAATACTCAGCTATTACTGGCTGGAATGCCCATAGACTCCGCCCCTTACTTCTGGGCACCAGTTTCCTTTAACAAAATTATCTGTTTATAATTGGTTAGTATTTTTACATATTCTGTTGTTGGTTAACGCTTGTATTTCCTATGTGTGATTGGAGTGTCAGGCAAACTATGCCAAACATTTTTTCTCACTTCCTATAACTCTGCCTATATAAGGCAGACTTCTTTCAATTCATAGCAGTGCATTACAGCATTTCAAAGCATGTCATTGTTGTGTTTGCCACCTTTTATTCTGGATGAGAGCAAATGCTTATACTATCCAAAGCTCTGAGTGTATGTCTGCGCCGAGCGCTCGTTACAGCTGTTACAGCCGGGAGTTCTCCTTTACAATTATTTGCAAGTGCCACTCCGGCACAGGATCACCTCTGGGAGAGTTTGTCTATCTATTCTCAGGCCTTGAGAGGCTGACTGTCTTTTTGTACCGGCAGACAGCAGTTTGCCAGGTGACAATCCTAGTGGAGAAGTAGCAGGACACCAAAATCCGCTACAATACTAATTCTAACAATTGCATATTGTAATGGAATTGCACAGAGCAGCCTTTCATCATAAGCCGGTGCTACACCTATGTATATACATCTAATCTACTCAAGGCTACGCTTGGATGGATACAGAGTGCAGCTGAACTATCGCTCACCCCAGCCAAACTCAGGAAGGACTTTCCCACCTTTAGTGACACTTCTTCCATCTCTATTTAGTTGTGACTCATCATTGAGTGTGCCAGCTATTGTATTGCTTTTTGTACCTCCCTGGGGGTAGTGATTTTATTCAATCATATATTTATAGCTTGCTTGATATATTAACTTGTATAAATAGGCTTGCATTGTGCCCAGAAGTTCAGTTCTTAGTTCTTGATTAGCGCTAGAGGAAGACGCTTGAACACACAGAGACTCAGGAGAGACTAGCAAATGGACTGTTAATCATTGCCCATAGTCATACCGTTTATTCTGTACTTGTGCAAGTATTCATTTATGTGCGTATCGTCGACTTTATTGTATTGTAAAAGTAGCAATAAAACCATTGTTACCATCAACATTGTGAGATCTGTGCGGCCGGTTGCCCTATACACACCTGTGCCTGCTCTAGTAGCAGCATCCAATTCTATCCTGTATCAGGATAGACCAAACTGCCTTGTCATTTCTGTTGCCACGCTACCACGTAAAGCAAAAACAAGTAAGCCTAAATAACCACTCTTGCAAGTACCTGTAACCGTGACCTCATACACCGCGGAAAACTGTTACAATATTTACATCATTTTCTATTTAAATTAAATATGAGCCAGCTCAGTAAATACTTTCATCAAGATATCCCCTGTCCTTTTGGATTGATCAATAGCATAATTTGATAAAATTTGGCAATGCTAATCAAGCTTGTTCAGAATAATTTAGAAAAATGTTGATTAGATAATATGGGAGATGAAAAAGTTTTTAATGAGTTTTCGAACAGTTTGACCTTCATAACATGTATGAACCAAGGCTTAACTTTTTGGGCAAAATTAAGGTGTGGCTACACAACACCAATTTTTGGTGCCAATGTACCTATACAATGAATCTTGATGGTGTGCAGGTGGCTGAACAGGCAAATGAAGGGTGCCAATGCATTAGAACACGTCGGTGAGCTGCGATTCAACTAGCCAGCTGCATGGCACAAAGCGCACGATTTTGCCTGTTTCAGTTCTGAGAAAAAAGTATTTGCTTCCCCGATATTGTTACAGTAATAGAAATAATTAAAAAACAACTTCACTGTGATGTATGGTTTTGTTGTTCAGCATGAAAACATTACTAATAATAATTTTGTAGGTGGTATTTATCATTAAATCTTCAAGATATTGTTATTATTCACCCTTTGTTTCATTGTTGTACTCGATAATAATTTAATTATTGTTATAAATATGCGCAGTAATGTTGAAATTATCAATTATCACTATTCTATGAGTCGTGTAAACAAATTCAATGGACTGATTTGTCTTTTGGTAAATAAGAACATCGAAATTATTTTGGTGCAAGGAAATGGAGGTTCATTCAAATGTTGTAAAATGCACATTTTTCTGAGTTTGAAGTAGATACTATTGATGAAAACTTCTAGTGGAAATGTGTTGTAAATGGTTTAACTTGATAAGCTCAAGAACGAATTTTGTTTTAACCATCAAAGGGTGCCGAATTGCCTCCGGCACACTCTGATTGGTTACCATTATTTTTCAAAAAACCAAATGTGCTACTATGAAAACTGTATGATCGTTGTGAGTGACCTTGACATAAGAAGCCAGCCAGTAATAAATAGATATCGCAACCGACAAAATTCCCAAACCTATAGAACATAGCTTGATCACAACGAAACAGAAATATTTGCTGCATTTGCTTAGGAGCAATTTTGCTTGGGCTAAAAAAGTAGTTTCATTTACAATCTCATCAAAGACTCTTCTCATGGGACTAGGTCTTAAGGTTTTGCTTATTCAAGCGAACTTCACAAAACTTCAAAAACACGTTGATTATCAAACAAGCAATCATGTTTGACATCATAGCTGTTAAATGGGTGATAAAAGATCAGTGAAACTCTTACTCTAAATACGGATATGATGTAATAAATAATGAAAGCTAAATAAAACTTATTATGGACTACAATGTTAAGAGTATGAAGCAAACTTAAAAGCAACCACAACTTGGATGTTAATTATGTTCAGTAGTCAATTTACTCATTGGAGAGGTCATGGCCTTTAAAGTGTAAACAAACTTGGAGAGACCATTGGTTCACACACTATACAGCTCAGTTTTTATTTTTAGGACTTGAGCAGCTAAAACTGGCAAACAGCTATTATTTACAAAGCTTACTTTTGAGTTCTGTTTCTAGCTGAGAACCCCTTCCCCATATTGAGTTATAACTAACCTTTTAATGCAAACAAATAGAAGCACCTGTCTGGAGGAGAAGCGTTGCTCTTTTCTTGGCACTGGTCCAGCCAGGCTGCCATTTAAAGGCATTCTTTGTGGCAGCATTTCTGTGCTTTGAGCTGTTAACTATTCCCTGTCCTTTGACTATTTGATTTGATAATGCGTTAACAATCTAATAAGAATTTTTTATGGCATTCTTGGTGAATGTTTGAGCATCTATCAACTAAACATCTCACATATTTCAATAAATTAACTGTAAATGCAATTGATTGCAGTATAATGAGAGCCATGCAAATGTTGGGTGGGTGGCCATATCAATAATATTTGATTAATGCAGACTGAAAACAAATCGTTTTAATTGCTGGCCAAATGAATTGTTTACTAATGTAAAAACTGGAAGTAGTTGTTCGTACTACAAAAAACCAAACCCGCTATTCATTTATCTCGAGAATGGCCTTAGCTGTGGGCACACAGTCCTTTAACCACACACGATATGGAATATTAATGTCGTAGTTTAAGTGTGAAGGCGCTAGCTAAACAAGCACAAACCTGTTTGGTTGAAAGCACTGGTACCTTGTATAGATGAAGAAGATGATTCAGGCACTCTCTCTTAGTCAAGACCAACGCGCTGAGGATTACGAGCTAAGGACTATCGTTTGGCATCATATATCTATATTTATAATTAACGCTTGAATATTGGCGGCTAGCCAGTTCTCATTCCACCTGCCTATGTATGTATTTTTTTATGCTTAGCCAACCCATTGCGATTCATCTTTCTGTAGTGTCAGTTATTATTGGAGCCAATCATATGCTTTACTTTTCAACTACTATGTTTTCCTATAAATTGCGAGGCATTTAGCCCAGCGCTCAGGGTTGTTTTAGATTTGCTTAGAGTTAGTCAGAACTAGTTTAGCTTAGGCAGAGATAGTATCTAGTGAGAGAAGTGTCAGCGATTGCTTGTGCCGACTTAGTGTTGCCTAAGTGTACAAGGTACTGTACGCTTGAAAGACTATTTATCCGGCAAGCTTTTGTGTTGTAACTAATAAATTATTATTAACCTGAAACTTCGTGTAGTTAGTGAGGCTGGTTGCCTGCATCACTATTGCTCCTATATTAACATCCGGGTCTGTCTGCTATACAGACCTTCTACAACAGAGAGCCTATACTACCACACCGGTAGTGCCTACTGTTCGTATATCAACTGCCTTTCACAGAGAGCCTACGCTACCAGTGTATTTGCACTCTGTATTACCGTAGTGTTATAATACAGTACAGGCACTTTCTAACAGTTGTCGGTGAAGGTATTCTCGAACTCACAAACAAAATCTTCTACAATATGTAGGTGAATTTTCTTATACTGAACTAAATCACAGTGAATTGCTACCACACAATACAATAGATTGCTATTCCAACTTCACCATGGGAGGGCACAAACAGCAATGCACACACAATCACAGCGCAGCTATATTTGTAAAGCTGATAGTGCCAAGTTATGCAAATGAGCAGTTGAAAAATACAGTCATTCCATTGGCTTAAATTAACCAGCTGTAACAGTAATATAGAAACAAACGTGACAGAAATAAGCAGAGGCATTAAGAGTATGCATGACCTGTTTCGTCAAACAAAGTACAAAAAAGAATAGGTGTTTGTAATTCAATATGTCGCGAATGGAATGGAACATTAGTTTAGAACATCATAATTATTCAATGAAATGTTATAGTTTACGAACAATTCATAGAGAAAAGAACTTCCGATTTTCAGAATGATCAAGAAAATAAAATTGAAGAGCAACAAACTGGAATAATTCGTAAAGCTGTTTTTCAATTTATTAAACTTTGAATGACTGCAAAAATTTTGAACTATTTTTCTAAAGATATAAAACCGGTCTATGAAAAAAAAAATCTCTTCTCTCGTTAAAACATATTTAGTGGGAAGTTTTATTCGTGACCTACGAACAACATAAATAAACGCTCATATGATCACTTTGTGTATTCAGTGAGCCATTTTTGTTATCTCATGAGCTCCAAAAAAAATGAATCGTATCAATTAAATTTATTGTGGGCCTGATTCTTTTTATTGCAATATTCGAGCAGAAATCGCAAATACTGTATTTATAATCAAGTTGTTAGCACAATTCAAATCATTCAATCACAGCGAGGTAGTTTTTGCAAGCTGAGGGAAGTTTCTTTCTCATCTTCACTTGTGTAGATAGACTAGCCACAGCTAATAATGTTATCAGCAAGCTTGATCCAAAGCTCGCTGGTGCATCCAAGATGACTTATTTTGGAGTCAATGAAAATGTATCAATTTAGATTTAGCCAACAGCTGCAAGTGTCACTTATGGTAGGTGCACATTATTACCACAGTTATAGCGGCCACGCTATGCAACTCCATGACAATAAAAAGCGCACTAGGAACTCCTAAAACCAAAATTTGATGGGTATCTTCATTGGGATTCTTTATTCCTGCTGCAATGGCTTTCAGTAGACTTAAAACTAAATGAATTGCCCAATCAGATTTGATATAATTGCATTCAATTTACTATAACTAGTTGCGACCACAACCTGAAGATGATGTAGAGCTTTTGAGGTCAATGGTTTTTTTGACAAGCTTCTGAATCAGTACTGAATGGGTCTACAAATTGTCCAGTACACCAATCTGCAGCTTAAGACTTGATTATTCAGAAATATCCAAAACTCCGAAACAGTGAAGAAGATTCGAAGTGATACCGTGGTGTCGTAGTAGACAGTGCAAATCTACTACAGTATTTAACTTGCTCTCTTTTCAGAAACCTTTACGGGTTGTTTGAAAATGAAAAGACTTACTTGAAGATTTTGTTGTTAGCACTGGAATACTTATTGGCTTGAGTTTCACAAAGCAATTTCCATTTTTTTATCTCAACAGCAAGCAGATGGAGCAATTGGTGTTTTTAGCCATTCCCTCTTCCTGTCGCAATACATGGTCAAGTTCAAAAAACTCTTATTGATCATCTACAGAGCCAAGTTGATGGAGTAAATATTGTGCCTTCAACAAGGCACCAAAGTAGTAATACAGGAGCAGATCTCTGTCGTGGAGTCTAAGGAGCAAAGGAAGGCAAGCACAAACATTTCTGTACATTTAAAAAATTAATTCCCGAAAAATTTATATATAGAAGTTGGTTAACTTACCAGTTTGATATTTTTACACGCCGATGGATACCTTTCTTTTGTAACGCTTCACCAAACGACAGAAAAGCAAAGTGAAATGAAATAAAACGTTGCAGCAGTTCGGAGAATTTGCACTGGCACCCTATTGCACAGACTCAACTGTTGATCAAGAGAATCAAGGCTTCTAGGGTTGACGCCTGCCATATGCATTTTTTATAAACTTCACAAACTTGATACATTTCTCTTGATTCTCTTGGGGGAATTCTATGATAGTTTGGTCTTATCAAGAGAGAAAATATGATAAACGAATGCAACTCAAGCACATTAATTTGACTACTTCATGTCAGTTATTTAGTATTTTTGATTTATTTTTGTCCGTTGAGAACATTATTATTTGCATGCAGATATAGAACTGTGTTAACTCTTTAGATTTTTGCACATAACTACGGGAAAATCAGCATATTATTCATATCTGACTCGATGTTATTTTTTAAATGTGATAAATTTTAGCGCAATTTCAATCAAATTGAAGTGACAGTAAAATCAGTTACACATCCTAAACTAGCTTTGCTTCACAATTTCCGGATCTGAATCTCCAAGATTCCAATATTCTGTTGTTTGTTATTAGATTGTTTTATTTCCATCTTCCATGTTAATGTCATCAGTGCTGTCTTCATCACTCTTGTCAATGTATGCCAGGAACTCCAGCTGCTCCTGAGTAAGCTCCGGATCATTTATTGTTGCAAAGTGGCTTGATAGTTGGTGATCAGTGTCGTTTAAGTCACCGTAATTGACCTGGCACGGGAAATAATCTTTTTGATCAACTTCTGCAGCTGTCATATTACAGTCAGCACTTTGCTGAGTGGTCATTTCTTCTAGCGTACTTTGGCTGATTCCTTGATCAGGGCTATCCATTAGCTTTATATCAAGTTCATCTAGCTGTTGCTCTTCATCAATTTCAGTCCAACCTGTGAGAGTCCATTCAGCGGATTTCGGCTTCTTATACACTTTAGAACATGGAGCTTCAGGTGAACGTTTTAGAGCCATTTTCGGTTGTGTTGTTGTTGTTCCTGACTGGAAATACAACGACTGGTTAGGCACTCTGATAGATGGTCCTGGCCTGCAAGGTCCTGGATTGGAAGGCCCTGGATTGGAAGGCTCTGGATTGGAAGGCCCTGGATTGGAAAGCCCTGGATTGGAAGACCCTGGATTGGGATGCCCTGAATTGGAAAGCCCTGAAATTGAAGGTCCTGGGTTGGATGACCTTGGATTTGAAGGCCTTGATTGATAAGCCTCTGCAAAATTTGCAGTGCCGATAGTACTAGTACTTGCTGTGTTACTCCGTTGTGTTACAGTTGAACTTGAAAGAGTAACCATTGGACTGGTTTGCAGTTTCTCAGCATTAACAGAACACCTAATTGAAACATCCCACACCACTTGTGCGTTGTTTGGTATGACGAACGTGCTTCTGCTCAACAGCTGACGAGTTTTCTTTGGCATAAAGATCTGCAATAGTAAGAGATACTGGATAACTTAGTGCTATAGTAGAGGGTATAACATGTAGGTGGACAAACCTTTATTTGGTGCTGTCAGCACTACAGTCAGAGAACATCCATTTCTGGTTTCTCCATTTTTGGCGTACTTTATTGAAAAATTTTCTGGATCTCATAAATAAGTAACAGTGTCAAAATTGGAAGAATTAGTAATTGCCAATTTTTAGGCTCTAAAAATTGTTTTTTTCTTTTGATCCAGCTTTTTAATATTTGTCAAACAAATAAGTTTTTTAATCGTTTTTTTATTTAGTCTTGTAAGTATATTGTTGAAAGACAAAGCACATTTTTCTGTTCAGAACAAAAATACAGTTTTTTGTTGTTTTTAACCAACTCAAATCAAAACCTTGTATTTTGTATACTTTATATGATTCAAATTTGTAATTTTCAGCAGACCTTTGGATTGGTTGGCTTGCGGTGATGCTTCAAACATAGATAACCAAAACTTTGATACTGTAGCATGGAATAACGCTAGAAAAAATCCGATTCAGGCTTGGTCAGGTCCTTATAGAAAGATTTATGTTCATACATTGACTACAGACTTCCATTATTATTATCTAGTGCAACATTGTAATAGAATTGCATAGTATGGCCCCTATTTCAGCAGTGGAAATTTGCCCTCATTCGAGCTCCAATAGTGTTGAATTAGCAGTATGACAGCTGGCAGTAAGTGCACGATATATTCTATCAACAACTATTACACTTTAAACCAAACATAATGAGTCATTGAACTGTTCTCTGTTTGAAATCAATCGAGCTCATTGATAGCTCTTGCTGGCTGGGAGTCAACTAGTATACACTGGATGCAGTAGTAATAAAACGAAGAAGAAAGGGACTGCCCCCAGCAATGGGTAGACAATCACCATGTTCCCATGCTGCGAACTTGTTCGGATAGGACGTCCATTCGAGTTGGTTAGCATTCATTCGGGTTGGCATTCCAATCCGTTCCTATGATAATTCGAATTGAAATAAGTTGCGGGAGTTGTCCTTCCTTTACAGTGAGTAGCGAGCGCAATAATTACTTGATTGTAGTGAGTTAGTAAACAACCGCGCTCGGATTACTAAGTAGTAATATGAGTCAAATTTGTGGAATGTTCACAGCATAAACTAGTAAGTAGATGAATAATAACAAAATCAACAATTTGTAATAATTATAGATGATTATTAAGAAATATAATGATAGCTATAAGAAATGATAAATAATTAATAATAATAATAAATAAATTATTTCCAAACAATAATAAATAAATATTTTCTTTTGGCAAGTATAAAAATAATAATAATTTAGTTTGCCCATTTATGAAACAGAGCTATGATTCTGTTTCCTGAGCAAATAGAAAATAATTTATAACTTACCTGTTGTTAAACTTGCAGAGGATTATTATTATATGTATGTAAAAACTGCAGTTGGAAAATACGCAAAAACTGATTTACTGCCAAATCGCCAGTTTAATGCCTTTTTCTCAAAAGAGCAACCCGAACGAATTCGAATTCATCAACACGAACGATTCCCATGATCCTAATCAATGCTCAACCCGAACAAATTCGGTTTGAGGAACCGCACTGAGCCAACACGAATGAATCCGAACAAACTCGTACGAGTCACAATTCCCATGACCCGAATGGACGATTTATGAGTTCAACCCGAACGAATTCGCAGCATGGGAACATAGTGAATAAGAGTATTCGCGACCTCTGTTCGCCGAACACATTGCAATAAAAATAATCAAACCGGCAATAAATTTAATCAATTAATAATCATTTTGTTCGGAACTCGTGGGTCAACAAAAAGTAGCTCACTGAATAAAAACATAATCAACGAGTATTTATTTATATTGTTCGTAGGTCGTGAATGAAACTGAACAATAAATAAATAACAATGAGCGAGTTGATTTTTTTCATTTTCATAGACCGGTTTTATCTCCTTGAAAAATAATTCAAAATAATGGTGAGGATTCAAAATTTACTAAATTGAAGGGCAGCTTGACAAATCATTCTAGTTTGTAGCAGTTCAAGTTTTGTTATTTTCTTGAATATTTTGAAAATTAGGAGTTATCTTTTTTATGATTTGTTCGGTAAACTATAACAATTCATTGAATATTTGTGTTGTTCTAAACTAATGTTCGTTGCATACACGACATATTGAATTACGAACATGTTTTTCTTCGCGTGAAAAAAAAGTTGTTTATTTCACGCGGAGACTTACATTTCTCTTCGCATGAAAAAAAGACTTTGATATAGGATCTAAATCGAGAGAAAAACCTCCAGCATAATCGAATAACAAATCAATAAATATCTTAGAGCTCTGTGCAACTGCCAACTAGCATTTACATCACCTTTAAAACATACATTTAGAGACTTACATAATGTAACAAGTGTGTAAAAATATTCTTACCAAAAAACAACTATGTAATAGGTTAGCTGGTCTGTTTCTATGGAGATGCATATTACACTAAATGTTATATCAAAAAAGTAACACAAACATGTCTGACAGGTCTGTAACCAATACAACATATCTTAGCGGACTTTTATGTCACACTACCTTCCGCTAGGGAGTTGTGCTGGTCGACACTAAGTCTGTGCAGCCACAACAATGCAGTCAGCTTCTTCAGGCCTGACAATCAACAGTCTACCTCAACTCAGAGGTGACCCCATGCCGGATAGGCACAAGCAAGGTGTTGTAAAGCAAGCAATCAACTTTAGCAACTGTAAGGAGCCCTCGGCTCAGACAGACACACTCAGAACTATCAAGTAGTGTATAAATATAACGTTTAATCATATCAGAACACAAGGTGGCAATCCAATGCAAAGACAAGAGAACATACTCATGCCATGTCATGTCAAGTAATGCAAAGAGTGTGAAAGTCTCTGCCTTTTATAAGCAGAATTACAGGAAGCATTCTGGAAACTTTCCATCATGCACAGGAAGCATGGCTGGAAGTGATATAATAGTAGGAATAAGGGAGCAGATCTCTGTCGTGGAGTCTAAGGATTAGAAGGTTCGCCTGGTTTCAGGTACTTGACGTACGCCCTGTTCCTGTGCAAACCTGTGAAGTACCTTTTTGTGTGAACGAGTTGTTTAGAATTTAGTTGTGCAAGGGGTTTATATTGCGATTCTTATGTTGTTAGATTATGAGTTTGATTGGTTTGGGAGCCTCTGTCATGGAATCTAAGGAGGTTCTCGTGGTTCCAGGTGTACTTGAAGTACGCCCCTGTTCCGATGTGAACCCGGTGAGGTGCCTTTTTGTGTGCACCTTTTGTTTAGAATGGATGTGATTATTATGGGGTTGAATATCGGTTTGGACGATGGTTTGTATGTTAGGTACATTTGTTGGATGTTTTGTAAGTTCTCCTGGTGCATTGTTTGGGTGCCTGGTGCCTCGGGTGCCTTTTTGTGTGCACCAGGTGTTTTGTAATTAGTTGTGTTGGGTGCGGTTACTTTTTGTGTGCACAGGATGTGTTAATTTTTCGTGTTGTGTTTCGTTGGGCAGGGGTTTTATATTGCGATTTTTTATGTCGTTAGATTATGAGCTTGGCTGGTTTATAAACGTGTGGGTTAATACTGAGTTTTGTATTGTGATTTGGATTGTTGTATTAACATTGTGTAGTTATTGGGATAGTTTTATTACAAGAAAATTTAAGATGTTTTCTTCATTCGAAATCATGTTTATAGATACGTATTTAGACACAGGTTTGTACGATGATGATGACGATGACGATGACGATGACGATGACGATGACGGTGACGGTGACGGTGATGGTGACGGTGTTGGTGACGGTGACGACGATGATGATGATGTTAGATTGGGGGGTGTGAGTATTGTATAGGTTCCAGGTGTACTTAAAGTATGCCCCAGTTACCATGAGAACCTGTGAGGTACCTTTTTTGTGCACCAGTAGTTTAGAATGTATGGAATTTATAGTGTAGAAGTAGTAATATATGAGCAGATCTCCCTACCAAGTGTTTTTTGTGGGGTTTAGGCCCTGGGTTTATGCAATGGGTTACAGAGTTGATTAGAGCAGCGGGTTAATACTCTACGGCATTTATTTTTTGATTTTTGTTTTACATAATTTTATCTCTTATGGCATCTTGAGTGTAAATAATTTTTTTAGTTTTTATACATTCATGTATATATGTATAGCTATGTACATATTTATGGCTATATTCATGTCTACATTGAATAAAAATGAATCGTTGTATGATTATATACATTTATTATATAACAAGTATAGTGAATGCTTATACTATAAAATATCTTGGAAAGGTTAATGGTAAATGTAATAAAGTATATAATAAAGTGTATTAAGATATATAGTGTCTGCAGTAAATGTTGTGTAATGCATAATAGCATAGCTTGGAATGTGAGTCGGTACATTGCTTTATCCTGGACAATAACATCTTCTCTGATGTATTGATGATAGATCTCCAGGAGGAAGTCTTTTACTCTTACTGCTTTTGATTTCATAATGAACTAAAATAAAAAGCTATGTATTAGTATAGGTGATTAAATAGTAATGTAAAATAATTATAAGCTTTTTTATTTTTTAACTCCTACTAAATAGAATTTTGTATTAATTCTTACCTTTTTACCAGTAAGGTCTATATTGAATAGGGGAAATCTCTACATATAACGCAACCAGATTCATAAAATGTTGTGTTATGCATAATATCATGGCTTGGAATGTGAGTCGGTACATTGTCTTTTCCTGGACAATAACATCTTCTCTGATGTATTGATGATCGATCCTCGGGAGGAAGTCTTTTACTCTTGCTGCTTTCGATTCCATAATTAACTAAAATAAAAAACTATGGATTAGTATAGGATGATTAAACAATGAAAAAAAATGAACATCTCACACAATTTTGAATAAAGTTATTCACCTAAAACATGAGCTGTTTTTGACTGAAAAAAACTATTTTTGTTCATGAGTTGATTATTCACGTGCATGAAACATTTTTTACCTTAATACAGAAAATCCTCCTAGTAGTTGCAATAGATGGTGTAGTAGATGCTATTCCTTCAAACGCTGTTGTTGAAATGGATGCTTTCTGTGTAAAAGCGCTGGTTCTTAAATAGCTAAAGTTGCATTGATTGACATGAGCTGAAGCCAATGGCAAGACTCGCACAAGAACGGGTTATAACATATACAGTTTTTGCGCAAAAAAAACGTAATTTTTTAGGCAGAAAAAAAATTTTCTTCACGAAAAAAGATTGTTTTGCGCAAAAAAAAAAATTTTTTTCTGGGCAAAAACTCTTCTTCTTTCACGCGAAACAAATCATTATTTTTTGCCCGAAAGAAACATAATTTTTGAGCAAAACAAAATCTTCGTGCGAAAAACTCATTATTTTCCGTGCAAAAGAAACATAATTTTTTTGGCAAAGAAATATGTTCTTTCTCGTGAAAAAAATTATTATTTATCGCGCAAAGGAAACATAACTTTTAGCGCAAAAAAAACATAACTTTTTGGGCAAGCAAAAACATCTTCTTTTGCGCGGAAAAAAATCATTATTTTTTTCGCCAAAAAACATAATTTTTTGGGCAAAAAACCTGTTATTTCGTGCAAAAAAATCATCAATTCCGGGTGAAAGAAACATAATTTTTTGGGTGAAAAAAACATCTTCTTTCGCACGAGAAGAATCATTATTTTTTGCGCAGAAAAACATAATTTTTTGGGCAAAAAAAACCTGTTATTTCGTGCAAAAAAATCATCAATTCCGGGCGAAAGAAACATAATTTTTTGGGTGAAAAAAACATCTTCTTTCGCACGAGAAGAATCATTATTTTTTGCGCGGAAAAACATAATTTCTTGGGCAAAAAAACATCATTCTCTGCGCAAAAATTTTTTATAATATCTACAAATACACAATTTTTTCGCGAATAAAACAACAATTTTTCTCTGAAAAAACTGAAGTTTTTGTCTACAAAACCAATGCAACTTGAGCTATATAAGAGCCATTGTCTTCACACAAAAAGCATCCACTCCAACAACAGAGGTTAAAAGAATAACATCTACTACAAATACTAGGAGGACTCTCAGTGATACGATAAAGGAACAACATCTAATACTACAACTACTAGAAGGATTGTAAATGGTGATAAGGCAAGAAATAATAAATAAATATTTAACACTAATTTAAAAGCTCAACTAGTGGCACTGTGAAGTTGATCTCCTATTGCGATCCTAGACATAAAAATATCTCTAAGATATAATTTTATGCCCATAGTGTCTAAGCTGTTTGCTCGCAAAATTGCCGTTTTTGATATTGACAAAATTTTCTGTTTATCAGAGCTCGAATAACCGGTTCTATCTTTGACATTGACAAAATTGACTGTTTGTGCGAGCTTTTATAACCAGCTTTATTTATTTAATATTCAAAAAAGTAATAAATAATAATTTAACACCAATTGTAAAGCTCAACTAGTTGCACTGTGGAGTTGTCGTCCTATTTCGCTCCTAGATATAAGTTCATCTATATTAGATAGTTTTATGGTCATAGGTCTAAGCTGTTTGCTTGCAAGATCGCAGACTTTGACACTGAAAAAATTGTCTGTTTGTCATAGTCCTAATAACTGGTTCTATTGTTGACATTGGTGCAGACTGTAAAGTCTTGAAAGCAATTCACCATAGATTCTGGGAGATTTCCCATCTCCAGCGCTAGCAGTTGAGCTCACCACTGTTTTATAATCATAATTTTTATTAAAACTTACCCTTCACTGAAGATCCAGTAGCTCTAGCAGATGTTGGTTTTTGAAATGCTGGTCTTTGAGAGGATGGTTTCAGTCTGAAAAAGTTGCTGCTTTTATAGTTCTCTGTTATCCGTGGAATGTTAATCATTTTTCTCTTTTTGGTTGTTTTTCAGACATAAACATTTTCTAAGAATTCCAAAATCAGTTGGGAAATCCATAACAACGCAATAAGATGCGATCGACCAAAGTCCAATATTGGCGTATTCACTATTGCAATTGTTCCATTTTGTTCTCGGGCTTGACAACAGGTTTTCGACGGCGCATTGAAAAATTATTGTCATCGGTTTCATAATTTGTAAGAAATCGATAATTGAAGTTAGATATAAAAAATTCGCAAATGATCATTGTGAATATGTCCACGGGGTGGAAATATTTATTTTTTAAATACAGTAGGAAGTCCAGAAGTTCGTAATAACACTCAATCAAAGAGGGTATACACTATCTTCTTTGACTCCAAGTCCAATAGTTCTTTACATTTAAAGGCGTGGAAATAATCACAATGATCGTTTGCGAATTTTTTATATCTAACTTCAATCATCATTTTCATACAAACTACGAAACCGATGACAATAATTTTACAACATGCAGTACTAAACCCGTTGTCAAGTCTACATACAAAATAGAAAAATTGTAATGGTGAATACGTCAGTAACGGCTCATCGTTGTCTTTTTCCCATGGCTTTGATTGCAAGAGAAATATTGAACTTTGGTCGATCGCGTCTTATTGAGTTGTTATGGATTTTCCAACTGATTTCGGAATCCCTAGATTGGTTGATTGCGCCTTATTGCATTGTTATGGATTTCCCAACTGATTTTGGAATCCTTAGAGAAAGTTAATGTCTGAAAAACAACCAAAAATAGAAAAATGATTAACATTCCGCAGATAACAGAAAACTATAAAAGCAGCAACTTCTCAGACTGAAACCATCCTCTCAAAGAACAGCATTTCAAAGACCAACACCTACTACCGCTACTGGATCTTCAGTGAAGGGTAAGTTTTAATACAAATTATAATTATAAAACAGTGGTGAGCTCAACTGTTAGCGCTGGAGATGGGAAATCTCCTAGAATCTATGGTGAATTGCTCCCAAGACTTAACAGTCGACGCTGATAAATATGGATTTCATCTGATGCATCTAGATTCTATTATTATTATTATTTAGGGTACATAAGATAGATTTTATTTGCGCTGGAGATGATGTATCTCTTTGAATCTAAAGTGGATTGCTCTCAAGACTTTACAGTTTGTGCTGACAAATACAAATTTATCTGAGGCAATTGGTTTTCATTATTATTACTTACCATATACAAGTTAGGATTTATTTGCGCTGGAGTTATTTAGGTAAATAACATCGTGTCTATCTATTGATTTGGTAAATAAGAAACGTATCTGTGTTTAAATAACAAAGGAATGAGAGTAAACCCCTAGGATTAAAGTGGTAATCCTTTTTTAGCTCAACTAGTTGAGTATTTCAAATAGAATTAAATAATTTCTTTACTTTTAGGATGGGGAATGGAGATGGAAGAGAATAGTGATATAGGAATACAGGTGAACTGGGATGGACTCGTGAGAAATCCCATTGGGTTCAAAATTTCAGACTTTCAATGCAATGATGAAACGGAGATTGAACTTGAAAAGACTTGTGAAGAGAAATTAGTTGCTCAAGTTTCACCATCCAATGATGTAAGCGTTAATTAATAATTATTTTACTCTCTCTGATTTGCAACAACTAGATTTTAGCTATTTATAACTGAGCAAAACAAAAGTAAATTTTTGTTATTCATTTTTTAGATGGTTATCAAAATGAATAACACAGAAATCTCCTTCTGAAGTAACAATAGATTTTTGTCTATTGTAGTCATGATGCTTCCTTCGAACTCTCATTTGGATCAAAACACAGTGGTGGTAAAAGTTTTAAAGATTCTAGAAAAAATCATATCCAAGTAATTTCAAATGACGAAAGGAACAACATCTATTACAGCAGCAACTAGGATTCTTGGAAATCATAAGGTAAGCATTAATAAATAATTATTTTACTCTCTCTCATTTGCAACAACTAGATTTCAACTATTTATAACTGAACAAAAATAAGTACATTTTTGTTAATTAGTTTTTTAGAATGGTCCTCAAAATGAATAACTCAGAAATCTCCTTCTCAACTCACAACTCCTACAGCTCCAATAGTTGTTGCTGAAAAATCATGTTCATCGTATCTATGAACATGATTATGTATGTAAACAGCTTAAATTTTCTTGTAATAAAACTATCCCAATAACTACACAACGTTGATACAACAATCCAAATCACAATACAAAACTCAGTATAAACCCACACGTTTACAAACCAGCCAAGCTCATAATCTAACGACATAAAAAATCGTAATATAAACCCCTTGACCAACTAAAAATAACACGAAAAATTAAAACACCCGGTGCACACAAAAAAGGTACCTCACCCAACAAAACTAATTACAAAACACCTGGTGCACACAAAAAGGCACCTCAGGCACTAGGCACCCAAACAATACAACAGGAGAACTTACAAAACATCCAACAAATATACCTAACATACAAATCATCGTCCAAACCGACATTCAACACCATAATAATCACATCCATTCTAAACAACTGGTGCACACAAAAAGGCACCTCACTGGGTTCACATGGAAACAAAGGCGTACTTCAAGTACACCTGTAATCAGGAGAACCTCCTTAGACTCCATGACAGAGGCTCCAAAACCAGTCAAACTCATAATCTAACGACATAAAAATTGCAATATAAACCACTTGCGCAACTAAATTCTAAACAACTGGTGCACACAAAAGGCACCTCACAGGTTCGCACGGGAACAGGGGCGTACTTCAAGTACCTGGAACCAAGAGAACCTTCTAATCCTTAGACTCCATGACAGAGATATACTCCCTTGTTACCACTTATAATGTATAAAAAGTGGTATTGCCCAATAAGGTAATAATAAACTAGCTTAAAATACACTGGCGCCCAGAGGTAGGGGGCGGACTCCTTGACTTGCTTGCCCAGTGATAGGTTGATACATCTCTTGATAGTTCCTGAGTCTGTTACCAACCTTTGATGCATGTTTCTCTACATCTAAGGGTAGCCAGCTCCAGAAGGTGCTTTCTGGAGGTACTGGAGCTAGGTTTTGTCTCTCAAGCTATGGCAGCCATATTGGTACCAACCTGGGATGCAGGGTTGGGGTAGTAAATACTGTGTGCCTGTACGGTGAATCATTAATGTTTATTGCTCAAACAAAGCAGTATATTTACCGCAATAGAACGCGGTCTTGTCTATTGCATCTAAGGGAGGCATGCCTGTGGTAACCACCATCAGGGGGACCTCCGCAAGGTAGTGGTCACTGTTGGTGTCCTGTAAAATCCACTACAATGTTAAACACACATGAATTCAACTTCATTATGTTGGCAGGTTCGTTTTCTTGTGCAGATCTGCTCTTCTTATACTACTACCAGCCGTGTAACATTCAGTGCCAGCCCTGCATGGTGCTAAATACTGAGAGAGCAACAGCAATCAATACATCACTAGTAACAGAGACAATCAGTCGTTTGTTGGTAGTGAAAGTCAGTGCAGGAAGGTGTCTCTGAGCCACAGAGACCTCCTCTTATCACTAAGTACCTGTATAGACAAGTTTCTACAGACTTTAGTGTATATAAGTCTATCGCAGTTACATGCCTGTACCACATCTGCAGCAAAATCAGAGAAGACTTACTCAACTTTGAAGCTGCCTCACTGGGTAGTTATTGGATTCAGGAAACAAGTAACATAGTATATTGTATTACACTCACCCATCCATTAGATATGATATCCTTGTCCTTTCCATAGGTAAACAAAGATTTGGTCAATGCTTTGTACAAGTATACAGCTTCAATTCCTATCATGTTTTTGAAGCAAACGTTTATTATAAACCCCATGATGAGAAGTGTCTACAAAGTGTTACGCTATAAACACTTGCGAAAGTTTGAATATATTAATAATTTTGTCTATAAATACAACATAGGTTGGTCAAAGAAAACTGATACAACTATAGTAAGCACTTAATGTGGAAATCAACCACATCAAATTCTTGTTATATCATATTAGACTATATCGAATAGTAAAATTATTGCTTTTGTAGACTCAGATTAATTTTTTACAAATAAAAAAGTTGTGTGCAACTATATAATACAATATAGTGTAGTTATTTCCTGTGGAAAAATATTGATTTAGTTGATCTTATCAAACATTAAAGTTAGTGGGCAAAGAAAGAAACTGGTGAGGAGTTTGGTTCAGTAACAACTGGTTATCATTGTGTTACTATCATCTGCAACCTTTAAATGATGTTCTATAACTACCACAAATGATTGTCCCTGAAAAAATATTGTTCTCTATTCATTTCAGCTCCTAAGCTTTTTCGTAAATGGAAAATTGTTTCAATTTGATTTTTAGCACAAGCTGTAAGCCGTGCTCTGCAACCAAAGGTAGAAGAGGCCAGCTCTTGTAAAAGAACATGTTGCCAGGCAAAATTTCCTTAGTAAAAGAAGCGGGTGTAGCTAGCTGAACTTGCTGAACGTTAAAAGTTTAAGCGCAATAAAATAACAAATAAATACCCACTGTCAATATTTGGTCATATGTAATATAAACTGTGCCATGCATTATATCAGTCAATATTTGGTCAAGTTTGTAAACCTGTGCGGAGAAAGACTCTTCAGTACCAGCAACATTAAGTATGTCTTTTAGCAAAGCTTGAAACGCTTCCGTTTGGTAGATCTTTTCTCCTGTCGGTGTAATAAATGCATAATGATATTACATGTCAGAGATCAACATTGTGATTGACCGATTTTTCAACATTGAATTTAAATGTTTTATTTTAAGTTTCATTAAAAGTGAAACCGATGTTTAGATGGCTTCACTTGACATGAAAATCAATATTTCACCTAAAGTCTTCATCAACCAGCCGAATGGCCTGTTATCAAGGCAAATCTTGAGACGCTTGCTTTGAGGGAACTGTCTAAAATCACCGTCAGGTATTTCATCTTTATCCAGTCTAAAACAGAGCCATGAGGTCTTTGCTATCTGCCTCTAGAGTTGCTTTGTAAGGGAGACTCAATCCATTTAAATTCTTCCTGTGAGTAGTACTGTATGAGCAATTCAATCCATATGGTGTTTTGGTTGCAATTCACATCAGAAGTAGTAATATATGAGCAGATCTCCCTACCAAGTGTTTTTTTGTGGATTAAATCTTAGGGTTATGCAATGGGTTACGGCGTTGGATGGATTCGCCGAGTTTATATTGTATTTCATTTGAGAGGTATTTGAGTGGCATTTGAGTGGCATTTAAGTGGCATTTGAGTTTTGATTATTTTTTTACTTAATTTGAACTTATATGGCGTATAGATTTTGAATGTATGGCATTTGATTTTTTTGATATTTTTTACATTGTATAAAAATGGAACGTGATATGATTGTATTGTTATTGGAAGTTAAGATGTCGAAAGAGGATGATGTTGAGATGAGACCGATGAATGAAGTTGATACTGTTGATGGTACTACACGTGATATGATAGATGTTTTACCGAGTATGAAGCGTAAAGCGTTGATAATTATGATGATTTTGGTATTTGTCGTAGGATTTTCCACTTTTGGAGGTGTTACTGAGTTTAGTATGTATGAAGAAGCTATGGAAAAAATACAAAAAGCGAGAAACTCTCCTGTTGGAATCATAAATGAAACTACTGTTGGTTGATGAACATCTTTTTATGATGAATGGGAAACCTGAAGATTATGACCCAAGGATGCGATCTCCTTTTACAGCAATGATTGAAGGACCAACTGGATCGGGAAAGACGCAAGCGATTTTTCGAATGATTGAAGCTAGTCAGACTATAGCCCACCCCCCACCAACAGATATTCACTACTGTTATGGAGCCTACCAAAAAGCCTTTGATGATGTACCAGGAGTGATTTTTCATGAAGGGATGATAGATATAACAGTGAGTTTTCCCAGAGATGGTAAAAATCGATGGCTGATAATTGATGATCTCATGGATGAAGTTTCTGGTAAAGCCGATGCCAATGCTTTGTATACAAAACATAGTCATCATTTGAACATAAGTGTGTTTTTTATTGTTCAGAATCTGTTTTTAAAAGGAAATCGTACAATTTCCCTGAATAGTCATTATTTTTTTCTTTTTAAAAATCCTAGAGATGCTTCTTCTATTTCCTATTTGGCTCAACAATGTTTTCCATCAAAAGTAAAATATGTACAAGAGGCTTTTGAAGATGCAACAAAAAAACCATACTCTTATTTATGAATAGATACGACTCAACAAACGAATGATCAACATAGACTATTGGGAAATTTTACATCAGATCTCCCTATGATATTATATGTACCCAAGTAAAAGGATATAAATACAATTACTATTCATTTCACCTCAATCATATTTTGTTATTCAACGACGCAACACGAAAGAGTTATAATGACTAAAGCTTTGGAGAAAAAATTAACAATAAATGCTGCTGTGTTGTTATCACTCAACAATGCGACCTTTGCTATTCAAAAGTCTATTATAGCCAAAGCCAAAAAGGAGTTTATTATGACTCTAATGGAATGCGCTAAAGCTATTATAAATGGAACGATACCATTGACAACATCTCAGTACAATCAGTTGCAGCGGAACGCGAAGGATATTAGCGCTTTAGTAAGAAGATCAACGTTAGATGATAAGAAAGCTGCATTGCAAAAAGGAGGATTTTTAGGCGCTCTACTAGGTCCTATCATCAGCAATATAGTTCCTGGGTTATTTAAAAGTGTGCTAGGAGGAGGGAGAAGATAAAGATGAAAGTCTCAACACGAATGATGCGAAATAGAATGGCGATTTTAGCTCTGGATGAACTGAGTAAGAAAGGAAAAATCGCTATAGTCGAAAAGGCTAACTCAGATTTGTTTCAATCATTGATAGAAAGTGTTAAAAATATTATATTAGGTAATGTTCCTCATGATTCTGAGCAGTTTATTGAGTTGCAGCGTTACAAGAAGGAACTACATAAACTTAGTGGTTGAGGGACAGCTGATGATAAGCGTAAAATTTTGATTCAGACTGGTAGAGGAAATCTTTTGGATGCTATTATAAACCCTATTGTATCTGTTTTGTCATCAATAAAAAGATGAATCGTCAGCCTTTAACATTTTCCAGACGTATTTTTATACTCACTGAAAATGAATACTATAGATTAACGGAAAAAAAGGAGAATAAAACAGTGGTAAAGGAAGAGAAGACCAGACTTCCATGGTATTATAATCCTATGGAAGCTATAACAGTGAGAAATATGAAGAGAAAGCGAAATGATCTACTGGAAACGGCTTATGATTCTGACTCATCCTCACACGAAAAGTTAGATGAAAATGTTTAAAACCTAGGTAGGTATTTGTCTGACGTCAAAAAGATTAAAAATAACCAAAATCAGACACAAAAGGATAGTTGGAGTCCCATTAAGAAAAAGAAGATAGAGTCTACTTCTCCTTTAGCCAATAACACAGTTATTGATGATAAACCTAATGCCCTTTCACCAAATGTTCATAAAGACATTGAGTTAGAATCAGTGAAAATGGTTGATGATGATGATGACATCGGGATGGAATTAATAAAAGGGAGGTTGTTTGATACTGAAGACTCAACCCTACTTGGAAATACATTTCTTGTTGATGGAGAAGATGAGCACGATAGTGAAAGCGAAGATTTAAAAGAGTTTGAAAAAAAAGCAACTGAATTAACAACAAAAAAGAGTAATCAAACGATTGCTGTCAGAATGTTGAATAATCTGAGTAAAATTGGTAGATTCGACTCGGACAAGAACAGACTGAAAATTGGAGAACATTGGTTGAATCCTAAGACTTCCAAAACTTTACTACGAGACGTTCTAACCGAAGGAGGTAAAATACAATCGGGAAATACCAATTACAGTAGATTTAAAAGCTTGCTAACTGATGAAGGAATCACAACTGTCAGAAAATCACCGCATAAAACACGTAAGAGTCAGAAGAAAAAGTTGGTCATTCCAGGTACTAATTCATGGACATCGACACGCTAAAAGAGTTGTATTACAATCCTGCATTACATACATCTCTACGAGGAGCTAGAGCTTTACTGAAAGCTCGCAGAAAGCGAGAGGGGGAAAAAAGAATCCGTGAATGGTTGAGTGGCGAGGATGCCTACACATTACATAAAAGAGCTGTAACTAAGTTTAAACGGCGTCCTACAATTGTGGCTGGAATAGGGGAACAGTTACAGGTAGATTTGGTGGATGTTCGATCTCGAAAAGAAGAAAATAATAATACAGCATTTTTACTGACTGCTGTTGATTCTTTATCTAGAAAAGGATGGGCTGTACCGCTCATCTCCAAATCAGGTCAGGTTGTAGCCAGAGGATTGAGAAGAATACTAGAAGGGGAAAACTATAAAGCTTTACAATCCGATAAAGGTAAAGAGTTTGACAATGTCAATGTAAAGACTCTCCTGGCGGAAAAAAAAATCAAGCGCTTTACAACCGAAAATGAGACGATAAAGGCATCGATGGTGGAGCGTTTTAACCGAACTTTAAAAGAGAAGATATATAGATATTTGACATATAAAGATGATGACAGATACATTGATGTTTTACCAGAAATGGCTAATGCATACAGCAACACAATTCATGGTGCTATAGGTATGAGACCGAATGATGTGAATTTTAAAAATCAGGAACTTGTATGGAATCGTGTGTATGAAGGAGGTGAACATAGTTTAGCTCAAGACGCAAAACTAAAATTGGGGATTATGTGAGAATAAGTAAGGCAAGAGGAGCGTTTGAAAGAGGATACACTCCGAATTGGACGATTGAGATTTTTATAATCACTGATGTACTTATTGATGAAAAACCTGTGTATATAGGGTGAAAGATTTGGCTGAGGAGATGATTGATGGCACCTTTTACGAAAAAGAGTTGCAAAAAGTAAAAAAACCCACGATTTTCAGAATTGAAAAGATATTGGGAAGAAGAATGAGAAGAGGTAAAAAACAGATTCTGGTTAAGTGGTTAGGATACGGAGAAAAGTTAAACGAGTGGGTAGATGAATAGTTTATAAGGAAAGAACGCTCGATATAATCATCATACGTTGAGAAAATGTCGATGCTGATAACTTTACCCTCAAACTCTAGTGGTGAAGAGTTTCCTGATAATAACAATTCACAATTTACAGTGAGACTGTATAAATATTTGGTTTTCAATGGTGGAAAATGGGAGGTGGGTCTGCTAGATATGGCTTATTCTAATAATTGGAAGAATGTTACCGAAGGGAAAATATATCTAGAAAAGGCTAATGTCTCTGGTAAAAGCGAAAAGTCCTTCATCTTAATCGGTAATGGAAGATATGATAGTATGGAGGAGTTGGAGGAGATTATACGAAAGAGAATGAGTGAAATGGATTTAGACAAAAAATTTGCCATCTCTACAACAAGATCACCAACACCACTTTACTAACTAACAGCGATCCTGATACTGCCATAAGCTTTTCCAAAGATATAGCATATATTTTTGGATTTGAACCAAAAACTATATACCCTCATGGTAGATACAATAATATCTCACCCCTGATATAAATTCTGGTTTAACATCTCTGTATGTTTATTCCAACATTGTTGATGATAGAACAGTAGGAGATACGAACGTACCTTTACTGAGAGTAGTTCCGGTTCAAGGAAAGAAGAATAGTGTTGTGTATCAAGAATTTAAAAATCCTCACTATGTTGACGCTTCATCACTAAATAGTGATCTGATTCAAGTACTTATAACGAGTGACGACGGCCAACGAATACCATTTGATGGTGGAAAGGTTGTGTTGACGGTTCACTTTAGAGAGAAAATATTATAATGAGTTTGGTACGATACACCCCTGAGGACTCAAAAGATTTTTTTGATGAGTACTACAAGATGCAAGCTGGAAATGGAATTGGAGTGTATAGTGGACGGCGGGTGATGCCTAATATGAGAGGAAATGGACTTGGTAGTATTTTTTCAAGTATACTTAAATCCGCAGCACCAATGCTGAAAAGAGGAGCAATTAGTTTGGGGAAAAGAGCACTGTCTCTGTAGGTGAAAATGTAGCGCGTGATGTCATCGATGGACAAAGCTTTGCAGCATCAGCAAAGAAGAGGGGGTTGGCAGAGTTGAATGATCTGGGGGGAGATGTGCTCAATACAGTCCGTCTAGATAGTATGAAAAGAAGAAAAACAAAAGGTGGAAAGAAGAGTAGAGGTGTTGGTAAACGTGGCATATTTTAATAGTAGCAGAATCCGCTATAAAGACAGCAGAGCTTGATATCTATATTCATTAAGCAGTAACACCTCAAGCAATCATCACTCGCAAAAGATGGCTAGCCTAAATGGAACAACAGGTAATAAGTTGGAAGGTTCTTCCTACAACATAAATCCAACGTTGGATGTATTTGCTACGGAACCAACAAACATATCGGTAGAAAGATCAGAATATGTTGTCATCAGACCTGATAGGTTAGATCCTTATGGTAGTATTGAGTTAACCTTGTCAGGGAGCACTGAACATTACACAGATCTCTGCAACTCATTTCTGCAAGTTGAAGCCACAGTTTTTCAAGATGATGGAAGCGATATTGCAGGTAATGATGATGATGCAGTTGTGTGGATGGGGGATTCAATGCATACATTATTCAGCGAGTTGAAAATGTTGTTAGAAGGAACCACTGTTGAATACGCTAACAACTACGGTTTACGCTCCTACTTTTCACAACTACTTGAAAACAGTGCAGAAAGAAAGAAATATCAAGGTAAGATGGAAGGATGGCTGTATGATGATTCAACTAGCAAAGACGCTGCTGATCACAAAACCGCAGATAAGAAAAAGAGGAGAGCTCTAATCATAGGTGGAAAGACAATAGAATTAACTGGAAAACCTCATCTTGCATTATTTCAGCAGAAAAAACTAATAATTCCAGGTCCTAGTATGCAGCTGGAGTTTGAGCGTGCCTCCGGCAAACTAGCTTTGTTTGCTGCGAATGAGGCGCCTGCAGGAGGAGCAAAGATTAGAATTGATAAATTTGAACTTCATCTTTGTAAAGTTAAGGTGAATCCTACAATACAAAACTCCCAACTCAGTTTGGCGTTGGAAGGACACAACTACATTTATCCAGTTGATCGAAAACGGATAAAACTATATGGAATTCGTGCTGGGGTTGCGCAGATTGACATCACTTTGGAAGAAAACAAACAAAAACCTAAACAGATCTATTTAGGTTTAGTTGATCACAACGCAATGAACGGACGTTTCGCCTTGAATCCATATAGAATGAAACACGCTAATGTTGATAGTATTGTATTGAGAGTTGGTGATTGTCCGATTGGAAGAAGATTTGAGCCAAATTATGCTAGAGGGATTTTTGGAAGAGAATATCATCAGTTTCTACACGCTACCGGAACTTTGCTTGAAGGCGATAGTCTCTGTATTACGAAAGAGCAATACCTTGATGGTACTACGCTTTATGGATTTGATTTGACTGGTGATTTTCTTAAAGAAGGATTTCACTCTATGAAAAATGTCACAACAAGTGTGGAAATTCGTTTTAGCACTAACACGACTGATGGATTATCCTTGGTAGCATACTTTGTAAAAGACGGTGTGTTGGAGATGGATAGCATTCTTCAATTAACTATCAGGGGAGACGCAGTGCTTTAAACAGAAAGTTAGAGATGAATACCATGCAAATTCGTTCGATCTTATCTTCAGACGTTTTATGTCAAAGCGTAGGGATTCATGTTGGAGCTAGAGAACAGTTTTGGAAGCAAATTTGCAATTTTCCAACAGGATGTTTCGTATTCAACACCCATTATTCTCACCAACCTGGAGAGCATTGATTGGCTGTGTACGCTAATGATTCAGAGGTGGATTTTTTTTACTCATTTCGGCGTTCTGTTTCCTTTTATCTAGAGGTAAATGAAATACTACGTATTCATGGAGGATATGAAACAATACAAAGTAATGAAACACAACTACAAACTTTTTTGTCAACTGTATGTCGCGATTATTGTGTATACTTTTGTTTACTGAGAAGTAGAGGATGAGTATGGATGAAATTGTTAGAAGTTTACGAGACATAGGAGATAGTGAGATGAGAGATCACTCAATACGGAGATTTATCATACAGACTTATCCTAACTTCGAGTTCATACAAGATAATACAGTAGAAGGAATAGATGGTGTGCATATACAAGGAACTAATTTACTAAGTAAATTGTTAAAATAAGTTATTATAATTGATTTTTATTTGTTATAACAAATAAAATGAATAAAATACAACTTATCTCATTATTTGTGCTAAACACTACAGAACCTATAAAAACTATTATTTTGTAATGTTTCAAGCAAGAAGTAAATAAGATCTTCTCATTTTCTTCCTCAGGAGCGCTCTTTAGTTATATCTAAAAGACATAGTAACTAATGACTATCATACATAGTTATATGAATTAATTTTACAAAAATACTTCGGATCTTTCTTTAAATAGATATGAAACTTACCATCATAGAAGACGAGTCACGTCCTTTGTGTTATCGATTAAGACTCCGATGTGCTGTTCTGGACAATTCTCTTTTTCATTTCCATCAAAGTAGGAGAGACAGGTGTGTTGCAGCAAAGTATCAAACAGTTCTGAGGCTTGAATGAAAGCTTGAAGAGCTGAGAGTAGAATGATGTCGTTGGAAATCATGTTGTTCGTATTTTGTTTTAGTCCTTTAAATACGATTACACCGCTTTTTTCCGCCACCACAGATGAAGCTATTTGAGCAGGGATGCTAAGATCTCCAATCAATAACTCTCCTTTCACCATACATCTGTAATTAGCCACTATAATATCAGCAGTCTTGTTCCAACGAGTATCACATTTTCTTAGCATTCCAGGATTCTCATAAGCTATAACACTTCCTGTCGGAAAATCGTGTAGGTGAGCAACACTGAAATAAGCCTGTATTTGTCTCAAACTCTTGCCATACAATGAGTTGAATGGATTGTTGATCTTTCGATTACATCCTTGAGATTCAGCGGTACGAAAAATCGCATCTCCTGTCTTTCCTTCTCCCATATAAATTAAAACAATTGGACGTGTTTGCTTAGCTTTATTAACAAGCAGCCCTATTTCGGTTGAAACATCACTCTTCACCCGAGTTCTCTTTTTATCCTTTCGGTAGTTGTAAATGATGACGCACTTTGATTCATCACGAAATTCAACAGACAACACCTCCATAACTGTTGGTACTGGTAGTTCGCAGATTTCTATAGATTCTTCAAGTTTTTCTAGACTATCTGGAGAGAGAGAGTTTATTAACCCGGCGCTCTTGTAGGTGAGAGTGGATAGTTCATTACTTCCAGCATCTTGAAAGGGTATTCTGGTGTGACGAAAAAGCGTTTCGTCTCCAACATCCGTCTAAACTAGTTTTTTGCACTTCGAGCCAGTTTCATCATCATCTTTTGTCAAATCAATGAAAGATCGTTTCCTCATTGATGTTCTTTTTGAAGGTATCTTGTTAGTAGGAGATGTGAATGAAGTAAAATCTTGTTGGGATTCTGGTTCATCAACCACCAATTGACTTTCTGGCATATCAAAGATAGGAGAAGGTGATGGGGAAAGGGTTTGCTGGGATCCTGCGTCTTCATTCATCGGTTGGCTTCCTTCGTCTTGAGTATTCATTCTAAAAAAACAAAAACATTTTGTTTAATTTTTCGTAATTAATTTTAAAAGATCATAAAGATCATAAGCCTTCAGCTAGTTGTGTTAGCTAACAGAAAATAAATATTTTTACTCTTACCTTTATAAAGAAGGTGAGCTCCTAGATGTTGCTTCTCCGCTAGCTGTTGTAGAACTGGATGCTTTCTGTGTGAAAACAGTGGCTCTTAAATAGGTAAAGTTGCACTGATTAAATCCTATAAATCAACATTTTTTCACGCGAATACAACTCAATGCTTTCGCAGGAATAAATAATTTATTTTCACGCGAATGGAAAATGTTTTTTTCGCGGGAATAAAAATTTTATTTTCACGCGAATACAAACCAATGCTTTCGCGGGAATAAATAATTTATTTTCACGCGAATACAACTCGATGCTTTTGCGGGAATAAATAATTTATTTTCATGCGAATGGAAACTGTTTCTTTCGCGGGAATAAAAATTTTACTTTCCCGCGAATACAAACCAATGCTTTCGCGGGAATAAATAATTTATTTTCAGGCGAATGGAAACCATTGCTTTCGTGGGAATAAAAATTTTATTTTCCCGCGAATACAAACCAATGCTTTCGCGGGAATAAATACTTTATTTTCACGCGAATGGAAACCGTTGCTTTCGCGGGAATAAATATTTTATTTTCACGCGAATACAAACCAATGTTTTCACGGGAATAAATAATTCATTTTCACGCTTTCGCGGGAAAACAAATTTTATTTTTACGCGAATACAAACCAATGTTTTCGCGGGAATAAATAATTTATTTTCACACAAATGGAAACCGTTGCATTCGCGGGAATAAAAATTTTATTTTCACGCGAATACAAACCAATGCTTCCGCGGGAATAAATACTTTATTTTCACGCGAATGGAAACCGTTGCTTTCGCGGGAATAAAAAAATTATTTTCACACGAATGAAACAGGAATATTTCACGCGAATAACACTATTCTGATAGAGTTTTCGCGTGAGTGTTTTTAATGGTTATAAGTTAAATGAGTAGGAGTGTCTTATAGTATATAAGAACAGCTCTCTCTACATAGAAATCATTCTCTTCAGCAATAACCTCAGGCGCATCAACTACTACAATAACCTCAGGAGCATCAACTACTACAGCTGATTTTCTTGGTGATAAGGTAAGAATTAATAGAAAAACTAATTTAATCGAAGCTAAAATGTAATTATTTTACAACACTGTTTAATCATCCTATACTAACACATAACTTTTTTTATTTTAGTTCATTATGAGTTCAAAGTCATATACAATAACAGACTTCCTCCCAGAGATTTATCACAAGCATATCAAAGAAAATGTAGCCGTGCAGGGAAATGCGAAATATCCATTAACATTGCAAGCTGCGTTATTCTGTATAACGCAGCATTTGCTAACTTTAGCATCTTTATACGGAGAGCTACCCATACAGTACCAGCCACATACATTACACCAGAATGCTGACATTCAGGAAACATTATTAAAACTAACAATTCAAAACAATTTTGAGACAGTTTTGAAAATGTCTAAAATCGTGAATATTAACCATTTTTTAAAAAGAATTGAGAGAAAGGTATGGGATCAAGATCTCACACAAAGATTAGTTAAAGCCCAATGGACTGAAGAATTAATGCTTGAGTTTAAGCCTAATATTTTACGCTATATTCAAACGGATGAATGTTTATATACATCTATTACTTCGTTTGAAGTTATGTTATGGCTTTTTCAAGAATATAAACTTTAATATATACAATCATACAATATTTAATTTCTATTCAATGTACATAAATATAGATATATATATATATAGCTATCGAAAAATTATCAAAACTTAAACGCCATACATTCAAAATTTAGATGTCATATAAGCTCAAATTAAGTTCGAGTTATGTAAAAAATTATCAAAACTTGAATGCCATACATTCAAAATCTATATGCCATATAAGTTCAAATCAAGTAAAAAAATAATCAAAACTCAAATGCCACTTAAATGCCACTCAAATGCCACTCAAATACCCCTCAAATAAAATACAATATAAACTCGGCGAATCCATCCAACGTCGTAACCCATTGCCTCAACTCCAAGATCTAATCCACAAAAAAACACTTGGTAGGGAGCTCTGCTCATATATTACTACTATCAGAGTTGCCTTCCAATTTAGACTCCTGTTGGTACCCGTAATCAGACAGTTTGTATTGCTACCATTATGAATTCAGTTTTTCTATTTTAATTTTGGTGTTACGAGACCAGTGCAACCCCCAGTTTTTTTAGTCATGTCAAAAATCTATGCCTATTGAAACATGCTCACTTGGTTTCATGTCAAGGATCATGCTTGTCGATTCCAAATCTGTCAATGTCAATTGATTCATACAGTTACCTTTTTTAAACTTGAACCATTTTGCCCTTTCTTTATAATAGGTAAAATACAATACAGAGTAAAATCATCATAACAACTTCAATAAAAAATAAATGAGTAGAGGTATCAACTGGAGTCTAAAGTGGAAAGTAACTCTGATGTGAATTGCAACCAAAACACAAATAAGGGTGGAACTGCTCAAATGAAACTGCTGCTGTCTTATAGTCATCATGTCATCATGTCATCATGTATCACCAAATGTAAGAAGCAATGGAGATAAACTAAGATGATCATAACATTATGTAAAGAGGGTTTTATTTACATTTTTGTGTTGACTATTTAAAAATTAACCACAACAAGACATTCGTAAAATGTAATAACTGTCAAGTGACTTAAAACATGATGCAAAAACTGTTTTATTTACGTTTTTCATGTGACATTTTCATGACCAACCAAATAAAAACGTTAAAAAAACTTATTGAAGTTCAAATGCTAAAAACGTGATTTATGAATGGTTCTACTGACATTTTGCGATGACTATTTAAAAATTAACGACGAGAAAATGTTTCCAAAACGTAAAAACTTTCTAGTGATTTAAAACATGATCCAAAAGCCGTTTTATTTATGTTTTTGGGATGATCTTTTCTGGATCAACCAAATAAAAACATCAAAAAGAAACGTTTTGAGTTTCAAGTGATAAAAACGTGATTTAGAGATGGTTTTAGTCACATTTTTGTGGTAACTTTTCAAGGATTAACCAAATAGAAACGTTAAAAAAGTATACTGAGTTTCAAGTGAAAAAAAAGATAGTGCAAAAACCGTTTTATTTACGTTTTTGTGATAATTTTTTCTGGATCAACCAAATGAAAACGTCAAAAAACGTATTGAGTTTCAAGAGATAAAAACGTGATTTAGAAATGGTTTTAGTCACATTTTTGTGGTAACTTTTCAAGGATTAACCAAATATAAACGTTTAAAAAATATACTGAGTTTCAAGTGAAAAAAAGATGATGTAAAAATCGTTTTATTTACATTTTTATGAAAACTTTTCTAGGACTGACCAATTAAAAACGTCAAAAAAACGTAAAAATTTCATGTGTTTTAAACATGGTGCAGAAAACATTTCCTGTATGTTTTTGCGGTGAACTTCTTAGGATTAACCTTTTAAAAACGTTAAAAAAAACATATGGATTTTCAAGTGAATGAAACGTAACGTAGAAATCGTTTTCTTTACATTTTTGTGATGACTTAAAAAAAATTGACCCAAAAAAAAGCGTTCATAAAACATGATAATTTTCAAGTGGTACAAACGTTATATGATTCATGTTAAAAAAACATTTTTATGTCAAAATTCCCAAACAAACCAATTACTGAAGTTGAAAAAAACATCTAAAAACAGGAATAAAAAAAAACAAATGTTATTGGCGTTTTGTTCACATTTGTCTAAAACTCTCCCTGACTTTAACGGATTAAAAATGTTAAAAAAATGTTCATTTTGTAAGGTCATGAAATGATTAGACAAAAAACGTTTTTTCAACGTTTATTTTTAAGTGTACACGAAACACAATTTGAGATACATCAATAAAACGTTTTTTTATTGGATAGTAATATAAATGTGACTGGTTAGAGGTTTTTGATATGTTTATACCAGACTGAGTTCCTACCAAATGATTTAAAAACGTAAAAAAAATGTTTTTAATTTTCATGGTAGCAAAGAAAAATCTTTTTGACGTTTTAAAAATGTTCATCAAACGTTTTGTTTCAACGAACCTGTTTATTACCAATAATAAACGTTTTGAAAAAGACGTGCATTTTCTGGGAGAACATGTTTCAATAACAATCTAAGTTGGGGTAAAGATCTCTGACATAACTCAAAATAAGATAGGGGTTGCACTGCTCCCGTAACACCAAAAATAAAACAGAGAAATTAAATTCATAATGGGACCAATAAAAAATACATGATCAAAGGTATCAACAGGAGTCTAAACTGGAAGGTAACTCTGATATGAATTTCAACCAAAACACAAATATGGGTGGAACTGCTCATATAATACTACTGCTGTCTTATGGATATTGTTTGCCTTGCATGCAATCGTATCACAAAGTCTAAGAAGCATTTGAGACAAACTAAGATGATCATAACAAAGATCCAACCTGGATTGAACATAGGCACAGATGACATCTCTGGTTAATGGAGTTTTGAGCAGGTGTTTGAATTGAGGAGTAACGTCTTCACTTGGTAGTCGGTTCATCGGGCTTTTATTTGCTGCGAATACAGTTTTCCAAGTTTCTGGTGGTTGATATATCGGACTGCCAACTGAGCCATCTAAATGGATTTCCAGTATGGGTATATCTTGTAAAAAAACCAAACTGTGGTGCGTGATTAAATTGAGGGGTCTGCTGTTGGACAGAAGCTCATCTCTGTTCTTCACCCAGTCTCTCTGAGTAAACAATGAAACATGCCCTGTCAACCTCGTATACTTCAATAAAAAAAATTTGATTAGTCTAGCAAAACCGAATTTAAGTTTTTGGGGCTTTCTTTCTGGTCCAAGGCTTACTTGCTTAGATATTTCTGTGTGTCATCTATCCTCATCGCTTAAAATTTTCAATTAACCAATTTTAGAAACAAGTGCCTATAAAGTAATATCAGGTGGTGCTAGTGTAGTGGATTTTTGGGGCGTACAATCACTAACTGAAGTCGGTTGTCATTAACCTCGACACAACAGCAGGTTGATACTACAGCAAAACAGAAGTGGAGGAGGCTCAGATGCATAACTCTGTACTTTAAAGTGGATATGCTTTTTTATCATCCATAAGAATACGAGTAAGTAAAAGTCCCAATACAACACTGATTATCATGTCAGAAGTTTTGCCCTTTATAGGCAGATCACAGGAAGTGATATGAGTAATCAACCAATTGTATAATGGTAATATAGAATGCAGAAACCAAACAGGTACAGTAAATAAATACAAACAAATCAAGAGGGTTATATGGGGCTGTCAGTAGTAATATATGAGCAGATCTCCCTACCAAGTGTTTTTTTGTGGATCTGACCTTGGGGTTGAGACAATGGGTTACGGCGTTGGATGAATTCGCCGAGTTTATATTGTATTTTACTTGAGGGGTACTTGAGTGGCATTTGAGTGGCATTTGAGTTTTGATTAGTTTTTTACTTAATTTGAACTTATATGGCATATAGATTTTGAATGTATGGCATTCAAGTTTTGATAACTTTTTTTCATAACTCGAATTCATATGGTATCTTGAGAGAGAGGGGAGAGGAGAAAGGAGAGAGGAGAGATGGGAGATGAGAGAGGAGAGAGAGGAGAGAGATTTTTTAGTTTTCTATACATTCATGTATATATGGTTAGTTATGTACATATTTATGGCTATATTTATATCTACATAGAGAGAGGAGATATATCTACATTGAACAAATATATTGATCAAAAATGAAAATTATATGATTATATACCTGATTACATAATAAGTAGGGAAAATCTTCTGGAGAGAGGGGGGAGGAGAGATGAGAGAGGAGAGAAGAGAGAGGAGAGAGAGGAGAGATTTTTTTTTAGTTTTTATACATTTATGTATATATGGATAATTATGTACATATTTATGGATATATTTACATTTACATTGAATAATATACATTTATTACATAATAAGTATATTAAATGCTATAAAATATGTTGGAAAATTACCAAATTAGACCTCTAGATGGTTAAAATCTACAGTATTTGGGAAATAATTGCAAGAGAGGAGAGAGGAGTATTTGGTAGAGGAGAGAGTATGTTGAGAGAGAGAGGAGAGATAAAAAGAGGAGAGAGGAGAGATGAGATATATCTACATTGAATAAATACAGTGATTAAAAATGAAACAATATGTGAATATATACATTTATTGTGTAATAAGTAGGGAAAAAATTTAAAATAATTACATGAAATTGAATTATAGCTTTAGTTACATTGGATAGTTTACATTATATAGAAAAGGGAAATAGCTCACCAAGTCACATTGTCCAACTTGTTTTTTGAATTAGAGTCTATCCATCGCTAAAACACTCATCATTTTTTTTCAGCAACATATCCTGTCTCAAAATCATCAAAGTCTCCACATAGAAAATCTTCAAGTTCATCATCATCATCAATTTCTAATATTGTTTTGTTGTGCTTTGCTTGATCACAATATTGTTTCCAATACATTCGACCGAGACAGTATGGAGAGCAAAATGAAAGATCGTATTCTGTCTTAAATTTTCCGTGGGTTGTTTTTCCTCTGTAGATCATCACACCTGGAGTATACTTGTTAGCTTCTGAAGCATATTTGTCTGGTATGACAAGCGTCTTCAACAGCGTTTCTCCACATTGTTCAATGCTATAACGGATACAAATTACATTCGACTGCCCTCCTTTAAATCGATGAGGAACGAATCTATCAACAACATCTTGGTAAGGAAAAATAGCACCGGGTTGAAAACTATTGAGGGTGTTGATGTTCAAGAAGCGTTTGAGCTGACATTTAGTCAATGTACTAAAATATAGTGATTCCTCTTCAGCTTTCTTTTTGCTTAGAGGATGTCTGCTAACACGTCTGACATCGTACCAAAGAACGTTTTTATTTTTTGGTTTTCCCTTTCTACCCAAATATACAACGTTAAACGGAGGGGGGTAATTATCACAGTTGAAGTTTTTAGCTATTTCAACTGGACAGAGGAGTATTTTGGGTTCGAGTTCATTTATATCTGAAGGTTCATGGTAGTGTACTTGAGAATATCTACACTTCTCCTTACTTGATGGATGTATCACACCAGTCACTCGCATAATGCTTGGGATAGGAAGATCTTCAAATGTTTTGCAAATCGGAACTTTTGGTGAGTCAATCACTTGAGAACCTTTAGACTTTTCTAATTCCCTAGCTCTCCTTTCGTTGAGACATTCAACTGTTAAATGAGTTATAGCTGCGCTCTCCATTGTTTGCTTATCAACGGAAGTAGTTTGTTTTCTCACTGTTTGTTTTCGTTTCCTTACTATTCGCTTTTTTGGAGCAGTTTTCCTTCTCTTAGGAGTTGTTTTGCCGTTTTTCATTTTATTTTCTGTTGGATATGGATCTGTGCTAAGGAGCTCTTCAGAAAGAGCATCCATAACATTCTAAAAATAAAAGGGTAATATTTGCATGAGTGGCTAAGAGTGTATTTATTACTTAGAGTGTCTTATATATATATATATGTATTTATGCCAAAAGCAGTTAAGATCATAGAGTTATGGTAGATTTAGAATGTGCTTATTAAACTATTGGGATGTGGAGACAGACAACAAAGGATGCATTCAAATATATATATATATATATGTATTTACTTAATATTATACCGCTTTTAACATCTAAATTGGTAAGAAATAAAATATAATAGTTTGAACAAAATATTGTAAAATAATAAAAAACAACTAAAAATTTTTCATAAATATGTATGAAACGCTTCCAACATTAATTCTAAAATACCTACAGAAGAGGATAGAGCTTTATCTATTTGGACATAATTATAAATATGCTTTCTGAATTTATAAAAAGTTTTTTTGTTCCATGTCATGTTGTATAATTTTTTTAAAACTATTTGATTCCAAGCACTTCTTTCAATTTCTTTTAAAAAATTATTAATATTAACGACTTCCACCATTGACAAAACGATTTCGAAACTGTTTTTTATAATGTCATCAAAACGTTCTGTAGATATATCACGTTTCTTACAACACATCCCCATACTCATCATGTGTTGAGTTATACAGAATATTATAACTTGAAATGTCAAACGTTCTACAGCTTTTTCTTCAACAACATCATTATTTATCACATAGTTATGATACATTTCTGGAAGGAAGTCCTTTAAGTAGATTGGATTTGTTGTTGCATTGTTCTAAAATACAAGCGATAATTAGATAACTAAAATAATTAAAGGTGTTCAACAGGTGTTAAATAGTATTTTTTATTAATTCTTACCTTTTCATCAGGCTGAGATTCGGACTTTAGATACAATGGTTGACTTTCTACGACTTGAGTATTCATTCTGAAAAAAACAGAAAAAATTGGTTCAATTCTTTATAACCAATTTAAAGATAGATATGTCATAAAGCCTTCAGATAATTGTGTTAGCTAGCGGAAATATTTGAATTTAAGTTTTACCTTTATGAAGAGAGAACTCTTAGTAGTTGCAATGGAAGATGTAGTAGATAGATGTTGCTCCTTTGCTCACTGTTGTTGAACTGGATGCTTTCTGTCTGAAACCGTTGTCTCTTATATAGGTGAATGTGTGAAAATAAATCTTTCATTCCCGCGAAAGCATTGGTTTGTATTCGCGTGAAAATAAATTGTTTATTCCCGCGAAAGCAACGGTTTCCATTCGCGTGAAAATAGCTTATTTATTCCCGCGAAAGCATTGGTTTCTATTCGCGTGAAAATAAATTCTTTATTCCCGCGAAAGCATTGGTTTCTATTCGCGTGAAAATAAATTATTTATTCCCGCGAAAGCAATGGTTTCCATTCGCGTGAAAATAAAATATTCATTCCCGCGAAAGCAACGGTTTCCATTCGCGTGAAAATAAACTATTTATTCCCGCGAAAACATTGGTTTGTATTCGCGTGAAAATAAAATATTTATTCCCGCGAAAGCAACGGTTTCCATTTGCGTGAAAATGAAGTATTGATTCCCGCGAAAGCTTTGGTTTGTATTCGCGGGAAAATAAAATATTTATTCCCGCGAAAGCAATGGTTGCCATTCGCGTGAAAATGAAGTATTGATTCCCGCGAAAGCTTTGGTTTGTATTCGCGGGAAAATAAAATTTCTATTCCCGCGAAAACAACAGTTTCTATCTGTGTGAAAATAAATTATTTATTCCCGCGAAAACATTGGTTTGTATTCGCGTGAAAATAAATTATTTATTCCCGCGAAAGCAACGGTTTCCATTCGTGTGAAAATAAAGTATTGATTCCCGCGAAAGCAACGGTTTCCATTCGTGTGAAAATAAAGTTTTGATTCCCGCGAAAGCTTTGGTTTCCATCCGTGTGAAAATAAATTATTTATTCCCGCAAAAACATTGGTTTGTATTCGCGTGAAAATAAAATATTTATTCCCGCGAAAGCATCTGTTTCCATTCGTGTGAAAATAAAATATTGATTCCCGCGAAAGCATTGCTTTGTATTCGCGTGAAAATAAAATTTCCATTCCCGCGAAAGCAACGCTTTCCATTCGCGTGAAAATAAATTATCTATTCCCGCGAAAACATTGGTTTGTATTCGCGTGAAAATAAAGTATTCATTCCCGCGAAAGCAACAGTTTCCATTCGCGTGAAAATAAAATGTTTATTCCCGCGAAAGCATTGGTTTGTATTCGCGTGAAAATAAAGTATTCATTCCCGCGAAAGCAACAGTTTCCATTCGCGTGAAAATTAAATGTTTATTCCCGCGAAAGCATTGGTTTGTATTCGCGTGAAAATAAAGTATTCATTCCCGCGAAAGCAACAGTTTCCATTCGCGTGAAAATTAAATGTTTATTCCCGCGAAAGCTTTGGTTTGTATTCGCGTGAAAATAAAGTATTCATTCCCGCGAAAGCAACAGTTTCCATTCGCGTGAAAATAAAATGTTTATTCCCGCGAAAGCATTGGTTTGTATTCGCGTGAAAATAAATTATTTATTCCCGCGAAAGCATTGGTGTTCTTCCGTAGAAACAATGTTTCATTAATTTAACCTTATGATAAATGGCATGATTTCAGCTATATAAGAAGCACTGTTTTTACACAGAAAGCAGTCACTTCGACATTAGCAACTGAAGGAGCAAGATCTACTACAACATCATCTACTACAACTGCTAGAAGGACTTTTCTGTTTGGAGGTAAGTCAACTTGATTGAGTATAAATTTAATTTTTATCGATTTAGATACTAACAGTGGTATGATATTGAGTAAATATATATATATATATATATGTATATATATCTTCAAATTGGTTTGAAAAAGAAATCAAAAAATCATAACATGGATTTTTACTTTATCTTTTAGAATGTCGACACAAATCATTACAAAACAACTGAAGAATAAAGATCCAAAACCTTCACAAGATAAGAAGGTGATTGATGACAATGTACTTCTTCAACGCACTACGATTCCCTTTCAAAGCGCCAGTCTGAATACTCTGGCAACTCTCATCATCAAAAGCGCCTCTCTGTTAAGTACTCTATCTCCAGCTTCCAGAAGAAACATTGAAAACATAGTCAAAGTTGAAGATTTACCAATACCTACAGTTATGCAGGTGTTAACCGTTGAGCTCCATGATGAAACGAACTGTACCATCATCTACAACTATAAAAAGGATGGAAAGGTAGTTAGAGTGAAGAGCACTATTCCATTAGCAGCAGGATTACTTGTCAATGAAGCTTCGCAAATAAGACCACTGGTTTTGATCTACATGGGTGTTGAAAAGACAGGAAAAGCAATTTTTCGTGCTGCTACAGAAACAGGAACTACTTTGAGGTGTAAGAATGCGTTTGATGTATTACCAGGAAAAAGTATGCGACAAATCAATGCTTATTTCGAGGTAGCTAATCTTCAGGATTTCCCAACAGATAGTGTCATATGTTTCCAAAACCCTGAAGTTATAGCAAAATCTGACAGGCGATGGAATGGAAATGAAGAGACTCTTCTAGTTCAATACAGAAGTGTTGTAGATGAAGAATTACTGATCGGAGATATGCGCATTCCTCTTCAAATAGCTTCTGCTGTGACATCGGAGAGATTTGGAGTGATTTTGTTCAAGGGTCTGAGTCGAAACGCAGACAATTCAATTTTCTACAACATCAGTGTACTCGCAGCTCATCAAGCCTTCGTCCAAGCCTCGGAACTGGCTGATAATCCAAAATCTGAGGATTTTCTCAACCACTTCGATGATGCTGAAAAAGAAGACTGTGGAGAACAAACTCTCAAGAAGCTAATCTATAACTCAAGGGATTCATATCACTATAGGTAAGTTTTATTAATTTTTACCATAATTTTAAAAAAGTTGATTTGTGAAAATTTTGTGGATTCTTACAATGAAAAACCCCTTAAAATGATAAATTTGTGAACATTTTTGTAAAACATTTTTAAGTTATATATATATATTTCGAATTAAAAAAGGATTTTGTTGTGTCATCAGTGTATTTTTTTACATAAAAGTTGGAAAAAATAACAAAAGGTGATAATTATTTTACAAAAATGTTCAATTTTTCACATAAATGATCAACTCATAACCTTTTTTTGTAAAACATTTTTAAATTATATATATTTCAGATTAAAAAAAGGACTTTTTTGTGTAATCAGTGTATTTTTTTACATAAAAGTTTAAAAAAATAACAAAAGGTTATAATTATTTTGCAAAAATGTTTAGTTTTTCATATAAATGATCAATTCATAAACATTTTTTGTAAAACATTTTTAAATTATATCTATTTCGGATTAAAAAAAGGATTTTTTTGTGCAATCAGTATATTTTTTTTACATAAAAGTTTAAAAAATAACAAAAGGTTATAATTATTTTACAAAAATGTTTAGTTTTTCACATAAATGATCAATTCATAAACATTTTTTGTAAAACATGTTTAAATTATATCTATTTCGGATTAAAAAAAGGACTTTTTTGTGCAATCAGTGTATTTTTTTACATAAAAGTTTAAAAAATAACAAAAGGTTATAATTATTTTACAAAAATGTTTATTTTTTCACATAAATGATCAATTCATAAACATTTTTTGCAAAACATGTTTAAATTATATCTATTTCGGATTAAAAAAAGGACTTTTTTGTGCAATCAGTGTATTTTTTTTACATAAAAGTTTAAAAAATAACAAAAGGGTATAATTATTTTACAAAAATGTTTAGTTTTTCACATAAATGATCAATTCATAAACATTTTTTGTAAAACATTTTTAAATTATATCTATTTCGGATTAAAAAAGGACTTTTTTGTGCAAACAGTGTATTTTTTTACATAAAAGTTTAAAAAAAAATCACAAAAGGTTATAATTATTTTACAAAAATGTCTAATTTTTCACGTAAATAACACGTTTTATCACATAAATGACTTATTCATGAGTGTTTGTTGTAAAACATTTTTAAAATTATATATATATATATTTATATTTATACATTCCGAATCCAAATGAAAAAAAGGACTTTTTCGTGTGTAATCAGTGTATTTCTTTTACATAGAAGTTGAAAAAATAACAAAAGTTTATATTTATTTTACATTAATTTTAATCATACTATACTAATACATCATTTTTTATTTTAGTCCATTATATCGTAAAAAGAAAACAGAGTAAAGAACTTTCCCTAAGAAATATTGAGCTGAATGATGTAACTCAGTGAGTTATTTTCCTGTTATATATAATGTAAACTATCTAATGTAGCTAAGAGTAAAATTTAAATTCGGTAAAATTTATTTATATAATGAATAACTTTTGTATTTTAGTCAATTATTGGATCACAGAGAATACGGAATACAAGAGTTCCTCCCTGGGTCTAATAATATACCAGAAGAATATCAAGGAAGATATTGTTCAAGAAAAGCGCTTTGTAACCATTGATATCGTAAGCTATAGTAGTTTGTATTACAGAAAATTTACTATAAAACAGTTTTATGAATGTAAAAACTAGATATGGTATTTTCTATTACAATTATTTACTTGTAAATTTTATTCAACTAGAGAGGTAATTTGGTGATTTTTTGACAGTTTTTAAAAAAGTTAAAAAGTACAAAAAAATCAAAAAAATATCGAAAACTATATATTTCAATGATTATTTTTTAAAAAGTTCAAAAAAATGTAATAAAGCTCTGTTTTGAAACATAAAAATTTAAAAGGATTGTGTAGGATAAAATTCTCACTCAAAAAATTATTGAAAATTGAATGAAATAAAAAATATTTTCCCAAATACCAAAGTTTTGGAAATATAAAGTGAAAAACTCTATATATATATATATACACATTGTTTTTAAAATAATATCGAAAACTATATATTTCAATGATTATTTTTTAAAAAAATAAAAAAATTTAAAAGGAAGGTGTAGGATAAAATCCTCACTCAAAAAATTATTGAAAATTGAATGGAATAAAAGAATATAAAGTGAAAATCGCTATATATATATTTATTTTTTTTAAAAAAATATCGAAAACTATATATTATAATGATTATTTTTTTAAAAAGTTGAAAAAAACAAAAAAACTTTGTAATAAAACCCTGTTTTAAAACATAAAAAATTAAAAAGGAATGTAATAAAAGAATATTTTACCAAAATACCTCATTTTTTTTTGTAAATATCTAGTAAAAATTTCTGAAATATTGTTGGTAAAATTTACTGGAAAATGGTTTCAAGTGTGTCAAAGACTAAATATGATGTTTTCATTGAAATGTTTATTTTCAAAAGATCCAAATAATAACATTGAATCAATTAGTTAAATTTAACAGTCAAATTCTTTTTTATCAAGTAGGCTTAATGTTTCTATTGTGATTAATTCTCAAATATTGTAAACTTGAACTATCTAGAGGAGTAATTTGTCGATTTTGATGTGTTTTTTTTAAAAAAATTATCATGTAATACCCCATACTTCAGTTCTAATTCGTTTTGAACAATTTCATGGGAGACAAAGAATAAAAAAGTTACATTGATTTAGTTTTTAGAATTAAAGTTGCTATCAAAAATGGATTGTTCTTCTTTAAAAAAAATGATTACGTAATACTACATGCTTCAGTTCTAATTCGTTTTTAGAATTGAAGTCGCCATCGAAAATGGTTTGTTCTTGAATGGGTAAATCCATAACCTCCTCCTCATCGTGACAAAAGCTTTCTGATGATTGCATTTTGAAAAACAAATTGCATTGTTTTAGTTTTCCGAATTGAAATTGCCATCGAAAATGGTTTGTTCTTAAACGGGAAAATTCATAGTCTTCTCATCATCATGTCTAAGTTTTCTACCCCAATATCTCCAACCTCTCAGAGATAGGAATTGTTCTGTTTAAAAAATAATGGAAATTGTATATATAAATGATTGTTTTTGAAAAAAATGGTAAATTTTTGAAAAAAATTCAAAAGGAAAATGCAGGATAAAACCCTCACTCAAGAAACTAATTTTGTATGATAGGTTGCTCACCTAATAATAAGAAAATAATGAATGATTTATATTTAAACAATTATTGAAAGAATTAATGAAAATTGAATAGAATAAAGGAAATATTTTACCAAATAGTCTGTTTTTTTTGTAAAGATATACAAACAGATAAAATTTAACCATTTAAAGGATGATTTCTTTTTTTGCAAAAAAAATAATGAAGATTTAATGAAATGAAAGAATATTTTACCAAATACCTTGTTTTTTTGTAAATTTGTACAATTAGAATAAGAAAATAGTGAATAATGTATATTTAAGCAATTATTGAAAAAATTAATAAAAATTGAATAGAGTAAAGGAAATATTTTACCAAACACCCTGTTTTTTTGTAAAGATATACAAACAGATAAAATTTAACCATTTAAAGGGTGATTTCTTTTTTGCAAAAAAATAATGAATATTTAATGAAATGAAAGAATATTTTACCAAATACCCTGTTTTTTTGTAAATTTGTACAATTAGATGAAATTTAACCATTTAGAGGATGATTTGTTTTTGTAAGAAATTAATGAAAATTGAATAAATCGAAAAAATATTTCACCAAATACCTCTTTTTTGTAGATGTAAACAAATAGATGAATATCTAACTTTATCCATTTTTTTCCATTTGGGATCATGTTTTGAAGGTTTTCAAGATAGTTTTTAGTAAAAGCTTATGCATTGATTGTCATTACAAGTTGTAGTGTTTGGTATTATTTAATATTTACTGACTCTAGCTATATTATATGAAATTTTCCCTACTTATTGCACAATAAATGTATATATTCACATATTGTTTCATTTTTAATTACTGTATTTATTCAATGTAGATATAATGAGTCGAATTACAAAAAAATATCAAAACTTAAATGCCATACATTCAAAATCTAGATGCTCTATGAGTCAAAGTTATGTATATAATTATGTACAAGATTATCAAAACTTGAATGCCATACATTCAAAATTTAAAAGTTCAAATTAAGTAAAAAAATAATCAAAACTCAAATGCCACTTAAACGCCATTCAAATGCCACTCAAATGCCCCTCAAGTAAAATACAATATAAACTCGGCGAATTCATCCAACGCCGTAACCCATTGTCTCAACTCCAAGATCAAATCCACAAAAAAACACTTGGTAGGGAGATCTGCTCATATATTACTACTGCTGTCGTTGGTATTTGGTCTTTTTAGTCTCTGTTCCTTGTATTTCAGTAGGGTTATGGGTGGTTATTTCCACAATAAGGTATTTTGCTTCTCTTAGGCTACTTTCTGTCTCTCAATCTATGCTGAATCACTTCCTGCTGGCCCTGCATGGTGCATACAGGGTACAGACACAGAACAAAGTGGAACATTTGGGATTAAACAGGTGATTAAACACTGTAATGATTAATATAAGAGTACAGACCGGCATCATCAAGAGTGATATCTGGTATTTCACTAGAAAATTTGGGAGTGTTTGCTAGAAGGAGTAACTAAGAATTAAAGTTGGACCAAAATTTTGCCAGAAATTGTGGGTACTTCAATATATCACTCTCAGGGGATTAAACTCTGGCCTTAATCAGCTAGCAAGAACGTTACTCCCAAGCGATTAAACTCTAGTTCCCCTGTGTTGCTATTCTACAAGTCCTTAATTGTTAGCTTTACTGATCCAGTAAGAGCTTTAATCCAGAAATGATTAAACTGTGGCTCTTCTGTTCAAGTTAGATTTTACTCCTAATATGATTAAAACGAAGAAAAGCCTTGGCATTTATAGTATGATTACCTAATAGCAAGTGGGGGTATCAATGATCGTCTAAGGGTAGAATCTTATTGTCCCTGAATAAGCTATTATTTTCTCGCTTCACTCATTAACAAAGGGAGCACATGAGGACGATGGAGGCTTACATAGCTGTCTCAAAATTCTAAGTAAATGATGACACAGAAGCAGGTAAATAAAATATACCATGAATACACAATTGTTTGTGTATTGATTAGTAACTAAGTCAGAATATTAAACTGAATAAATGATGTTGATTGTTGTTTAGTAATTCATCGATTGTTTTGTTTTTGTTGCATTGAAAACTTTTGAACTTGAAGTGGCAGCAAATAAAAGTGACTACTATATTATATTCCTGCATTTTAGAACTGTCACCAACTAGAGATGTCTTTCTTGAAACGAAAATTGATTATATAGGAAGTCAGAGCTCACAGGTGATGAAAAAACAGCTGTGATGTTGCCCGGTCTTTAGTTTCAACTCCTGAAGGTTTGTTGGATTCGGTTTAATTTTTGTTTCGGCATATCTGCTCATTGTGAAACGTGCCTAATGATGTCACTCTTATTTTAGAAGCTTGAAGATCAAAATCAGAAATCATCTCTGTTTCAATTTGGAATCTTTCGCATCTATGCTGAGTGTACTCCAGTGGCTCTATGTCGTATATAGACTATACTATACTAATCATCATTCAATCGAGCCAGTTGTTATTTTTACCGATTTTTTTGCTATATTCTTAGTTGGTTTTATATTGTAATGCCTGTATTTCCATTTTAATGGTGTTGTACTGATCTCAATTTCCTTGTTCAATAAAAGTTGCCATTACACTTGAAATGAGCTTCGTCATTTTCTACTAGCTAGATCCAATACAAAATAACTACCTCTAATTTAAATCGCTTCCAATAGTTAATCGCTTTCTGATAAAAAAACAATACAGACATAGCCCTCCAGGAAGAGTAATATGGACCCAAACTTTTATCAATGACTGGAGTAGCCATGCTCCAAATAGTAATCCTCATGCAATTAAAACTCCGCATATACAGTGATTAGAAATGCTTTTGTTTTTAATCCGTGCTAGCCAAACTCAATCCCAATTTTAATCCTGAAGTGATTGAATATGGATCATTCACCAGTGCGCTGGCTGTGGTAATAAATCAATCCTTGTTTAATTGCGTTTCAATCGCTCAGGTGATTACGTTCGCGGATAGTAAGAACTGATTGAAATAGGATTAAAACTCCTCCACGTTTTCTGTGTGTGTAGGTACTGGCTTATACAGGGTCAGTACTGACTCAAACAGGGTCGGTATTGACTTATACAGGGTAGGTACTGACATATCCAGGGTCGGTACTGACTCATACAGGGTCGGTACTGACATATACAGGGTCGGCACTGACTTATACCGGGCCAGTGCTGACTCATCTGCAAGATAGGTACTTTAGTATTGATTCTTCTAGTTATACTGGACATCTAATAACTATAGAATGGATGCCAGAATGTTTGTACACTGCGTGTGCAGATTTTAGTGTCATGAAAGTCCACTACACTAGTTAAACAATACATTTACTAGCATTTTGAGGCCTGCCACACTAGCACATTTTTCCTCTAAATTGATGTAATGAATTAAATGGAAGCAAGCGTGTGCTGTTGAGTGTTTATTGTTTAGCACTCTGCGTCGAAAATGGCACTGTGTTGTGGATTTTAGTGTTATCTACTTCTGCTCACGCTGTACTTACACTCTGGCAGCCTTGTATTAGCCGCTAGATTGCCGGAATGGTAAAAAATCAATCATGCAGGATTGACTGACTTTGCGTATGACTCAGTACCGACCCTGTACAGGGCAGTGTCAACCCTGTAGGTAGCTATACCGACCCGGTATGACTCATTACCGACTTTGCAGGGCGGCAGGAAGTCATTCAGCTTAGACTGGGAGCTACAAAGTAGCCTGGGAGAAGCAGATGGACATATCTGGGAGGTAACCACCCGTAAACCAGATGAAAAGACAAGATCAAAGACTGATGAAGACAAAAGACCAGGGACAGGAAGTGGCTGGAACTGTGATTGGCTAGATAGCTCATAACTCCACCTACCTTTACTTGACGCCACATTTATTTAAGCATATATTAGCCAGCTTGATTTGTTATTTATTTACATCTGTTTGTTCATTTGCTCATTGTATATTACCCTTATGTGATTGGTTATTATTAAAAACCACTTCCTGTAAATTGCTCATAAAAGCGCAGAACTTGTGCCTTGACAGTCAGTTGTAATGTGTTTTTTACTTCTCGTTTTATTCTGGATGAATAAATGCATAGTTACTCAACAGCACTGGGTTGTGTCTGAGCCGAAGGCTCCTTCCTGGTTGTAGAGTTGGAGACACTCTTGGACAAGTCTTTTGGTGCTATACCGACCTGCTGTTGTCAGGGGTTAAACGGCAAGTGGTGGCAGCTTACCTACAGACTCTAGTTAGTGGCTTTTAAGCCCCCAAAATCCACTACAGCTGTTTACCGTGAATGAGGACCATTGGCATTCATTAAAAATCTCAGCTTTTGGGTTGGCTCATGAAATAAACAGCAAGTCAAACGTTGATAGTTCTATTTTTATCAAGGCAACAGCAGGCTCGCACAAAATTACTAGTAGCCAATCATTAGCCATTGGTTATTTATGCCCACAATATTGTAGCTGGTTGGATGCGTGAAAAGGAATGATAGTAAATAACCTTTTGTTTGCAAACCCGCTAGCGCGGCCAGGCTATTAGAAAAAGGACAACAATGTATAAATGGCAGCAAGCTGAGATAGAGCAATGTTTGTAGAAAGTCAGCATCAAAAGGAGCTAATGGTATGTACACCAATGCTCATGTGGTCAGAGAGCGCAACAGTTTATGGCTTGTTGGAATAAAAATATTCTTTCCAAGAGCAAACCAAAATATTTGTTCATTTGAATATACGAATTTTACAACAAAACGTTTAATTATTTCACCACATAGTCAAGACATTAAATACATTTTAGTTCACAAGCCATTGAAGTATTGTTGAGTTCTTGACTCAGAGCTACATACATAGACCCAGCTGAGAATGGACAAATGCTTCAGGGTGAACGAGTACAGTAAGTCCATGGTTGATCTTATAAACAGCACAGCTAGGCTGATGTCACCTTGCTTCAGTGACTCGTATACCATATCTGTACCGATGAGAAATATCTAAAGCAAACACAAGATTTCAATAAGTTCTTCAACGTCTGAAGATTTTTATACCCCTACAAAACTAAAATACCCTCAATGTTTCAGATTGTTTTTGGTTTGCTTGTGGTTTACCTGCTGTCTCCGTTAAAAATATTTCACTGCAGTATTAGCTATCTAGCAAGTAAAGTAGATCTTTCACCACAGTGTCAGCTATCTAGCAAGTAAAGTTGGATCTTTCACCACAGGGTTAGCTATCTAGCAAGTAAAGTTGGATCTTTCACCACAGGATTAGTTATCTAGCAAGTAAAGTTGATCTTTCACTACAGTGTTAGCTATCTAGCAAGTAAAGTTGGATCTTTCACTACAGTGTTAGCTATCTAGCAAGTAAAGTTGATCTTTCACTACAGTGTTAGCTATCTAGCAAGTAAAGTTGATCTTTCACCACAGTGTCAGCTATCTAGCAAGTAAAGTTGGATCTTTCACCACAGGGTTAGCTATCTAGCAAGTAAAGTTGGATCTTTCACCACAGTGTTAGCTATCTAGCAAGTAAAGTAGATCTTTCACTGCAGTATTAGCTATGTAGCAAGTAAAGTAGATCTTTCACTACAGTGTTAGCTATCTAGCAAGTAAAGTTGATCTTTCACCACAGTGTCAGCTATCTAGCAAGTAAAGTTGGATCTTTCACCACAGGGTTAGCTATCTAGCAAGTAAAGTTGGATCTTTCACCACAGGGTTAGCTATCTAGCAAGTAAAGTAGATCTTTCACTACAGTGTCAGCTATCTAGCAAGTAAAGTTGATCTTTCAACCCAGTGTTAGCTATCTAGCAAGTAAAGTTGATCTTTCAACCCAGTGTTAGCTATCTAGCAAGTAAAGTTGATCTTTCACCACAGGGTTAGCTATCTAGCAAGTAAAGTTGATCTTTCAACCCAGTGTTAGCTATCTAGCAAGTAAAGTTGGATCTTTCACCACAGGCTTAGCTATCTAGCAAGTAAAGTTGATGTACAAAAATTTCGTTTTCATTCTCACGTACAACCAGCCTGTCTCATATTGTTTAACAAAACAACAACTTTTGTAATTGAACCATAAAATGGCCCTCAAAAACACACATAGTCAAATTACTGAAACAACGGCATCCAATCTTCTACTCTCCAACACTTCGAGGGATATCCCAAATAGACATTAGCAACTCCACGGGGTCTACGACTCAGATACACTGCACCAGAGTTTACTCAAATAAACACTTTATTATTATCCATTTCAATTTAGCAATACATAAGGGTACTTAAACACAACCCACAAGATTTCTACTTGTAAAGCAGCACAGGAGCTTCTCTTATAGGAGAAAGGGATGAACCAATCACATGTAATAATAGAAAACAATGCATCAATCAAAACAATACAACACAATTCGTTAAATAATACAAGCTAATGATAAAGGTGAGCACATGGCAAAGCAACTTTGGCCACTTTTCTGCTCTTTCTAGGGTCATGGAAAGTTTCCACTCCTTATTTGGTCCTTCACCTCCTTCGTCTCTGTTCATGGGCTTTCCATCTTCAGTCTTCAACTTTTAAAGGTGGGTATCTAGTTCTTTGGGTCCGGTGTTATCTGAATCGGCCATATTTTTTTACTGACGCGGGGTATTGACCCAAGTTGAACCGGGATAGGTTTATATATATATATATATATATATATATATATATATATATATATATATATATATATATATATATATATATATATATATATATATATATATATATATATATATATATATATATATATAGATAAATAAGTGGTCGATTGCGGGGCCCCCATGTGTATTATAATGTCATATGGGGTATGTATATAGCTGTGGGGTACTGAAAATACCCCACTAGTTATTGGCACCACAAGGCTCTTTATTGCCTTCTCTATCATCTGAGCACCCATTATAAATTTCAACATTGTGGGGCCCTAACATTAAGTAGACAACTCCTCATAAAAATTTGAACAAAATGGTTTGTGTATTTGAAAAAGCGGGCGGGGTACCTTAATCAAATTAAGCATGTGCGGGGTATTATTATGGGATAGATTCCTATGGGGTATTAGCATTGTATATGCACTTATGGGGTTTGGGTAAGCTATATACTTTTATATGGTCTTACAAAGGTATATGCTATTATGAGCTAATGGTATTCTAAAACAAGCACCAGAATTTTTAAGACCAAGAGTACAGCTTAACATCCATGCACCACTCGGTGATATACCCATGAAATGGTATAGCAGATGACGGATGGCGGGTTGATAAAATGCTGCTGTGACTTTTTTTCTATCAAGCAGAGTAGCAGAACCATATGGGCAGAAACTAAGGTGGGTGTCACTAGACACTGTCGAATGTTTCCTCTGTAATTTCACCCAAAACGCTATCCTCTACACAACAAATGTTCTCAGCAGTTCATAAAAGTTTTTAATCAGTAATAAAATATTTTGTCTGTTTGCTTTTCGCCTCTGGTTGTCCCAAATCTGTCCTTTCAGAAAAGCATGCGCTTCATGTAGCGTATGGGGTTGGCGCGTATACTGTCAAATTCTTTAGCTTTGCAACAAAGTCTGGTCTTCGTCGTTTTTTAAATGACACTTTGAAGTATCATAAATTTGTATTACAGCTTATTCATGTATCCATTATGTTTTGTGTGATTTCCACTATTTCGTTTTTTTTTTATCATTTTATTATCTTAGAATTTTCTGTAAATTTGAATTTAGTATTAATGTATTAAAGTGGTGATGTAGTTTTCAGCTAGTATATATGAATCAGTGAGTAAATAAATGATGTGATGTAAATGTGATGTAAATAAACGAAACATTACATTGCAGTAGTATGATATCTTAGTGGAGTATAGTATATTGATGCATTATATGTATAGTTCATTGAAACAATATAATACGGTATATTTATTTACTGAGTACTATGCTCAACATCCGGTCGTTTCAAAACTGGTCATTTCGAAAAGCCTGTGATTCTTTCTAGTGTTTGGGGTTGGCGATTCTACTTTCAATGTTTTTATGTGCACAGATTTTAGTTTTGCAAAGACTTGGGCTTTTTCGAAACGACATATTCGACGCGTCACGGATTCACTATGCTCTTGTCTGTGATTATGAACAATCATAGGATGACATTAAATACAAATACCCCACAAGTGAATATTACACCTGCGTATGGTATGTAAGTTATGACTTAAACAGGAGAAAAAGTTTTAGTTAGCGAAAACAGTGACATGTCATGAGTGATTATATCCAGACCTCATAAGGAATATGGCAGAGTTGCTCAGTCCACTGGGTTTACGTCTGGAGATCGTAATGTTGCCGGTTCAAATTGTACTGTTGTCTGAGCTACCTTGTTCCGTAGTGTGGGCTGCTACAGTTAAAGCTTAGCTTCTACAGCAAACTTCTCAGCTGTAGTTCCTAAGTTAACTATGTGAGCGATTACAAGTTGAGTCTTAGCGCTATACAAATACAAACATTTTGTCACTATTATAATTTTATAATGCTAATATGCTATGACATTAGAGCATATACTGTCTAAGACTGTCCGGTAATAGGGAATAGTAATAAGGAAATATCATTTTCCCCTATACTACTAGTTGAATGTATGATCTCATAGTATTCATTTGCTCTGTGGAAGTGAATGAGAGACGCAGCCACAATGATGAGGTAGGAAACATTGCTTTAGTTAAAACTCATAGTGTACAATAGTTCGTGAGTAATTTTTGTTTAAACATAAATATTCAAAAGTTAACAACTTAAGCACAGCATCAACATTTTACAGTAGCAATTGCGTTATTTTTTTAGGTCTGGAAGAAGGAAAAGAGGTGCAACTTTACCAAACGTAAGTAGCAGAAAATCAGCCTGGTATTATATTAAGATGAATTAATCATTTGTAGATTACATCAAAACATGTGTGAAGTTTAAAAAGTGCCTATTATATCTTGTATTTCTATTGAAATTTTGTAATTTACTTTGCATTTGCAAACAGGCAAATATGCAATATAGTATTGGTGACAACATAAAAGCTCTATGGAAGCCCAATGGGAAATGGTATCCAGCAATTGTGGTTGGAAATCTTAAACGGAGAAATAAAAGTAAAGTAGTTGATGGAATAGTGAGAACATTAAAGCTTCATCAAATCAAGGTAATTGCTATTATAAAGTTACATCAAATGAATTGTTGATTGCATTTTTCAATAAACAATGTTTTCATGAAAACTATTTCATTGTAAAAAATTAAGGTAAGATATTGTATTAGCTTTTGACCGCATTAATGGTTTTGGGCCACATTTTATCAGTTTATAGGTTGCTATTGTCAAAATGTTAGCAATATCCTGCCAAACTACAATCCATGTATATATAGCATACATTGTATGGCAGAATGACAAACACGCAGTAAAAATACAGGTTTGGAATTAGAACATGTACCAAGGAGTTCGACTAATTAGAACTCCTTGCATGTACTACCTGCATATTATGTGATTTCCTCAAAATTATTCAGAAAAATGTTAAACAGTATGTTAAACTTCTGTGCTGATCACAAACGTAATGCTCAAAATAACAAAAATACAATCACGTTTAATTTGCAGCTTGCAGTTCAAGGTAGGCATGTCAACATTTCAAAACACTCTGCCTATCACAGTTATTTTGTTATTGGTTGCTGCTCTTGATGATTAATGTTTAATTGTTGAAGTTGACAGTACAATGAGGGAAATGCCAATTAACATGTACCTGCAATATGTATGCTAACACATTTGATACTAAGTGCTTCCATCTAAATACATTTTATTAACTTGCTTGATTGTCAGATATTCACTATTCTATTGCGGGATTTTATAATATCCTTCAACCCCGAACAGTCTTCACTAAATAAGACCCATGTGAATTGTTTTTAACTTTTTACTCACAAATATTTAAATTGTCAAACTTTTGAGATCAGTTGAACCTCACTGGGTTTGCATTGTTCCACTAGCGTCTGATGCTTTGTCAAACATGTTTCTACATTTATTCTTTTGTTTTCCTGATCCCTGATAAGGCGACAATTCAAGCAACACAGAGTTAGTTTTTTTTTTAAATCCAAAATATTGACAGATTTAAATGGTTACATGTCGAAAGTTCTTTGAGTTCATTATGCATTGGTATCAATTAATAAGAATCCCAAAGGTTTTGCTATTTTCTTTTTTGATGGGGACTTTGGTTAGCACATATCTAAAATCCAAATATATTGTTAAACTTCTAATAACAACTTTCTCTTCTGCGAGACAAAAAATGATTTAGAAACTTTTGTCAAAATGACCTGGGATTATCTGCATTGTGTGATAGCAATTTGAGGGCAGCAATTCTTTGTATGCCACTGCAGGTACCCTGTCTCACAGTTGGTGTTCCATTTAATAAATAATTCAAGTGAATAATATGTTGCAAGCTAGATTGTTATATTACAGAAGGGAAATCATTCAACACAAGGTTTTAGTGGTTCAAGTTTGAGTGAAGGAAAAGGAGAAAATATTGAGGCAAGTATTGCTGCAGAACCACCCAACCTCCCTCTTGTTCCAAGTCTACCATCTCAACACAGTTGTCCACAACTTGAATCTGCTAATGGTAAGAATAAGAGAAATAATTTTTTTATGAGACTTTTGGTCAACAATATTCTACTTGATCACGCAACTCGCAAGTGGGTTGAATGTAAATATTGCTAGTTGTTGTGTTCGAGCTTTTGAAATCAGCTGAACCTGGCTGGGTATAGCGGTCCCAGCCAGGTATCCTTTTACTCACCTCTGATTATTTTTGCTCATTTCAATGAATATGTATTGTGAAACTTAATTCTATGCTAATTCTTTTTGACTGTTCTCTAATTTCATTTGAGTATTATTTATTACATGAAAACCTTTGTATCATTAGAAAAAAATTCATTGAATTGTAAAGCTGGCGTACAGCTTACATCTCTGTCAGATCAAGTGTCAATCAAAATGTTATATTTGATGTCTAATTTTGGATTATTTATTTGATATGATGAGTTTTCTACAGGAAAACTTTGAACAGGGAGTTAATGAAAAAACATTTCTTGGATACATATGCATTAATTAGGAAAATGTAAAGTTTAGCATGCTCATTGTTTTAAAGTTTATGTTGCAAAACAGCAACAGCGTAAACAAATTGGTCATGCATCTATAGTATTGTTTCCTGTGGGGTGTTTTGAATAGTTAACATGGAGCACTTTAATGTACAAGGAACTTACATATTAAATGTTATTGTATATGCAGATAAGGGGCATTTGAATGTGTTGACATATATATAACTAAATGGGGTATTTCAATGTAAAAGTAACATACATATCAGCATTATTGTATTTGCAGGTATGGGCTATTTTATATACTTAACATGTACATGCATATATGTTGTCTTTTAATGAGCAAGTAGCTTCCATATCAAGTGTTATCGTATATGCACATATGGAGTATTTTGAATTTTCAGCATAGATGAGTAGGTCTATATGGGGTATTTTAGTGTATAAGCAACCTACATATCAAGTGTCATTGTATATGCAGGTATGGGGTACTTTGTTGGAATACTTTACATATGTATGGATAAATGAGGGATTTCAATGCACAAGTAACTTACATATCAAGTGTTATTGCAATATGCACATATGGGGTATTTTGAATTCTCAACATATATAGATATATGGGATACTTTAATGTATAAGCAACCTACATATCAAGTGTTATTGTATATGCAGGTATGGGGTACTTTAAATTCTCAACATATATAGATATATGGGATACTTTAATGTATAAGCAACCTACATATCAAGTGTTATTGCAATATGCAGGTATGGGGTATTTTGAATTCTCAACATATATAGATATATGGGGTATTTTAATGTATAAGCAACCTACATATCAAGTGTTATTGTATATGCACATATGGGGTATTTTGAATTCTCAACATATATAGATATATGGGGTATTTTAATGTATAAGCAACCTACATATCAAGTGTTATTGTATATGCAGGTATGGGGTATTTTGAATTCTCAACATATATAGATATATGGGGTATTTTAATGTATAAGCATCCTACATATCAAGTGTTATTGTATATGCAGGTATGGGGTATTTTGAATTCTCAACATATATAGATATATGGGGTATTTTAATGTATAAGCAACCTACATATCAAGTGTTATTGTATATGCACATATGGGGTATTTGAATTCTCACCATATATAGATATATGGGATACTTCAATGTATAAACAACCTACATATCAAGTGTTATTGTATATGCAGGTATGGGGTATTTTGAATTCTCGACATATATAGATATATGGGGTATTTTAATGTATAAGCAACCTACATATCAAGTGTTATTGTATATGCACATATGGGGTATTTTGAATTCTCACCATATATAGATATATGGGATACTTTAATGTATAAGCAACCTACATATCAAGTGTTATTGTATATGCACATATGGGGTATTTTGAATTCTCACCATATATGAGTAGGCCTATATGGGGTATTTCAATGCGCAAGTAACTTACATATCAAGTGTTATTGTATATGCGAATATAGGCTATATTGAATCTTGGCAATATACATTATAATATGTATGCGTAGGATCTTCAGGTACAATCACATATAAACAGGTATAGGTTGTTTTTACTGTTAAGCTTTTATGTTTCGTTAGCTAAAAAATAATTAGCTAAATATATAAAACTCTATATTTCATGATAGGAAATTTAGATGCACGGCCTGTGCAGCAAAGTAGACATATTGTTTGCTACACTTGCTGTGAAGGTTTATATCAGCTATTGGTGCATGCAATGTATGCTTTCATTTTATTACAGATTATAAGCAAAGGCTATGGATCACTGGTGGTGGCACGGAGACCCGCAACTAAAGTTGCTTCATGGAAATATGTGCCATGTGCATATTGCCTGATATTTTGCCACAAACGAGGTTTACCACAGCATCTTAATCGCTGTCCACTAAGAAAGAAATGCGATAAGGTTACAGTGGGACATGGCTTCCAGGAAGGATTACTGCTTGTTGAAACTTACCTGCCACAAGAGGATAAAATCTCCAAGAGATTAGATGATATAACCACAGGAATGTGTGACACAAAACCAAATGAGGGTAAGTGTCATTGTACATGTGCTACAGTTGTACAGGTTGAATCCGCCCTAGTTCGCCACTGCCACTTCGAAACTAGCCTACATCCTTGCGGAACAAAAAATGGTGCACCAGAAAACATTGACAGTATAAACGCCAACCCCAAACTCTAATTCATAACCACAGGCTTTTTGTAAGAGTCAGTTTCGAACTGCACGGATCCCGTACAGTTCACATGTTCACATGGTAATATAGTTCATATACGGGTACATATAGCTGAATCACTTGTGTAGGAAACCCTTTGTTAAAGTTGTATAGGTGAATGTCTGAATGAAACTTTTTTCTTTGGACATTTACATCAAAAAAAGTATTATTGCACCAAAGGATTATTTTAAGTAACGAATGTATAACTTTCAGGTGTGAGTTGTTCTGATGTATGTAATAGGTTATAGGTTATATGATCAACAGATCAGTATAAGTTTCTCGCTGAATACATTATATAAGTAAAGTCTTAATAGAGAAATAAAGACATAATACAAAGTAATAGAGAAATAAAGACATAATACAAAGTATTAGAGAAATAAAGACTTAATGCAAAGTAATAGAAGAAAAAAGACATAATACAAAGTAATAGAGAAATAAAGACGTAATACAAAGTAATAGAGAAATAAAGACTTAATACAAAGTAATACAGAAATAAAGACATAATGCAAAGTAATAGAGAAATGAAGACATAATACAAAGTAATAGAGAAATGAAGACATAATAAAAAGTAATAGAGAAATGAAGACATAATACAAAGTAATAGAGAAATGAAGACATAATAAAAAGTAATAGAGAAATGAAGACATCATACAAAGTAACAGAGAAATGAAGACATAACACAAAGTAATAGAGAAATGAAGACACAATACAAAGTAATAGAGAAATAAAGACATAATACAAAGTAATAGAGAAATGAAGACATAATACAAAGTAATAAAGAAATAAAGACATAACACAAAGTAATAGAAAAATGAAGACATGATACAAAGTAATAGAGAAATGAAGACATAATACAAAGTAATAGAGAAATAAAGACATAATACAAAGTATTAGAGAAATAAAGACATAATACAAGGTAATAGAAAAATAAAGACTTAATACAAAGTAATAGAGAAATGAAGACTTAATACAAAGTAATAGAGAAATGAAGACTTAATACAAAGTAATAGAGAAATGAAGACATAATAAAAAGTAATAGAGAAATGAAGACATAATACAAGGTAATAGAGAAATAAAGACATAATAAAAAGTAATAAAGAAATGAAGACATAATACAAGGTAATAGAGAAATGAAGACATAATACAAAGTAATAGAGAAATGAAGACATAATACAAAGTAATAGAGAAATAAAGACATAATACAAAGTAATAGAGAAATAAAGACATAATACAAAGTATTAGAGAAATGAAGACATAATACAAGGTAATAGAGAAATGAAGACATAATACAAAGTAATAGAGAAATGAAGACATAATAAAAAGTAATAGAGAAATGAAGACATAATACAAAGTAATAGAGAAATAAAGACATAATAAAAAGTAATAGAGAAATGAAGACATAATACAAAGTAATAGAGAAATAAAGACATAATAAAAAGTAATAGAGAAATGAAGACATAATACAAAGTATTAGAGAAATAAAGACATAATACAAAGTAATAGAAAAATAAAGACTTAATACAAAGTAATAGAAAAATGAAGACATAATACAAAGTAATAGAGAAATATAGACATAATACAAGGTAATAGAAAAATAAAGACTTAATACAAAGTAATAGAAAAATAAAGATATAATACAAAGTAATAGAGAAATAAAGACATAATACAAAGTAATAGAGAAATAAAGACATAATACAAAGTAATAGAGAAATAAAGACATAATACAAGGTAATAGAAAAATAAAGACTTAATACAAAGTAATAGAAAAATGAAGACATAATACAAAGTAATAGAGAAATATAGACATAATACAAGGTAATAGAAAAATAAAGACTTAATACAAAGTAATAGAAAAATAAAGACATAATACAAAGTAATAGAGAAATAAAGACATAATACAAAGTAATAGAGAAATAAAGACATAATACAAAGTAATAGAGAAATAAAGACATAATACAAAGTAATAGAGAAATGAAGACATAATACAAAGTAATAGAGAAATAAAGACATAATACAAAGTATTAGAGAAATAAAGACATAATACAAAGTAATAGAGAAATGAAGACTTAATACAAAGTAATAGAGAAATAAAGACATAATACAAAGTAATAGAGAAATGAAGACATAATAAAAAGTAATAGAGAAATGAAGACATAATACAAAGTAATAGAGAAATAAAGACATAATACAAAGTATTAGAGAAATAAAGACATAATACAAAGTAATAGAGAAATGAAGACATAATAAAAAGTAATAGAGAAATGAAGACATAATACAAAGTAATAGAGAAATAAAGACATAATACAAAGTATTAGAGAAATGAAGACATAATACAAAGTAATAGAGAAATAAAGACATAATACAAAGTAATAGAGAAATAAAGACATAATACAAAGTAATAGAGAAATGAAGACATAATACAAAGTAATAGAGAAATAAAGACATAATACAAAGTATTAGAGAAATGAAGACATAATACAAAGTAATAGAGAAATAAAGACATAATACAAAGTAATAGAGAAATGAAGACATAATACAAGGTAATAGAGAAATGAAGACATAATACAAAGAAATAGAGAAATGAAGACATAATACAAAGTAATAGAGAAATAAAGACATAATACAAAGTAATAGAGAAATGAAGACATAATAAAAAGTAATAGAGAAATGAAGACATAATACAAAGTAATAGAGAAATAAAGACATAATACAAAGTAATAGAGAAATAAAGACATAATACAAAGTAATAGAGAAATAAAGACATAATACAAAGTATTAGAGAAATAAAGACATAATACAAAGCAATAGAGAAATAAAGACATAATACAAAGTAATAGAGAAATAAAGACATAATACAAAGTAATAGAGAAATGAAGACATAATACAAAGTAATAGAGAAATAAAGACATAATACAAAGTAATAGAGAAATAAAGACATAAAACAAAGTAATAGAGAAATGAAGACATAATACAATGTAATAGAGAAATAAAGACATAATACAAAGTAATAGAGAAATAAAGAATTAATACAAAGTAATAGAGAAATAAAGGCATAATACAAAGTAATAGAGAAATAAAGAATTAATACAAAGTAATAGAGAAATAAAGGCATAATACAAAGTAATAGAGAAAGAAAGAGACATAATACAAAGTTAAGGGAGATTAGTTAATAGCCTAGCAGGCTAAATATTATCTCATCGGTAAAGAATCGTTAAGAATTGGTCTTCTCAAGAAGGGATTGGGCCACATAAAACAAACTATCAACTAATAAACATGATTGATTCCTGTAAAACAAAAAAATAAACTTATTGATGTGAGCAGACATTAGCTTTTTAGACACCAAATTTACAAACAAAGCTGCTTTTTTCATGATCAAACATTGACAAAACAATACGAAACTCTGACTGTATATGCACAGTTTTAATCTAGAGATTTTACAATGGATTCCTTTCTGCCATGCTACGGCTCATTCGCTAGATTTCCATGAGTCGAAGTTTTGAAGGAGTTTTGAACAACGGATTGTTGAAAACTTCAAAGTTTTGATTTGCCGAACTTCCATTATACGAACTTTTGAAAGAATTATGCAGAGTTGTCTACACCAAGGAAAGGATAACTACGCAATGAGAGTATGAAAGATTTGGCGGCTTCAACGTCATGGTATTGTTGCGGCGAGAGATGAGCAGTTTCTATTGAAACGATAACATCATTGTTAGAAAAATATTGTTTCCACAAGTGCGTGTTGTCACCAACTTGTTTACGTTTCAAATCTTTTGGTCTAAAATTAATTACTAACACAGATGATGAGTGTTTTATGACTTATCAACCGGTGTATGAGTGACTTTTCAAAGCCAACTTAACCTTATAATAAATAAGTAGTCGTTAGTTAGTTGTCAAACTCTGATAATATAAATAAATAATAATTTATTGTTATTTATTTATTATTATTACAATGCCATTGATTATTACTTTTTTATTATTTATTAACATGATGCTGAGAGTGGGGACCTTATATTTTCTCAATATTGTTTCCTTGGAGGAAGAACATCCAGATTAAACATAAATAATAATTAATTTCTGGTGATTCTCACTAATGTTGTTAATTAAATAGTTTATTATAATGAAAACTACGAAGTGTTTAACTTCCATGATCATATCGTCAAAATTTCGCAGTTTTGTGCCATCGAACAGTTGAAAAATTCCACCCTCGAGATCGGAGCTGTGAAAAGTTCAAGAGTTTTGAAAACTTCGAACTTTTCATGGACTTCCATCCTTCGAAGATTTGAAAAATCCAAAAATCCGTCAAAACTTCGACGCATGGAAATCTAGTGATTGTCAGAATGAATACATGTATTATCAAAAAGCTGCAATTCATGTAGTATTTTGTAGCATATATTTGCATACAAATGCATCCGTTGCATGCAGTTTCAGACAGGCTATGCAATTTTTTGCAAATTCTCAGAAGATTGCCAATTGTTCTGCTTCTTTGAATGCCCCAATTTGCAACATAAACTAAAGCTTAGCTCAATTGGTTGCTTTATCTACATAAATGCCTCCGTCACCAAGTTTTTTTTCTCTTTCATGTTATATTTGGCTGAGGTATCACTTATATCAAACTAACAACTGCATTTGACGCATTTGATGGAACTGCATTTGTCAAAGATAGAGAAGTGTAACATTTCTGCTGTCCCTCTTTTAACTATTCACTGCCTATTTTCTTTCGAGAAATGTTCCCTAACATGCAGGATGCAGGAATGCAAAAGCTGGTTTGTGAAATCTTTTTGAAAACATCAAAGGCAGTGGAAAGTAGTAGAAAAAAATAGAATTCCATATCTTTTTTTTTGCTAAAGATGTGAATGTGGCTTCAATTTCCTTACTTAATATCTCTTGCTGACACGTTTCGTTATATTTAATGTATAGGTTGCTTAGAGATAATCGCTAAAGATCGCCTCATTAGATTGTTTGCCAGACATCAGCTGCTGAGAAAAGGTGATACAGTCTCTTTTGCAGAACAAAATCAAATCAGATCAAAGCTAAGATTTATTGCTCGATTATCCAAAGAGATTTACAAAGCAACAGGTGATGCAGCAATGACATTAACTGATCTACTAGCACCCAAATACTACGATGTATTTGTTACGGCTGTTTTACGCATCCGAGAATCCAACAAGCAAATGGCATTTACCCTTGGCCATTATGTAAGGAAGTTATGCTACTTGAAGCTGTCTGAAGCAATCAAAGCACAAGATGACGAAAGCAAAAAATAAACGCTCTAGGTTCTGGACCTGTACAATAGCTCATGGTCAGAAGAAGTTGCGTCTTCAACAGTGCGGATGCAGCAGCTAGCAAAAGTGAACAAGAAAGTGGTACTGCCTACAGTTGAAGATCTTGATAAGCTGACTAAGTTTATTGACTCTGAGATACGTAAGGAAAGTTCAGATCATGTACGATTGCAAAAACTTGTACTGTCACATTTAATACTCTTTAACAAGCGCAGACCCGCTGAAGTCACCGAGCTTACAGTACCAGAGCACCAACTTTCCTTTGAGAACCAAGAAGATCGTCAAGAAATATTAGCCAACCTAAGTCCCGAGGAGAAAGCGCTTGCTAAAAGGTATTTTGTCGTTTTAGTTTTATAGTTCAGTTCCGGCTTCAAATCTATTGGTTTTACAGTTTCGCTGTTTTTTTCAAATATATTATTTTACAAAAACTATATTTGAAAACCTATAATTTAGTAAAGTTTGGAAAGCAATAATTTATTTGTAGAACCCATGCACTTCAGGTCAAAGGAAAGTCAGTTCGTGGAATACGCCCGGTATATGTGCTAATAGACCAAGACATCGTTAAAGCTATCAACAGAATGATACTGATAAGACCTGACACGTACAGCTGTTCCAACTTCATGTTTTCCCGGTGAGTTGATAACTTTTTGTTTGTGTTAGCTAATTGGACGAGTAGATTTAAACATTTGTCTTAACAGAGTCAGTATAAAAAACATGGTTATGCTCAATTAGTAAGTTGGTCTGCTTCAAAGGGCACTGCAAATGTTATATTTCAATGGCAAAGTCATGATTTTGATGGTGAGCGTTTGGAACATTTGTTTTTTGTTGGTCCAACTTTTTAACATGAGAAGATGCCCTTGCGTAATGAGTAAGGTGGACGCACACATTGAATTTAACTGAACTCGGCGCAGTTATAAAACTGCGATATGTAGTGTTTAACCATGAAGAGTGTAGCCTCTTGCATTTGGGATTGCAGACCATACTCTGAACGACCATTCTCTGGAACAGAAGTTCTCAAAGAGGTGATCACCTGGTGCCCCGAGCTGACTAACCCAGAAACAATAAATGCTAGAAAACTGAGAACCTATTTGGCAACAACATGTCAAGTATGTCAATGTCTAACAATTTTGTGTACATAATGAATAATGCAATTTCATAAAGATGTGCTTCACAAAAGTGAGTTAAGATTTACACTAAGACTACAACAATATTTTTACCAGTGTATGTAAATGATTTTGACTCGGAAAGACAATTCATCATTATTGGATGAAAAACTGATATAACCAAGCAAATTTGGTCGTACTTATCAATTTTTATCCTAATGTTAGGTGCTAAAGATGGACGCAGCTGAAAGTCGCTTGTTAGCGTCTCATATGGGTCATGACTACAATATTCATCTACAACACTATGCAATGCAGACTGATCTATTGGAACGATCAAGAGTGGCAAAAGTGCTTTCAGCTGTTTCAACAGGAGCAATCTCAAAACCTGACAAGAAGGTAGATTTCGAGGATATTGATGTCGCAGATGAAAATCTAGTTGAGGAGGTTTCAGGTAGCTATTTCTTAATATGTTTGTTGGAGTAAATATTTTGGCTTCACTAATTACTCATCACCTATAGAATTGATGGTGAAGTTGACAATATTAAATGGAAAACTTGTATTTACCAATTCGTCTAGTTTGGATTTGGTATTAGAGGTCTCATTGAATAATCTGGATGGCAATTTAATGCATTTTTATTGGACTCACTATTGCTCCCAATGTTAAGATGAAGGTGTATACACTTTTGTATACATATATGGCATATGCATTTAGTGGGGCTCTCCTTCTTGCTAAACATCTCAATTGAATATCATGTGTATAAGTATATTTATGCATTTGCAGTAGAAGAAGATATCGAAAACGAGGTGTGCCATAGTACACAGACCATGGGTGATAACCTGCCTGCACTCCCTGACAAAGCTGTATTAGGTGAGACATATTTACATTATTTTTTTCATGTTTGCGCGTTGCAATTTTTTACCGAGCTAACATTCTGTCATATAGGATAATAAATTTGCAGTTGATTTTAATCTTTATTGATGTGTTAGTTTACAAAAATGCTATCCTTGCTTGAGTGATTTGTAAGTTATGCTCTACATGAAAGTCCAGAAAACGATTTTTGAACAAATTCGCAAAAACCTATACACTGGGACAATTCCAGGGCAACTAGAGTGATGTAGGGTTTCTATACTGTTTCCTGCTCCCCTGAAATTGTAATTATTTCAAGATTTGAGCCATAATTTGAGAACATTTTGCTGTTAGGTCTGGTCGGCAGACTATAGAGCTCAGCCCAGCATATCACATTGAAACACTTTACTTTTTAAACTAAATTATAAAATATTTGATAATTACTTAGTATCTATTGCGTTTAAACTATGGACTCCTATATATTCCATAAGGAGATTGGTGTTTACCGGCAAAAACCAAGCTTTTGACTTTTATTTTAGACAAACGAACCCGCTGGACAAAGGAAGAAATAAAGGTATTCAATGATGTATACAAGGACAGCTCTCGCAACCTCACTCGTGTAGAGATTGACAAACTAAAAGTTCTGTTGCCAGGCGGGACTACTGCACAGAGAAGGACTAGAGCTAACAACATCAAGACAGGGAAGCAGAAATCACGATTTTAGAACTTGTGATTGTAACTGTTTTGGACAATCTGTTTCATGCTTCAAACTTCTTTCAGAAGCAAACATTCAGGGTTTTAAATTTGTTTTCGCGCAGAAAATGTGGTTTATGATTTAATCCTTAGCCAATTCTGTGCTAGCTTCATGACTTTGAAGATATTTACTGTTGCTGTTTGCTGACTTTATAGTTTACACTTTCTGAGAAATCTTTCTGTGGGTTTCCAGTTTCTTTCTCTGGGCTAGAGTTCGAGATTGGTACTCAAATATATTATATAAACTCAATTATTCGTGTCTGCTGTTACAGATATAAGGATTTTGTTAACTGCACAACGCCTCTTTGCATTTGTAATCTTATATACCAATGCCGGCACTACAGCACCTCAAACTAACGTACAAATGACCATGACAATTGAACCCTAACTAACAATGTACATGTACATGTAGCTGTTCTTCCTTATATGCCGTAAATGCAGAGCAAGCATTATGGCGTTAAAACTGCCGACATGTGCATAATAGATTCAAAAGTCTCGTAGTTTTGATATTTAAGTACTACATGTTTTCAATTGAGATAATTTGAACCCACTTGTCTATATGACTAATACAAAGTAAGTTATAACCAACGAAAATGTTTACATACATGTATATGTACTGCTTTAAAACAATGAATTGTAAACTAGCCATGTCATAGCCGTGCGCAGATTCTGAAAAAATTCCTATATTTATTCAACTGATCCTGAAAGACCATAACATTATGTTATGTTATAGTCATGCTCGAAAAAAATGCATGCACATGTATAATTAGGTCTTCAAGCTAGTGCAGATACAGTTAAATAAATTAGACAACTAATGATGTGGGTGTAAAATACACTGTAGTAATGAATGCTCGACAGGAAACTTGTACTTTTGGATCACAATATTGATGTTTTTTTTTAATGGTTTATCACTCAAAAGTTAGTAAGATTGCACACCTAAATTCACTGTACACCTCTACTTTTGTATGGGCAAAAAATAGTCATATTTGTCACTCATACACTCATGAGCATACTCTTCATCACCATAACCAAATGCTTCAATATATTTAAAGAAGTTGTCTGCTCTTTTTTGTATAATACACTCTGTGTATTTCAAACACACTCTGGGGGATATATATATATATTTTGCAACCCCATAAGCCAGAACTTTTATGGGTACTGATAGTGTTGAATTTTTATCGGAACCCGCAATTGACCAGTTGTATGTATATATATATATATATATATATATATATATATATATATATATATATATATAAGTAAAAGTATGACTGGGGCACAAAATGTGCACAGGGGCTTAGACTAAATAGAAACAATCAAATAAATAAATAATAAATAATTAATTATTAATATTAGTTGCCCGAGAGATGTAAAAACCAGTCAAGACTGAAGCAAGTAAAACAGTGCTCAACAAGAAAAAATCGAGGAGCTAGAAATAAAGCTGAGTGTCCCCTCGATGGCAACTGCCAGATTAAAAGCGTCATTTACCAGGCTACAGTCACAGCTAATAACAAAGTCGAAACATATGTTGGCCTAACCGAAGGGGAATTTAAAACTAGATATAGAAACCACAAAACATCTTTTAATACTGCCAGCAAAAGAAACTCCACCGAGCTGAGCAAGCATATCTGGTTACTTAAAGAGTCATGCACCCAATTTAACATCAAATGGAGAATTTTATCCCATGCCAGAGCGTATTCTAACACAGATAAAAAATGTCACCTTTGTACGGCTGAAAAATTTTATATCATCTTTCAACCAGAGTTGTCTTCCCTCAACAGCAGGAGTGAAGTTGTCACCACCTGCCGACACTCTAATAAATTTACTCTCAGCCAGGCGTAGCTCTATGCCCTTAGCCACCTTTGACGCCCGTGCACCCTTACCAACATTTAACAATACGATCCTTGTGCACTTAATATTCTCGGTCTGAACTAACTGTTTCCTGTTCCACTTTTATTTTTTAACAGTGGAGAGCCGACCTGATGATTGTGCTTAGAATTATTTTCTTTTTCCATCTTTTTTTCTAGCACATGAAACAACTTGTAGTCAGCCAATAGTTTTAATATCTTCTACTATTTTACCTTTTAGTATATATATATATATATATATATATATATATATATATATATATATATATATATATATATATATATATATATATATATATATATATATATATATATATATATATATATATATATATATATATATATATATATATATATATATATATATATATATATATATAAATATATATACTCAAACTGCGGACAGCGGCTGTTTTGGCATTTGTTGCCTCATCAGCGCAGTACAGAGGTTAGAAGGGGTGACAACCCTCGCAATGATACAAAAATTCGCATCAAAGCATTTTTAAAGGATAGCCGTCACCAAACACTAGAGTGCTCAAACCATATGGTGAGCTTTGCACAAGGCTAATAGTGTTTGGTGCCCCTGCGAGAGTGCGCAACCAAACCGAGGTGAGGGAGCGTATATGTATATATAAATATTGGATACAGGGTCTATACAGGGCCGAGGTAGACAGTATCCACAATTTTGGGAAATATGGGTATGTACTGAAGGGGGAAGGCTCTGGGGCTACTTAAACTTCTGTACTGACAGCGTAAGGGATGTTAGGAGAGTTTTAGGGTGGGAGCGGGTGAGGAAGGGGTTTGGCTTGTCGGAGCACTCATGCAAATCTCCCACAATATGCAAACCCCACCCAATACTTGGTGCATTCTGTTATGCAACTGGTTGCCACAAATGCCACACCTACCATCATTATCCAGTCGTCTTGTTGCAGTCTACCATCTCTTGGTAGAAAGAACTGGGTTATCATGCTCTTGTACACCACCACAACAATAGCCTCGTTTGAAGTCCCAAATATGTGTTTGACGAAACGCTGCAGTATGCTTTCATATTGCTCATGACTGCGTAGCATGAGTTCTGCATAATTAGAAGCAAAACAGCTTATTGTAACTTTGTAATTGATGAACCAGTAAAATAGGCTTTTTTACTGTTTTATGACTTTATATGAACAAACAGATCAAAGGCTACCTACATTTAGTCTTCAAAAAATTGTCTTGAAGATAAAAGAAGATATTTACAGTTACACATTATTCATACATGTAGTTAGAAAATCTGGTACTAATTAGTATTGATTAACGGACTCAGTTAGGCTGCTCTCATACACGTCTCATACACACATCTCACCATACTTCTCCAGAACTCGCTCTAGCTCAGTATCACAGAGTGCATAAGAATCTATGTATTCCTCAGTAGAATGATCAATAAACTCTTTAACTTTGGTTATGTTCTTGTTACAGGCACTTGACTCCAGCCTACAACATGCAGATACACATATATCATCTAGTCACACGCATACAACCCCAACTAGCAATGAAAATGTCTAATTCTCTCGCATTGTCTTCTGAACAAGAAAGCTCTTAATTATGGTGAACTACTGGCTGAGGCAAATGATAAATACATGTCTATATGAATAATATATTACATATATTATACATATTACATATAATATATATTTTACATTATTTATGCAGGTAATATATATGTTAAATAGACACATATAATATACATATTATGTATATATTATGTATATTATATATACACATGTATCACATAGCCATGGCTCATTTAAAGCAACCAGTGGTAGAAAAAGCAGACACACAATTACAGATGTTACTAACTAAGACTGTAGTGGCTTTTAATAGTCACCACATGTGACCACTACTTAACAAAGATCCCTCCGATAGTCTGCACGTATCAGACAACCCTAATTGAGCAATCCAACAATTGATTGCAATCACATTAATAGCTACAATAGCGATAGAATTGACATCTATTGCTATACCGACCCTGTATAAGCCTATTCCGGCCCTGCATCAGTACTACCCCGGCCCTGGGTAACTATCCTGGGCCTGTACCAAGGTGGCTACCATGGCCTGCGAAAGGAAGCATAGCCTAAGGACGTTTAGGACATTAACAACCTCAATCCGGGTGATTACCATCCTTAGACGTAAAGAAACCACGATCTAAGGCCGTAAAGGAGCACAAACTATAGGAGAGAGGAATACCCAGCTATTACTGGCTGGAATGACCATAGACTCCGCCCCTTTTGAACACCAGTTTCCTTTAACATAATTATCTGTTTATAATCGGCTAGAATTTTTACTTATTCTGTTGTTGGTTACTACTTGTATTTTTGTATTTGCCATTTGTAATTGGAGTGTTTGGAAAACTAGGCCAAACATTTCTTGCCACTCGGCACAGGATTAGCTCTCAGGAGAATTTGTCTGTCTATTGTCAGGCCTTGAGAGGCTGACTGTCTTGTTGTGCTGGCAGACAGCAGTTTGCCTGGTGACAACGTTAGTGGAGAAATATCAGGACACCAAAATCCGCTACAATACTAATTCTAACAACTACATAGTTACATCATTTTCTAATACCTTTAAATTATATATGAGCCAGCTCAGTAAATACGTTCATCAAGTGATCACCTGTCCTTTCGGATTGATCAATAACATAATTGGATAAATTTTGCCGATACTAATCAAACTTTTTCAGAATTATTTACAAAACTGTTCATTAGATAATATGAGAGATAAAAAAGTTTTTAATGAATTTTCAGTTTAATCTTCATAACATGTATGAACTAAGGCTTAATTTTTTGGGCAAACTTAAGGTGTGGCTACACAGCACTGATTTTTGGTGCCAATGTACCTATATGATGAATTGTGATGGTGTGCAGGTGGCTACGTAGGCTGATGTAAGGTGCCAATGCATTATAGCACATCGGTGACCTGCCATTGAACTAGCCAATCGCATGGCACAAAGCGCACGATTTTGCTTGTTTCATTTCCGAGAAAAAATAATTGCTTTCCCGATATTATTACAGTAGTAACAATAATTAAAAAACAACTTCACTGCGATGTTTGGTTTTGTTGTTCACCATGAAAACATTACGAATAATAATTTTTTAGGTTGTATTTATTTTTAAATCTTCAAGATATTGTTATTATTCACCCTTTGTTTCATTGTTGTACTGGAGAATAATTTAATTATTGTTGTAAATATGCGCAGTAATGTTGAAATTATCAATTATCACTATTTTATGAGTCGCGTAAACAAATTCAATGGACTGAGTTGTCTTTTGGTAACAACTGCAATGCATCAAAATTATATTGGTGCAAGATGATGGAGGTTCATTAAAATGCTGTAACATGCACATTTCTTCGGAGTTTGAAGTAGATACTGTTGATGAAAAAATTCTTGTGGAAATGTGTTGTCAATGGTTTAACTCGATGAGCTCAAGGAAAAATTTTGTTTTAACCAATCAGAGAGAGCCGAATTGCCTTTTGCATCAGGCATAAACCAACATTCTAGTTAGGCTCATGAACAAGCCTCACCAAGTGCCGATATGTCCCGCATGCCCATCGCAAGACCTTCCAATACCAAACACCGGCCTGTGTAGCCACGCTTTAACGTAGCTCAAAAAAATACATTGACTCTCAACATGCAATCATTTTTGACATCATCGGTGTTAAATGGGTGATAACACATCAGAGAAACTCTTACTTAAAATACGGATATGAAATAATAAATAATGAAAGCTAAATAAAACTTATTATGGACTACAACGTTAAAGCATGAAGCAATCTTAGAAGCAACCACAACTTCGATATTAAATATCTTCGGTAGTCAGTTCAGCGATTGGAGAGGTCATGGCCTTTAAAGTGTAAACAAACTTGGAAAGACTATTGGCTCACACACTCAAGCTCAGTTTTTATTTCTAGGACATGAACAGCTAAGACTGCCCGAACAGCTATTATTTACAAAGCTTATGAGTTCTGTTTCTGGCTGAGAACCCCTTCCCCATACTGAGTTATAACCAACCTTTTAACGCAAACAAATAGAAGCACCTGTCTGGAGGAGAAGCGTTGCTCTTCTCTTGGCACTGGTCCAGCCAGGCTGCCATCTAAAGGCATTCTTCGTGGCATAATTTCTGCGTTTTAGCTGTTAACTATTCCCTGTACTTTGATTATTTGAATTCATAACGCGTTAACAATCTAATGAAATATTTGTATGGCATTCTTGGTGAATGTTTGAACAGGTATCAACCAAACATCTCACATCTGCTGATAAATTAACTGTAAATGCAATTGATTGCAGTATCATGAGAGCCATGCAAATGTTGGGTGGTAGCCATTTCAATAATATCTGATTAATGCAGACTGAAAACAAATCGTTTCAATTGCTGTCCAAATGTATTGCATACTAATGTAAAAACTGGAAGTAGTTATTGAGAATAAAAAACCAACTTTCTCGTTAACGTCCATTTAGTGGATAGTTTGATTTCTGACCTACGAACAACATAAATAAACGCTCAATGATTACTTTTTGTATTCAATGAGCCACTTTTTGTTGTCCCATGAGTTTAAAAAAAAATGATTATTTATCCATTAAATTTATTGTGGGTCTGATTCTTTTTATTGCAATATTTGAGCATAAGTTGCGAATACTCTTATTTATAATCAAGTAGTTAGCACAATTCAAATCAACCAATCACAGCGAGGTAGTTTTTACTAGCTGAGAGAAGATTCTTTCTCATCTTACCAGTGTAGATAGACTAGCCACTGCTAGTAATGCTATCAACAAGCTTGATCCATAGCTTGATGGTGAATCCCAGATGACTCATTTTGGAGTCAATGAAAATGTATCAATTTAGATTTAGCCAACAGCTGCAAGTGTCAGTTATGGCAGGTGCACATTATTACCACGCTATACAGCTTCATTACAAAAGTAAAACACACCAGTAAATCTTAGAGCCAAATTTTGATGGGTCTCTGCATTGGGATTCTTTATTCCTGCTGCAAACGCCTTTAGTAGACTAAGATTAAATAAATTGTCCAATCAGATTTGATATAACTGCATACAATTTACTATAACTGATTAAGACCACAACCTGAAGAAGATGTAGAGCTTTTGAGGTCAATGGTTTTTTTGACAAGCTTCTGAGTGGGCGAAATAAATCATGTGCATGCAAGGAGCAAAAGTAGTAATACAGGAGCAGATCTCTGTCATGGAGTCTAAGGAGCATAGGAAGGCAAGCACAAACAATTCTGTACATCTAAAAAAATTAATTCCTGAGAACTTACTTATAGAAGTTTGCTAACTCACCAATTTGATATTTCTCCATGCCGAAGGATACCTTTCTTTTGGTAGCACTTCACCAAATAACAGAAATGCAAAGCGAGATAAAAAAAAACGATGCAGCGGTTGGGAGAGTTTGCACTGGCACCGTATTGTACAAACTCTAATGGTGATCAAGAGAATCAAGACTTTTTGGATTGATGCCTGCCATATGCATTTTCTTGATTCTTTCAGGAATTCCATGATAGTTTGATTTTTATCAGAAGAGAAAATATGATAAACGAATGCAACTCAAGCACATTAACTTGACTACTTCATGTCATCTATTTAGTATTTTTGATTTATTTTTCTCTGTTGAGAAAATTATTATTTGTATGCAGATGTAGAAATGCGTTAACTCTTTAGATTTTTGCACATAACTACTGGCAAATCAGCATATTATTCATATCTGACTTGATAATCATTTTCAAATCTAATAAATTTTAATGCAATTTCAGTCAACTTGAAGTGACCTTAAAATCAGCTACGCATCCTAAACTAGTCTCGTTGTACAATTTTTGGACTTGAATCTCTAAGATTCCAACATTCTTGTGTTTCCTATTGCATTGTTTTATTTCTATCTCCCGAGTTAATGTCATCAGTGTTGTCTTCATCACTTCTGTCTATGTACTCCAGGAGTTCCAGCTGCTCCTGAGTAAACTCCAGGTCATTTATTGTTGCAAAGTGGCTTGATAGTTGGTGATCAGTGTCGTTTAGGTCACCAGGTGAATAATTGACCTGGCAAGGAAAATATTCTTCTCTATCAACTTCTGTAGCTGTCATATTACAGTCAGCACTTTGCTGACTTGTTATTTCTTCTAGCGTGTTTTGGCTGATTCCTTGATCAGGGCTATCCACTATCTTTATATTAAGTTGATCTAGCAGTTTCTTTTCATCACTTTCAGTCCAATCTGTGAGAGTCAACTCAGCAGATTTTGGCTTCTTATACATTTTAGAACATGGAGCTTGAGGTGAACGTTTTAGAGCCGTTTTTGGTTGTGTTGTTGTTGTTCCTGCCTGGAAATACAACGGCTCGTTAGGCACTCTATTAGATGGTCCTGGATTACAGGTTCCTGGATTGGAAGGCCCTGGATTGGGAAGCCCTGAATTGGAAGGCCCTGAAATTGAAGGACCTGGGTTGGATGACCTTGACTTGGAAGGCCTTGATTGATAAGCCTCAGCAAAATTTGCAGTGCCGATAGTATTAGTGTTTGCTGTGTTACTCTGTTCTGTTACGAATGAACTTGAAAGAGTAACCATTGGACTGGTTTGCAGTTTCTCAGCATTAACAGGGCACCTAATTAAAACATCCCACACCACTTGTGCATTGTTTGGTATGACAAACGTGCTTCTGCTCAACAGCTGACGAGTTTCATTTGTCATTGAGATCTGCAATAGTAAGAGATACTTGATAACATGGTTCTGTAGTAGAGCCATAAGTGGCCAAACATTTATTTGGTGCAGTCTGCACTACATTCAGAAAACATCCATTTTTGGTTTCTCTCTTTTTGGTGTACTTAACTGATAACGTTTTCTGGTTCCCATAAATAATTAAAAGCGTAAAAACTGGAAAAATTTGTAATTGCCAATTTTTAGGCTCTGAAAATTGATGTTTTCGTTTAATCTATTTTCTTAATATTTGTCAAATTATTAAATCTTTTAACTGTTTTTCTATTTAGTCCTGTTAGTATATTGCTGAATGACATAGCAAATTTTTCTGTTGAGGGCACAAGAACAGTTTTTTGTTGGTTTAAACCAACTCAAATCAAAACCTTGTATTTTGTATACTTTATATGATTCAAATTTGTAATTTTCAGCAGACTTTTGGGTTGGTTGGCTTGCGGTGATGCTTCAAACATAGATAACCACAACTTTGATACTGCAGCATTAACTAACACTAGAAAAAATCAGATTCAGGCTTTGTCAGGTCCTTATTGAAAGATTTCTGTACACTCTATGACTACAGACTTCTATTATCATTAACTGGTGCAATATTATAATAGAATTGCATAGTATGGCCCCTATTTTATCAGTGGAAACCTCCCCTTATTCGAGCTCCAACAGTGTTCAGTTAGCAGTATGACAGCTGGCTGTAAGTGCACAACATATTCTATCAACAACTATTACCCTTTAAACCAAACATAATGAGTCATTGGACTGTTCTGGTGTGTTTGAAATCAATCGAGCTCATTGATAGCTCTTGCTGGCTGAGAGTCAACTAGTTTACACTCGATGCAGTAGTAATACAACGAAGAAAAAAGGGACTGCCCCCAGCTAGGGGTGGACCTCTCTCCTGAGTTGATAGTTTAAATATTAACTGTTATTGATACATTTTTCCAATGGGCTTGTTAAGTCTTCAACCAATTATATGCCGGTAGTTTCCATCCAGTTATTTACATTTTTATTCTATAAGTTTAGCAGCATAGCGTTGTTAGGGCACAACTGTTTGTGTGCACTCATAGCAATGGGGAACTGGTAGGAGTAATCTCCCCATAGCAATGCACCAGGAAATGCTTCAATTGGTCATATAAGTCATCATTAAAAGTTGCTACTAGCTAAATTATTTATTTGTTTTGACACTTTTACAGCAAGTTGCTCAGCAAAGGTAAAGTTTTTGAGAACATAAAAAGACTTGAACTTATACTTGTTAGCCTGGCTGGTTGCCTTACTAATAACGCAGTGCAAAGCTGATTCGGTACAGTTCGGTGCTGCTTTACAGTACTCTTTAGTTAACAGTAAAATAGACACTGTTTTAGTAGTGTCTATGCTACTGGTGAGATCTGCTTCTGTACAACTTAGATTGTGTCTTCTAACACTGCGGGACAATGTTGTGGTAGACAGCCGTGTTGACTTGCTGTCAGCACTCTCTCTAAAAATGCCTGGTATTGGATAACGAGTTTGTGTGTTATAGGAAGTTCAAGGTTATAACACAAGCTCTATTGGCATTGGCTTAACAAGGAATACGGGCACACAAACGGTTACGAGAACTTGGGTTAATTGGAGAAGTTCTTCTTGAGTTGATAGTTAATGGTGAGCAGGCGTGTTTTCTTGTGTCTCTTCAAACCCTTCATCTAACATGGCGCAGTCGGCATAGGACCTGGTGATATTGTTATTTATGTGTTATTGGAATTATTCATTGGCTCAAGAGAGGTGTGTGTGGGGCTTTTGGTGAGTGAGGTGAGGTGTAGAGTGAGGTGTAGAGGTGCTAGGGCCGCGTGGGTCCTCCGTGGTGTGTGTGGTGATAGAGGTGTCTGTAGAGGTGTTGGGTGTTTCAGAGCTGTGTAATCTCTCCGTGTTCGGTGTTTAGGTGTTTATAGGGATATCGGTGCAGTGTTAATTTCTTTTGGTGAAGTGGTGATTTGGTGTTCTAGGTAGTGTTCATACGTGGTATTTATTTGTGGTGTTGTTGTTGATTATTTACCGGGATAAGGGTGCAGTGGAGTTATAATGCGACATTGTGGAATATTATTGTATGGTGTTTACTCGTATGTTGGATAAGGAAACAGTGGATATATTTTTGGGATATTGTGGATTATTATTGATATGGCGTTGTGTTTACTTGTACATTGGCTATTATTGTGGTGGAGAAGTGTTACTGTATTGATATAATCATACAGATATTGTTGGGGTGTTTATTGTGTTAAATAATTGTAACAGGGTTGAGTAGGAGACTTAACTTATTGTCATTTCCCAAACTATGGTTAGCGGGTAGCAATGTTTCTGAGGAATTCGACAATTGGTTGACTCAGTATATGGTGTCTGCTTAGGTAGCAGCTTTAACTTTGGGTACCGAGAAGGTGGAAATTTATGGGGATGAGGTTGTTGTAAATGTGTTTAGAGGTAGAACTAAGCTGCTAACCTTGTTAAGTGCTATGGTATGGGGATATTGCAGTCACTGGGATTTGATTTGAATGATCAAACTGATGGATTTGATGGGGCAATAGATTTGTTAAAAGGTCACTAAGACCGTAGTGAAAGTATCTATGTTAATTAAGACAATGAGGTTCGTGACGTGTCACAGGCTTGTGGGAAGATGAAATGGAATATTTACTCAGAGTTGAGAAATTAAGCAGGGAAATTGATTTCGGGCATAACAATGACGAGTTGAAGCAACACTTTTCTGTTGCTTTAGCTGTTAATGGTTTAAGGGATTCCTCTGTGCTTAAATTGCTTATACAAAAGACTACCCTTAGTTGGAGAGATTTAGGTACTAAGTTGGCAGCCAGGCAGTTAGCTAATGTTTCAGAAGAAATTCTGAATGCTTCTAGGACTGGCCGTTCAGTTGATGGTAAAGGGGCCGTAGCCAGAGTAAAGAGGGGGAGTGAACAAAGAACTAGCAATAGTCAGAATGACTCAGAGGGAGAGTCGTTGGTGAATAAGGTAGCTAACCATAGACAGGGAAATCCACGGGAGGCCATGGATAGCAAGGTAACATACCGTTTAAGGGACAGTAGTAGATCTAGAGATGGTAATGTGGAAAAAGGCTCTTATTCCCGTGGCCATAGAAGCCGCAGTCCAAGGGAGAGGAGTAGGAAGCATAGAGGGTATCATGAACATAAGGGAGATAGGCATTATTGAGAGTAAGTATGATGCGGAGTCCTATAGACACAGCAGCCCAGAAGGCAGGTATTCCTCCAGGTATGAGGCGATGTCCCATGGACACTGTAGCCCAGATAGTAGGTACTCTCCTCGATCAACTCGAGGTTAACCTACAACAGGTAAAAGGTCTGGACAGTTTAGCTCCCCAACTAAATAGCACAACTGTTTCCAGTGTGGTAGAAGGGGGTCATCAAGTCTGTCATTAGCCGGGTGTAAGGTGATTCCAGTGTAATCTGAGAGGCCACACCTCTAGGGATTGCAACAATAGGTGGGAAGGTGACAAAAACAGGTCACAGCACTGGGATAGTAGTGGTAATGAAGGTTCTCCACGTAAAGTTAGATTTGTGAACAATGTTGTTGGTGATACTGGTAGCAAGAAATGTAGCATCAAACGCTTTGTGAAAGTAAATGGTAAATAGGTAGAGTTTGTATTAGACACTGGAGCTGAAATGTCAGTGGTAACTGAGGATACTGACAGGTTTCTGAATTTGAGGTCAAGTAACTCTGTTACTGATGTCATTGGGGTTTACGGTTCCAGGCTGAATGTTAGCGGGAAGTGAAAAGTTTGCATTAATGAATTCCCCAGGTCTAAAGAAGGGTCAGTTTATGTTGTAAAATGGTCCTCAGTGAACCTGTTAGGTATTGAGGATATCAGAAAACTTAAACTGTTACCAATAGTGATGAGTTACGAGTTGAAGGCTAGTGTAGGCGAGGTGTATAGTAATGCAAAGGTACTGCTGTTATAAAGGACACAGTGGAGCAAATGGGAACACCCGTATCTAGTGGTGGTGGCAAAGTCTCACCAATGCAGATGGCGCAAAAAGCTTCTGCTGGTAACGCTGCAAAAGTTAGAGCAACTTCAGGGTGCACTATAGCTGGTGCTAGGGGGTACAGCAGTGTGGTGAAAGGGAGACTGGTACAGGGTGACAGCAAGGAGTCTGGTAGCAGGCTGTCTGACTTATTGGTGAGTGAAGGTGTTCTGGGTGATGAGGATTATGCGTCTTGAGGCTGAAAAGAGAGAGGCTGAAAGGGTGCATTGTATGGCGATGCAGAGGTATGAGCAGGGTGTGAGGGAACTTGAGACAGACAGACAGACACTATTTGCCCAAGCCCGCCAGGGATGCCAGGACCCCCGAGGAGAACTACAGTTGTGTAGACCACTCACCCAATACCAAACTGTATTCAGCCGACATGATGGAGACATCGGAGGCAATCATCTAGCTGAGCACACCATCCCTGTGTCCCCAGGAACTAGGCCCATACACTGCCCTCCTCACCGATTAGGTGCTGAAAAAGAGATAGAGGCAGAGCTACAAGTAAAAGAACTGTTAACTGAGGATCTCATCGAGCCAGCCAACGGAGACTGGAGCTCCCCAGTGGTTCTAGTCCAAAAGAAAGATGAGTCATGGAGATTCTGGGTCCATTACCGCAGGCTCAACGACGTCATCCGAAAGGACGCCTATCCTACCCCTAGGATAGATGAATCTTTGGACGAACTAGCCAGCAGCCAATACTTCACTACCCTTGACCTCACCAGCAGGTATTAGCAAGTATTTCTGGAGGCAGATGCTCAAAATAAATCCGCCTTCATCACCCAAAGTGGACGCTGGATATGGAATGTCATACCAATTTTCCTCTCCTCAGCACCTGCCACCTCCCAGTGACTCAAGGAAAGAGTAATAAAAGGCCTCCACTGATACGGTCGTTCCAACGGTGGTGCTGCTGTCTGTGTTCTCTTGGGGGGTTGTCTTCTCATCTCTGGAGTCACAGGAATAGAAGGGGGTCTTGGGGTTGTCCGGCTTGCCCAGCTGCAGTCAGCTGCCGGTGGCACTACGGCGGGCGCCGGCAGTTTCCCGTCTGCCTGAGGGTGTCTGGGAACCAAACTGGATGTTGGGTTTGAGGGCAAGTGCTTATCAGGTGGCCTGACTGTCCACAGCCCCAGCAGCGTGGTGTGGGTGCTGTTTCCATCGGAGGGGAGCAGTCTGTCTAGTCGCTGCTATCGACCGTATCTCTCCTGCCAAAATCTCCAACCTGTTCATAACTGCTGCCAGAGGATCCGGGGTAGCAGGTGAAGGGGTGTGGTGTCTCTGTGGCACTGGGGTTGTGGTGGAGACACATTGTGACGGACCGCTGGCGGTAATCTTTGTCCATTTCGCTTCTTCTCCATCAGTTTCCTCTTCCACCACTCGTACATGAGCCTGACGCTCTTCAAAAGGTGTCTTTATTTGCAGATATATTTATGTATATATATAATATATCCAGCATCATCCTCTGCATGGGTTGGTGAGGGAGGTCAGAGTAGGTAACGCGTACTAGACGCTCTACCCCATTAGCATGGTCCTGGAGAGGCGTTTTGTGTTGTCTGCATAGGCTGGTGAGCCAGCACATAGCTTCCCTTGTTGTCAGACCCAGACCAAAATGTGCTCGTAGGGCAGTGAAGATTAGGGGTGGAACGGGTAATGGACCCGGTCTTGAACATCGGGTATGTGGTTTCGGGTTTGGGACCGGATCGTGTCGGGTATGATGTCTTTGAAGTCCTGAATAATAGGTGATAATTGATTTGCACCCAAACAGCCTTGTATTTCAATCTGTGGTTGATGATAGCCTACTAGTCAACAACGTGACATGCCAATTAATATAATAGCCTTGTGCAGAACCACATCTCCTATCTGTTGGCCACTTGTTACTGTTAATCATCTGAGCAGAGGCAGAACCTCGCAATATTTTTACGTTTTTTTTATTGTTAGTGTGATGTAAATATCCAGTCAGGTAGTACAAGAAAGAAACGCACCAACTAACACCCTGTATAGCAAGGCGCGGTTTAGGAGCGATCCCTTAGTGCTAGTTTGATTTTTTATTGTTTGAAACCCAAGGTCAATAGTTATAGCAAAAACATCAAACAAGCATGTAAGAAATCCTGTCGGTAATTGAAGACATAAATTTAACCTGTTACACCATGTAATGGTTAAGGTCAACCAACCACAGGCAGTGCTGCGAAATGAAATAGTAGGTAATAATAATAAAAAACAAACAGGCAGGCGATGTTTTCATCAACATAATATTTACTATTATAATTATAGTAATATTTTTATTATTAATATTTGTTAGGTAATAAATAATAAATGATAATATTTATTCTTGTTATTATTATAATTAATAGAATTATTATTTAGTAATGATAATTATTATGATTGTTGTCGTTATTAATTAATTATTTATAATAATAATAATCATTATGATTATTATTATAATTATTTATTTATGATTATTATCATCATCATCATTTATCTTCTTCTTTAAAGTCATTATTTATATTTATTAATGATTATTATTATTTATGATATAATAATTTAATTACAAAAACAATTAATGATTATTTATAATTATTATAATAATAATACGAATGATTATAATATTAATTAATAATAATAATAATTAATAATAATATTATTATTATTTATTATTATTATGAATGGAATAAATCCTTCCATTGATTTAGTATTTTTAAAAAACTTTAGTGAAATTATTATTGTTACCTAGGTTTAATCCAAATGCATTTTACACAGGCCTACAGCAGAAGATTGGTGGGCTTTGAGACACTTTTGGGAACATTTCCATATATTATTTATTTATTATTATTATGCATTAAATTATAAATACATCTACATTTACACAGACAATTTATCTTAATAAAATGTAAGAACATCCTCACATAATCCAGCATTATCTACATCTTAGTATGTATTTGGAGATGACATATATGTTTGAAGTTGAGTTAACGGGGCTGTATGATAGACCACGCTGCGATGTTTGGCCCGACCCGACCCGGTCCTGAAAATTTCAGAAAAGTCCTGGTCCTGACCCGGTCCTGAAATTTCTGACCCGTTCCATCCCTAGTGAAGATACCCTGCAGATGCAGAGGTTTTCCACAATCCAATGCTCTACCCCGTAGTGCATCTCATAGGTGTAATATGGCCGTGTTCTTTGCCCATTCGTTCGTCTCTGCTACTTCCAAAAATCTGGTGATAAAATACTTGATGTCTCCTTTACCGTCGAACTTCGGGGCTTTAAAAGTAGCTGGTGTATTGCCTTGGTTGAGTCTCATGATAGCTTACAATGCTTCTGTCAACCTGTTGATAGCTGTAACTTCTGGGTTGCCAGCGGGTGTTCTACCGGTGCTGCGTGGTCTCGGGTTGGCCATCTTTTGCAGATAGAGGAGTAACTCAACTCTAATCTTAGTGATGGTCAGTGCAACAGCATTCCATGCCCGGATCAGTGTTTCCAGTGGCTCTACCAGATCTAGAGGTCGGTGTAGAGGATACTGTGACAGTATCTGGTTCTCCTTTGCTTGTAACAACCGTTACGAAACTCTTGTGTACTGCTTCAGGGCGAAGCAATCTATACGAGCCTACACACAGTTGTGTAGGGACACTGTAAGTGGATACAGTGCCGGGGTGAACAATACCAGATGAGTAACACTTCAAGCTGGAGCAACTTCAGTAGCTGAGTCTGTTTAGCTGACAAACGACTCTCTCTTTCTCTCTGGTACAGTACCAATATCTCTATGTCCAGGGCGGAACAAACTCAACGAGCCTGTAGGGAATACGGCAAGCACCTGTAGTGGACTGCTGCAAACATACCAAACTTAACGGTTGATACAGACAGCTTTTGGTTTGCTATACTGTGCCGGGACAGCTGCTGCTGGGTGGAGAGCCTCAACAAGCCTACAGAGAAATCCGGTAATATACTGGTTCCAATCTACACTCCGTAGATCAACCTTCTTTGTCTGGTAGCTGGCCTGCAGTGCATTCGCAGGGCCAGAGGGTAGCGTGAAAGAGCACAGAGTGGGAAGGTACTGTTTATCCCACCGCTGCCACTAATGTAATGGATTCCGGTCTGATTTCACAGACATCCACTAAGTTCAAGTATTGTACCTCTCTTCAGAGGGGACACCGTACTGCTCGACAGTGACAACTGTGCAATCAGGCAACCGAATTACCCGGTATAGCTAGAGTCAATGGCTCACACAAACAACACAGAGTGAAGTTTGAATAATGGCTTTATTCGCACAAAACAAAGTCCTAGAGGTCATTAATCCACTAGGGTTATTGTGGCAAGACATGAGAATGAATGCAAAGAATGTAAGCAAAGTGAGCGCTTTTATCAGAGAACTGACAGGAAACAATTAGCATAATTCATATAAGAACAATAGCACAGGAAGTAACTCAACCAATGCAAACAGCTATATAAATAGTTAACAAATCGGGTAAGGTGAATAGGTTAAACGTAAAGGGTACCAAGTGGCTAGAGGGCGGAGTCTTATCTCCATTGTCCAATCACACGTCCTACAGGGCTCCCAGGCTATAGTTGGCTTACGGTCCACTTGTCTGGTAATCCGAGGAAGGGTACTTCTGGTTCTTGGCCTTGACTAAGTTCCCAGATAAGTTTAAGGTTCCTCCTCTATGGCGGCCATCTTGTGCCAGCCCAGTATAGCTATCCCGGGTTAGTTAGAGTTCAATACCGGCCTTGCAGAGGTCACTACCCGCCCTGCATACCATGCCACCGGCACAGTACAACTTTTCACCCAATCAACAGTCTACTGAAAGCTGTAGACAGAATTCTAGCAAATTGTTTGCAAAGGGTAAAGGGTAAACAACCTGTTTACTGTCAACTTCTACCAAAATCTACCACAATATTGTGTTACACTCACCCATCCATTAGAGATGATATCCTTGGCTGCTCCATAGGTAAACAAAGATTTTGTCAATGTTTTGTACAAGTCTACAGCTTCAACTGCTATCATTTTTTTGAAGCAAATGTTTATTATAAACGCCATGATGAGAAGTGTCTACAAAGTGTTACAGTATGAATACTTGTGAAAGTTTGAAGATATTAACAACTTTGTCTATGAGTACAACAGAGGTTGGTCAAAGAAAACTGATGCAACTATAGTAAGCACTTAATGTGAAAATCAACCACTTCAAATTCTATGTTATATCATATTAGACTGTATCGAATATTAAACATATTGTGTGCAATTATAATTTTGTATAGCTTTTCCTGTGGAACAATATTAATTTAGTTGATGCTATGAAACCTTAAAGTTAGTGGGCAAAGAAAAAAACTGGTGAGGAGTTTTGTTCAGTAACAACTGGTTATCATTGTGTTACCATTGTCTGCAACCTTTAAATGCTGTTCTATAACTACCACAAATGATTGTTCCTGGAAAAATATTGTTCTTCTATTTATTTCAGCTCCTAAGCTTTTTCCTAAATGGAAAATTGTTTCGAGTCGATTTTTAGCACAAGCTGTAAACCGTACTCTGCAACAAAAGGTAGAGGAGGCCAGCTCTTGTAAGAGAACATGTTGCCAGACCAAACTGCCTTAGTAAAAGTAGCAGAGGTAGCTAACTGAACATACAGGATTTGTATATATGAAAGCTCTAACATGAAAAGCTTAAGCGCAATAAAAGAACAAATAAATACCCACTGTCAATATTTGGTCATATGTAATATTAACTGTGCCCATCATTATATCTTTCAATATTTGGGTAAGTTTGATAACCTGTGAGGAGAAACACGGTTCAGTACCAACAACATTAAGTATATCCTTCAGCAGAACTTGAAAAGTTTCTGTTTGGTAGATCTTTTCTCCTGTCGGTGTAATAAATGCACAAACTCAACACATGTCAGAGATCAAAATTGTGATTGACTGACTTTTCAATATTGAAATGCTACGTTCTATGTTAAGCTTTATTAAAAGTGAAACTGAGGTTTAGATGGCTTCACTTGACATGAAAATCAATATTTCACCTAAAGTCTTCATCAACCAGCCAAATGGCCTGTTATCGAGGCAAATCTTGAGATGCTTGCTTTGAGGGAACTGCCTAAAATCACCGTCAGGTATTTCATCTTTATCCAGTCTAAAACAGAGCCATGAGGCCATTGCTATCTGCCTCTAGAGTTGCTTTGTAAGGGAGACTCAATCCATTTAAATGCTTCCTGTGAGTAGTATTGTAAGAACAATTCAATCCATATTTATGTTTTGGTTGCAATTCACATCAGAGCTGCCGTCCAATTTAGACTCCTGTTGATACCTCTAATCATATAGTTTTTATTGCTATCATTATGAATTTAGTTATTCTATTTTAATTTTTGTGGTACGAGAGTAGTAATAAAGGAGCAGATCTCTGTCATGAAATCTAAGAATTAGAAGGTTCTCCTGGTTCCAGGTACTTGAAATACGCCCCTGTTCCTGTGCGAACCTGTGAGGTACCTTTTTGTGTGCACCAGTTTAGAACTAGTTCTGCAGTGGGTTTATATTGCGATTTTGTATGTCATTAGATTATGAGTTTGATTGGGTTGGGAGCCTCTGTCATGGAGTCTAAGGAGGTTCTCCTGGTTCTCAATGTAAAGTATGGAGCATTTACCACTGTGAAGTACCTTTTTGTGCGCACCAGCTGTTTAGAATAGTGTTGAATGTTGATTAATACATTGTACGGTGTGTTGGACGTTCTGGAGATTATCCTATTAGTGTGAGCCAGGTGTTTAGGTATATATTGGTTATTGGTATTTATTGGTGCCTTTTTGTGTAAGGTGTTTTGATAAATGGTGTGATGTTGATTTAGACACGGGTTTGTACGATGTTAGATGTTTGAGTATTGTATAGAAATGGAGCGGTTGTATTATAGTATAACTTTATTATAAGCGCTATCGGTTGTTAAAAGACCTAATGTATACCCCTAAAATATTGTTGATAAAATTTGTTGGATAGTTTTACAGTTCTGACAAAAGCGTCATTGTTAGCTTTTTTACATTTTTTCAGCATAATTCGTATATAGATAGATATGGAATACTTTTATCATAAGCTCGAAAGTATGTACAGAAGATAGCTCTTTGTCTATTTTTATGTATTTATAAACATAAGATTCGATTTTGTACCAATATTCGTTTAGTCATATTGCATATAGAGTATATATAAGTTTGATATGCTATTCACAATACTCTACCTAATTTTACATTGAATTGTAGAAACAACCTACTCATTTTCATCGGTCATTAACATCATTACGTATATACATAAGAAAAAACATAAATAGTGCGTAAAATTTACAGTATTTGATATTTGGAAAATAATTGCAATAGGAAGTGATATTTTTTTTGTTAGTAAAGATTTTGAGTAATACCTTTCACTAACTGATACAATGTTTTTATAGCAGGATTTTTTTTCCTGAATCTTTGATGATAATAGAGTATTTTGTTTAGTTCCCCTGATCAGTTTTATCTTTGCATATATAAAACAAAAAATTACTTGGTGTATAAACTATTTCATCAAATTTGAGTTGAAGTGTTAGTTGTAACGGTTAGATTATGTTAAATGAAAAAGAGAAATCACTCACCGAGTTGTATTGCTCGTATTGATCTCTTTGAGCACAATTTCTGTCTCGTACTTGTGACTCTTTCAAAACCGTAGAAGGCACATTCCCTACTGAAAGCAGTAAGATCTTGTTTTCGTCAATCTCATCTGGAGTAAAGTATTTCATCTGTTCGGATTCATCGAGTTTGTCGGATATGTTTTGAGTTACTTCCATTGCTTGCATTGGGGTGAAGGCGATGATATTATGACAGAGATGACCAAATCCAGTGACTTCTCAATTTCGTAAAAGGAGAACTCTTGCTCCAATTCGTTTTATGTCAGTAGCGTGATTTTCGGGTATGCATAGAACCCCCATCATCGATTCAATGTATTGCAAACATCTGTAGTTCACCAGCAACGCATTCATTACCGTTTCTCCATTAGGTAATGTTAAATGATGAGTTACTTGAGGAGATTCAAAGCTAATTACGCTACCCACAGAAAACTGAGAGAGTTGCGATACGCACCATGTTGATCAACTGACTAAGCATTTTGTTTCTTATTATCCTAGTAACTTGTTTAGCTTACTCAACGGAAATATTAGGTGGAAAACTGATTGGATGAAGGATCGGATGTTTTTCCTGATCGAATCCAATGAAGATCACCAATCTTGGAACATCGAGTCCTATTGGAGCTAATTTGTCATATTCTTCCTTTTTCACAATAGATCTGACTTGTCGTCTGCTACCAAATGTTTTGACATTGTAGTTGATAATGGGTAAGTTTTTGTAGACATCCTCAGCTGGTGCTTCAATGTAAGTTATCTCCAAAAGTGATGGTATTGGATTTAGGTGAAGCGGCTGAAACCTCCCAATTGTTACTCTTTCATTGATATGACAAGAGTTCAGCATACCAGCAGCGTTTTTTGATAAGCAGGAAAGATTTGAATTAGAAGGTTCTCTCAAAGTCAGTTCATAGTCAATTGTTTTATTTCTATCGGAATCCCATGGTTTTGGTCAAATTCTTTTTAGTCTCTTCCTTGTTATAGATGAATCAAGTGCGATGTTTTCTTTATCATCAGAATTTGACTCGAATAATGGAAGACTCTTGGTTCTGTGGTCTTCATCCATATTCATAGTATCGAGTGAAAAGTTGAACTGGAAACAAAATAAAAAAAACTTAAAAATAGAAAAGTTTTGATCTGATAGATTGTTCAATGTAAAAAAATTACATCTTAAAATATAAACTAACCAACCGCTCATAATAATAAATAATCAAAAAACCTAAAGTTAAATTTTTGGTACTTCACAATGAAACTAGTTAATTTTTACCAATGTACGCTGAATAATTATTTATTAATTCTTACCTTATTGCTGAGAGTCTTTCTAGCGCTTCAAGCAGTTGTAGTAATTGCTATGTAGACGTTGCTGGAGTGAATGATTTTGCTGTAAAAACCGTGATTTTTATGTAGTCAAAGTTGCACTGATTGACCTATTCAAGTTCTCTATTTTTTCTGGAAAACGTGCTTTATTCACGCAAAAAATGTTGTTTTGTCTTGCGAAAATCTCTTTATATTATATAAAGGGTTTTTCAAACCCAAAAAATTTTTTCTCTTTAAAGAACTCAATATAAATATTATGAAGGATTTCCAAGCGAATAATGCTGGTTTTTCGCACAAAGAATGTGTTTTTTCAAATATAAAATGTTGATTTCCTCACGCAAAAACCTCTATTCATTATAAAAGTTTTTCGAGCGATTAATGTGTCTCTTGTCAGAAAGGTTTTTTGGGTTTTGTCGCACGAAAAGAATGTTTTGTCTTTGTAAAAATGTTGGGGTTTCCCGCGAAAAGCGTTTTTCTTTCACACGAATGCCGAAATATCAAAAGTATTTTCGCACGAATAATGTTTTTGTCAGAAAATTTTTGGTTTTATTGGGTGGAAAGGGTCTTTTTTCGTTAACAAAATGATGTGTCTTCGGGTGAAAAAGTCGTTTTCTTTGCTCGAAAAACCTATATAATATATATACAATATAGAGAATTTTCGTGCAAATAATGTTGTTCCATCAGAAAATTTTTTTGGTTTTTTATTTGCTTAAAAGTGCTGGTATTTCATGAGCAAAATGTTGGGTTTTTGCGCAAAAAAGTGTTTTTTGTTATCAGAAAAATTTTTGTTTGTGCGAAAAGAGTGTTTTTTGTGAAAAATGTTGGGTTTTCGTGCGGAAAAGGTGTTTTCTTATCAGAAAAAGTATTCGTTTTTTGCACGACAAGAGTGTTTCTTCGCGAAACAATGTTGGATTTTCGCGCAGTAAAAGTGTTTTTCTTTCGAGCAAAAACCTACCTAAATATATATAACATTAAGTATTTTCACGCAAATAATGGTTTTTTATCAGAAAGAACTTTGTTTATTTTGCTTGAAAGCAGTGTTTTTTCGTGAACAAGTTGTTGGGTTTTCGGGTGAAAAAATGTTTTTTCATCAGAAAATTGTTTTGTGTTTCCGAGCAAAACAGTGTTAATTTTGTTAAAATATGTTGAGTTTTTGTGGGAAAAAGCTTTTTACCACAAAAAGTTTTTGTTTTCTTCGCACGAAAAGAGTTTTTTTTCCATATCAAATCATATCATTTGCGCAAAAAACCAACATTTTTTTCGTGCAAAAAATGTTGGTTTTTTTTGCGCAAAAAGAGTGTGTTTTTGGTCGAAAAAACATTTTTTGTTCGGATAGAGAAAATTATTCATGCGAAATTGTTTTATAATAAATTACGTTAAATAACATTGTTTTTCACGCGAAAAGTGTGTTGTCTCCTTTCCTGTGAAAATGTTTTTTCAACATCCCAAAAATGTGTTTTTTCATGCGAAAAGAATTTTTACAAAAAAAAATTTGTCAGAAAAAAAGTTGTTTTTGGTTTGGAAAATGTCTTTTCCTCTTCGTGCGAAAAACATATACTGTTTCAGGACCCAAAAATGTGTTTTTTTTGCGCGAAAAAATATGTTTTGTGAGCATGGAAAATGCTGTGTAACATTTGGGACTTTCACTTTTTTCAGTTAGTTCTTTCGCAGATATAAGATGAAATTTTCTTCGCACGACAGAGTAAAAATTTTTGTCCAACGCAAATTCCCTTTATGCTATATAAGTTTTTCGCACGAGTGAACAAGTTTATTTACATTTTTTATATGCTATAAAAGGCTTTTTGCGCGAGGCTTCTAATCGGTTTCAGATCATGTCAATCGGTGCAACTTTTCTTATTTAAGAACCATCGCTTTTACACAGAAAGCATCCACGTCAACAACTGCATCTAAAGGAACAGAATCTACTACAGCATCTACTACAACTACTATGATGGTTCTCTGTATCAAGGTAAGAAATAATAAAAAATTAATTAGTAATAGTTGAAAAACTTGACTAAATGCTCTTTATGCAATATTAGGTATCTTTTAAAACTACTTCTCTATAGTCTGATGATAGATAAAATTTATGTAGTCACAAATGTCAGGTTTAAACTTTAGTAACACATTTTATTATTATTTTGGGATTTTAAATGAAAATTAGCTTCTTCTTCGCCAAAATTCAGTAGGAATCAGCGTACATTCAAGCAACTATACACAACATTCAAGTAAATCAAAAAAGTCCTCCTTTATAACGTAAGTCTTTCACATACATGTTAGGTGCAAAATTTGGTAGCATGCTTATTATTATTATTATTTTAGGATTTCAATGAAAATTAGCTTCTTCTTCACCAGGATTTAGCTTACGTTCAAACAACTATACACATCATTAGACTAAATTAAAGAAAAAGTCTTCATTTGTAACGTAAGTCTTTATATTTGTTTCAATTGTAACCGATTCAAATGTACCACAAAAAACTTAAAGTCAAACTCATTTTTTTAGTTTTTGTTTTTGCTTCATAACATTATTTTTTCATATTAGAAAAAAAATTATCGAAGATGGGAGGAGAAGAACAGTTTTCAACAAAAGTTTCACCTCGAGTAATAACTGAAGTTACTTCTTGTTGTTTTTTACACTACAAAAAAGCATCAAGGTGACATTGTATAAAAATCATGTGTCGTGCATCAAACAACAGGTGTGTAGCGAAAACCATCTATAATGAAAATAAAATGAAAAAAAAAGTCAAAATTATTTTGAAAATACTGAGGAGTCTATCACTTAGAAAGATGATAGTTTACTCAGTACTAATTCGTTGTGTTTGCAACGTTCTTTTCCTGATATTAATGCAATGTCTTATGTCGTTGCAACTTATCCGGATAATCATTGTAGTTCTTGTCATTAAAACTACAAAAAACTCTTGCGGAGTTTTCCACGAAGGACTTTTTCACGTTCATTTACAATGAGCTCTCTTTTAATGCAAGAAACACTTTCATGCTTGATGAGAGTTATTGAAGAAAGTCGTTTATTACAAATTGGAGTCATACGGGTAAGCACAGGGGTGAAAACATGGCAGCGGCTGGATTTTACAATCTTGGAAAAGACAGTGCTTTTTAATATGCTTTTTGCAAAAGGATATTACTAAACTGGAAGAATGAAGATGATCATTCAAAAAAAGAACACGCTAAAAGTTTTTCGTATTGTCGCTTTGTTAGAGGATTTCACACTCACAATCGACCCAGGAAACTAACTGGAGAAGAAATGTAAAACGCCTTTATTGTCAAAAGTTATACGATCGAAGAACAAAAAAACTAGACGGACTGTGGATTCGACTGCAGAAGTGTTACTCCTAGGCATCTCAATTGATAGTGCTGGTGTAGCCAGATTTGCTCCTGAGTCGGCGAGAGAAGAAAGTTTCAAGCAATGGAAGGGTAAAGTTTCCATGAAAGTCCTTTCCAGTGCAGGTTTTTACTATACAAAATTTGGAGATAGTGTAAGATGTTTCTTTTGTTCGGGTGAACTCAAAGAATGGAGAGAGAGTGATATACCATGGGGAAAACCCTATTGTTGGTTTCCAGACGGTTCTGTTTTACTCGCGAGTAAGGGAGAAAAATATGTTGAGGAAGTTTACAATCAAACGGAAAAATCAAAAAAATGTGGGCGACAGCTTGAGTAATATCGAGGAAAAATGAAACGTATAGCAAAGTGTGATGAAAAAGAGTCAATGAAACTCATCTGCAAAAAACTGGGGTACAGTCAAAATGATATCGAAAAAGTCTTAGGGTTGAATGGAAAACCTTTTGAGCGAATAGGTTTTATGATTGAAGCTTTACACTCTTTGAAAAAATTGTCTACTTCTGATGAGAATCCAAAAACAAAGTTAAAAAATGATGGTGAAATTTATGTTTTGGATTAGAGTAAATCAGGAGCATATGATGAAAAAGTTTTATTAGATGCTAAAACAACTTGAGCGTTAAAAAAAGATAAAGATCAGATGGAGCAAAGAAAAATTGCTCAATGAGTGCCAGAGTCATATGAAAAAAAAGTATCCGCTAATCATATCTCTCTTCCATGTGGGCATCTCATCTACTCCAGTAGGTGTAAGTAAAAAACACACACTGTATGTTCATCAGAACTAAAACATTGTCCATTTCATGATTGTCAAATGGAAGTTAAAGGATTTATGAAGATGTACACGAGTTAACGCACTATTTATCACAGTTAACCTCAAAAAAAGAAAATAATAAATTTTTAAAATGTTTAAAGATTAAATAGACATTTTTGGTTGATATTGCATCATCTAGGTTTTGTAACTCAACGGAATAACAACAAACATGTTGCTTGTTGAAGACTTTGCTCACCAAGAAGCTTCCAATGCTATAGAACCCAAAACCTTTTTGGCTGATGTTTTTGATGAAATGTTGAGGATTTATTTTACTGAAGAATATGTATACTGTGTACTAGGAGGAAGTTTTTACAAGTGAGCAACAAATCTATCACTACTAAACAGTCACTGCTCACACAGTGATCGTCAATGTACCACTTGTGACAGATACGCCAAATTGGTGGAAGGTACTACACCTACCAAACCAGACCTGTCCGATGCTATCGACTGGATTGATAAAAGTCAAGTTTTAAAAAAAAAAGCCAAAAAGGGTTTTTTGATGCATGATGAATGGATTAACGCTTTTTTGGATCTTTCCTCTGCCATTAAAGTCTACTTTTATGTTAACAAGTTTACGCACATGATTAAATCCCTACCTATTACCTACAACTCACCGTAAACTGTCTTATCAGCGTTTAAAAGATAGATTACTCGCAATAGCGGAATGCTATCCATATGCCCACAGTCTTGATGAAGAAGATAACTCGATGACTTGATGAACACTGTTGATTCAACAAACATATCCAAGGATTCATAAAAGAAGCGTTACAAAAAATCCTGCTTCAGTCATCACTGAGCTGCACAAGAAACATGAGTAGAAAAACTCAAGGGTTCAAGTCGATCGCTACATTGGCTGATTTTGTTCCTAATTTCATAAGGAATCACTTTGAACACATTCCTTTGGAGCGCATGGATCTTCTTTTTGTTCAACGCATTGCCAAAGAAGTATTTTACTTTGTGTTAGGAGACAATCTAGCTCGCAAATCGATACAAAGTAGATTTTTATGCTGTAATTGTATTTCAAGAGCAAATCCTCTTGAATGCTTAAACTGCTTTAGGAACTTTGATCCTAAAGTCTGTTGTCCACAAGACAAGTTGATAGATTTTGAGGATCTCAAAATAGCAATCAAACTGATTGATGTAAAGCAGTGTTTGGAAGATGCTGAGCTCGGTGATTTGGTAGACATTTCGATTTTAAAAGGATTATCCTCATTTCAGTGGACGGCTTCGCTGATTCTTTTGTCTCATACATGATTGGAACCGTACTTGCATTTCGGTAATCACTTTGATGGGATGGTCTCGCATCTCCAAAAGCAGCTGAGTGAGCTGATAAGTCAATAGTTTTTTACGTATAAATGACAAAATCTTCAATAAATGGGAGTATTTATTTGCCAACACTGAAAGCAAGAGCATTTTGGAGATGAGTTGTACCTTCATCTTGCTATTGATGCTAACATTTCTCAATGTTAGTGGAGACTTTTATACTGACAACATTGATGAATGTAATGATGGAGTTATGGAAAAAGATGATGTCTTATATTTATCACATTTTGAAAGGAGTATAAGATATATAGATGGAAATGACCATAGCTGCGTGAGTCTCTACCCCTCTGACTTTTTGTATTGCGTTTTTTTCATTCCTCGAAACCCCTTTTTGGATTTGCAAGAACCAATCCTCTACAAATGAATCATCTTGTAATGCTCCAACAAAATACACTTCAAATAAAGGGAGTGTGTGATAGGAGTTAAAAATAATACAGAAGGACTTGCCAAAAATACAAAACTATTTTGGAATGGAGAAGTGTGCGCATTTGACTACAAAGTCTGACGTCTGATCTGCCCACTGACAGAAGAATTCGACACATTCGACTTTGCATGCGCGAGGTGCAATCGTTCTATCAACAACGAACCAGAAAACTGTTCAAAACAAGATTATCATCAGTATCACGTGTCAAGGAGATAAAAAAAGACAGATACGATCCAAACATTATATATACTGAGTTTTAATTGCAGCGTATTAACCAAATACAACTGAAATTTAAGGCAGTTAACTCTAAATGATGAAAACGTAGACTGGAGTAAAAGAAGTCTATCTCTCTCAATAAAATGGAATATCGATTCTATCTTCTATTATTTCCTATCCTGTTCATATATTGTCTTGCAGCAGAGACTCATCCATTCAATTTATCTCATCGAGCTTCGGGTTGTCACCATGGAATTCTTGGTATGATAGAAGTTGAAGCAGTAAGTCGTAGTTTAGGACAAACTTTAAGATATTTAGTGTATAGACTCACATGTATCATGGAATCTCCCAACCAATGAAGAACCTGTGACAGACGTGATAGGTGGTCTCAACACTATTTTGTTTGCAAAACTTATATCTTTTTATACACAGAAGAATCAGTAACTCCAACCCAGAGAACAACTACTCGAGCAATGACGACAACAACCCCAACAACTGCAACAACTGCAATGACGACAACAACTCCAACAACGACAAAAACTCCAGCGACGACAAAAACTCCAGCGACGACAAAAACTCCAACAACGACAACAGCTCTAACAACTACATTTTCAACCCATCCCTTTCCTTTACGCCGTCGGAGTTACGTTGATTTAATTTTGAATCCACAGATGACAACATCAACTCTACCAACTACATTTCCATCACTTCCCTTTGTTTTACACCCCCTGGCTCACGTTGATTTATTTTTGGAGCGGTCAAGAACTAGAGACTCTATTATACACTACTCTACAAAAACCAAAACTACTGTGGAAACAACTAATGATTGCATGAGTGAAAAACACATCATATGCAAAAACAATTCAGAAGTAATTAAAACTCCATCACTTTCTGTTTATAGAGTTTTTAGTTATAACGATTTGGAAGATTTTTTCAGGATTCTCTCTGTCTGTATCGGCAGATTCTGAACTAAAAAATGGAAAAAATCTTCTCATCATCATTCAACCTGAATGTGACGATATTTCTTGCAAAATAATTAAATATTTTACAAGTTAAAAAGTTTTTATAGTCTTTCATACTATGTTTTTCAACCTATTACACTTTATTTCAGTACATTCACTTTATATACTACTATTATATACCTTATAACATTTACTATTAGCATTTTTTATTCAAATAAACATAATACAACCGCTTCATTTCTATACAATACTCAAACCCCCCAATTCTAACATCGTACAAACCCTTGTCAAAATCAACATCACACCATTCATCAAAACACCTGGTGCACACAAAAAGGCACCAATAAATACCAATAACCAATATATACCTAAACACCTGGCTCACACAAAAAGGCACCTAATGGACCAGGAGAATCTCCAGGATAACCTCCAGGATAACCTCCAGAACAGCCAACACACCATACAATGCATTAATCAACATTCAACACTAATAACATACATTCTAAACAGCAAACAGCTGGTGCACACAAAAATGTACCTCACAGTGGTAAATGCTCCATACTTTATATCGAGAACCAAGAGAACCTTCTTAGACTCCATGACAGAGGCTCCCAAACCAATCAAACTCATAATCTAACGACATAAAAAATCGCAATGTAAACCTCCTGCACTACTAAATTCTAAACAACTGGTGCACCCAAAAAGGTACTTGACAGGTTCGGACGGGAACAGGGGGGTACTTCAAGTAAACTAGAACCAGGAGAGCATTCTAATCCTTAGACTCCATGACAGAGATCTGCTCCCTTATTACTACTTACGAGTGCAGTGCAATCCCCAGTTTTTTTAGTCATGTCAGAGATATATCCCTGTTGAAACATGGTCTTTTGGTTGTATGTCATGGATCACATTTGTTGATTTCAAATTAGTCAATGCATACTAGTTTCGTATTTTATTGATTCATACGGTTACTTTTTTTTACTTGAACCGTTTTGCCCTTTCTTGATAATAGGTAAAATACAATACAGAGTAAAACCTTCATAACACCTTCAATTAAAACTGTATGATTAGAAATACCAACGGGAGTCTAAACTGGAAGGTAACTCTGATGTGAATTGCAACCAAAACACAAATAAGGGTGGAACTGCTCATATAATACTCCTGCTGTCTTACAGTGAGTGTTTGCCTTGCATGAAATCATATCACAAAGTCTAAGAAGCATTTGAGACAAACTAATATGATCATAACAAAGATCCAACCTGGATTGAACATAGGCACAGATGACATCTCTAGTGATTGGAGTTTTGAGCAGGTGTTTGAATTTAGGAGTAACGTTTTCACTTTGTAGTCGGTTCATCGGGCTTTTATTTGCTGCGAATACAGTTTTCCATGTTTCTGGTGGTTGGTAAATCGGATTGCCAACTGATTCATCTGCATGGATTATCAGTATGGGTATATCTTGTAGAAAAAGCAAACTGTGGTGTGTGATTAAATTGAGGGGTCTGCTGTTGGACAGAAGCTCATCTCTGTTCTTCACCCAGTCTCTCTGCGTAAACAATAAAGCATGTCCTGTCAACCTCGTATACTTCCATTAAAAAAAGTTAATTATTCTAGCAAAAATGAATTTAAGTTTTTGGAGATTTCTGTCTGGTCCAAAGTTTATTTGATCAGATATTCATGCGCGTCATTTAGCTTGATTGGATGAATTAAATGTGAGCATGCATGTGCTTATAAATGCTCATTGATTAACGTTCTGGGTCGACAATGGCGCTGTTGACTGTCAACAAGGGCTGTTGCATTCGCTAAAAATCTCTGCTTTTGGATAGGCTCATGAAATAATGAAGCGGATTTTTATGTCACACTACCTTCTGCTAGGGGGTTGTGCTGGTAGAGCGCAGTTTTTGCAGCCACAACAATGCAGCCAGCCACTTTAGGCGTGGCAATCAACAGTCTACCTCAACTCGGAGGTGACTCTGTGCTGGATCGGCACAAGGTGTTGTAAAGTAAGCAATCGACTTTAGCAACTGTAAGGAGCCCTCGGCTCAGACATGCACACTCAGAACTATCAAGTAGTGTATAAATATATTCTTTGTACATATCAGAACACAAGGTGGCAATCCAATGAAGGACAAAAGAACATACTCATGCCAGGTAATGCAATGAGTTTGAAAGTCTCTGCCTTTTATAAGCAGAGTTACAGGAAGCATCAATGAAAACTTTCCATCATGCACAGGAAGCATTGCAGGAAGTAATATGATATTGTAGTAGTTTTGCGCTTTCTACTACTGACACAACGGTATCACTCCAAAACTTCTTCACTAATTCGGAGTCCACTCCGATGTGAAGTCATCAACCTCACGGGGTCCTCGACCCAGACACACAATAACAGAGTTTCTATGAATAATGCTTTATTTAATCCAATCCATTTAACAATATAAGGTGGAGTACTTCACTAGATCCTCAAGACTTCTGCTCTCAATGCACAGCAAGAGCTCCTTTTATAGGAGAATAAAAGGAAAATTAACCTCTTTATTAGGGTGAACCAATCACATAACATAATAGTAAGAATACAGCAATCAGAATATACAATACAAAATTCATACACAAAGTCCTTTTATAGGGGAATAAGAGGAAAGTTCCTCTCATTATTAGGGTGAACCAATCATATAACATAATAGTAAGAACACAGCAATCAGAACATACAATACAAAATTCATATATAAAATCATCCAATAGTATCAGTAAGCACATGTCAAAGTATTGTGGTAGATTTCAGTGCACTCTAGGAGTAAACAGGTAGTTTACACTAGAAACCTTGCGAAGCAATGCGCTAGACTTCTGCCCACAGCATTTGGTTAATAGCTGTTGGGTAGGAAGTCCTACTGTGCCGGTAGCATAGTAAGCAGGGCCGGTATTGACCCCTGCAGGGTCGGTAGTGACCTTTACCGACCCGGTACAGCTGTACTGGGCCGGCACAAGATGGCCGCCTTAGAGGAGGATCTGCAAAGATGTCAAAGAACTTAGTCAAGGTCGTAAACAGGAAGTGCTTACCCCTAAATCACCAACTTCATGGACCTAATTCTATGAACAGCCTGGGAACCCTGTAGGAGCCTTCATTGGACAATTAGGAGAAAGGACTCCGCCCTTAGCCACTTGGCACCTCCCTTTGTTATTTTGCATTGCATTGTGATTGGTTGATTATTTATATAGTTAATGTAATTGGTTCATTTACTTCCTGTGCATTGACTGTTATATGTTTTGTGTTTGTTAGCTCTCCTATAAAAGGAGAGCTCCCACTGTTAATCTGTGCATTCATTACAATGAGCCATGGCATGTATTCTTATATTGCTAAACCCTAGAGGAATAATTACCCTCAGGACAGCTTAGAGAATAAAGCCATTATTACAGACACTACTCGGTACTGTTTGTCTGAGCCATGGGCTCTTGCCTTACCGGGTAATTCGGTTGCCCTATACAGTTGTCACTGTCGGTCAGTACAGTGTCCCCTCTGGAGAGAGGTAGAATACTCGAGATTAGTGGATGTCCGTGGTAACAGACCGGAATCCATTACATTGGTGGCAGCGGTGGGATAAACGGTACCTTCCCACGCTGTGCTCTTTCACGCTACCCTCTGGCCCTGCAAATGCACTGCAGGCCAGCTACAACTGAAGAAGGAGAAGTGATCTACCGGGTGTAGATCTGGAGAGAGGAGAAGAAATTGATCTACCGAAGTAGTAGATCTGAAGAAGCAATTGACGCAAGATACTACCGGATTTCTCTGCAGGCTCGTTGAGGCCCTCCGCCCTGCAGCAGCTATCCCGGCACAGTATCCACTACTAAAGGCTGTCTGCATCAACCGTAGAGCTTGCTCCGTTTGCAGCAGTCCAGTACAGACGCTACCGTATCTTCTACAGGCTCGTAGAGTTCGCTCCGCCCTGGACATAGAGATACCGGCACTGTGCAGAAGGAAGAGAGAGTCGTGTATCAGCTATACAGACTCAGCTACCAGAGGTTATTCAGCTTGGAGTGCTACTCAGCTGGTAACAGTGACCCCGGCACTGTATCCATTTACAGTGTCCCTACACTACTGCCTGTAGGCCCGTAGAGCTTCGCTCCGCCCTGCAGCAGTACAAGAAGTTTCGTAACGGTTGTTACAAGCGACGGAGTGCCAGATACTACCACAGTATCCATTGGACCAACCCCTAGATCTGCTAGAGCCACTGGAAACACAGCTACCGACCCGGATCTCACCTATACCGGCCCGGGATCCAGTTGTACTGACCATTTCTTAGATTTGAGTTGAGATCACTCCTCTATCTGCAAAGAATGGCCACACAGAGAGCACGCAGCGCTGGTCGAGCACCCGCTGGCAACCCAGAAGCTACAGCAATTGATAGATTGACCGAAGCATTGACGGCTATGATGAGGCCCAACCAAGACAATGCACCAGCTAGGCGAAAAGCTCCGAAGTTCGACGGCGAAGGAGACGTCGAGTACTTTATCACTAGATTCATGGGGGTAGCCGAGATGAACGATTGGCCAGAGAACACGGCCAGGTTGTACCTGAGAGATGCATTACGAGGTAAAACATTGGACTGTGGAAAGCCTCCACATCTGCAGGGTATCTTTGCTGCACTGCGAGCAAGTTTTGGGCTAACACCCAGGGAAGCTATGTCCCGGCTGACCAGCCTACGCCGCCAACACAAGACGTCGCTCCAAGAGCATGCAAGTGAAGTAGAGCGCCTAGTGCGCGTTGCGTATGCAGATCTACCTCACCAACCCATGCAGAGGATGATGCTGGATATCTTCAGTACCACAGTCGGAAACGCTTACCTGCAAAGACACTTGTTGGCCATGCAGCCCGTTGACGTAGCTGAAGCAGTCAGGGCCGGCAACGAGTATATGCAGATAAAGACACCGTTTGAGGAGCGCCAGGCTCATGTACGGATGTTGGAAGAGGATGCCGACGAGGAGGAAGAGGAATGGATGAGGACGGTTGCCAAGGGCCCGTCTCAACGTGTCCCCACCGCTACTGCCGTACAGCAGACACACCACACCCCTACACCTGCCATACCGGATCCTATGACAACAGTCATGGACAGCCTAAAGCTCTTGACAGAAGAGCTACGGTCACTGAGAGCGGCCAGACAAGCAGCTCCCCCTCCACAGTTGGAGACAGTGCCTGCAACACGCTGCTGGGGCTGCGGACAACCAGGCCACATGATGGGTACCTGCCCCCGAACTCAGCACGCAGTTCACTTTGCAAACAACCCCAGACAGACGGGAAACGGCCGGCGCCCGCAGTAGCGCCACCGGCAGCTGACTGCAGCTGGGCAAGCCGGACCACACCCACAACCCCTTATAGTCCTGGAACTCTAGGAGAGAGTGGACAACCTCCCAAGATACAACCGACAGCAACCAACCACCGCTGGACAAGCCAAACAACTCCTGATGCCCCGTACAGTCCTGGAACTCTAGGAGAGAGTGGACAAACCCCCAAGAGAGCATCAACACCCGCTGACTGCAGCTGGACAACTCCTGATACCCCATACAGTCCTGGAACTCTAGGAGAGAGTGGACAACCCCCCAAGAGAGCATCAATACCCGCTGACTGCAGCTGGACAACTCCTGACACCCCATACAGTCCTGGAACTCTAGGAAAGAGTGGACAACCCCTCAAGAGAGCACAGACGCCCGCTGAGGACAGCCGGACAGCTCGACAACCCCATTTTAGTCCTGTAACTCTAGGAAAGAGTGGACAACCCCCCAGGAGAACACAGACTGACAGTAGCCGGATTGCTCACCAACCCCCTTATAGTCCTGTAACTCTAGGAAAGAGTGGACAACCCCCCAGGAGAACACAGACTGACAGCAGCCGGAAAGCTCGTCAACCCCCTTACAGTCCTGCAACTCTAGGAGAGAGTGGACAACCCCCCAGGAGAACACAAATGGCAGAGCCACCGCTGGAGCGACCTTACCAGGCCAGCTACTTCCTGGCTGGAAGGTTAGCCGGTAGACCAGCCTCCCTGTTGATTGACACAGGCTGCACCACCAACTTGCTGTCGAAGCATCTGTATCAGCAATTACCACAATCAGTGAAGGACACGCTGCAACGCAGCGAGGCACATGGACTCATGGCTGACGGGTCTAGGATTCCCTTTTACGGTACCCTGCAAGTAAACTTGCAGCTTCGTAAACTGAGGACGAGCGTTAACTTCGTCATTAGTGACATCAATGAAGATGCCATAATTGGCATGCCGTTCCTCACCTTACACGAGTGTGCCCTACGGTTTCCAGACTCCCATGTCATCATTGACGGACATGTGTTACCTTGCACAGACAAGCACGGGCGGCCACTTAATGATAGTGTCCGTCTAGAGCAAGCAGAGCTGACGGAGGACCCCCCTTACACCCCTGAAGAAGAGGATGTCCCCATACAACCACCCACTGTAGAGAGAACTACAGGTGGAGTGCAACAGGCTGTGAAGAGCCCCCCGCCACAGGCAGATGGCAAAAGATTTGAGCCGGATCGGACAACAACTGTAGGAGCTATAGGCAAAACAGCGTTTTCCCCCCCGTTGGCTACACCCATGCGATGGAAAGAGGAGACCCCCACTGCTGGAAAGAGGCAGCCACCCTTCAGCCATCCAACCCCTACAAAGTAAAGTAGACTACCCCGAGGAGCTCCCCGACAACCTCCAGTGAACAGAATCACTGTAGCTGACCGTCTAAAGATGTTGGAGAAGTGGCCAAAACCTCCCAGTACTCGAACCCTTCCTGTTAAGCCGGGCAGAGTGAGACAAAGTTGTAAACAACTCTGCAGCACAGACCAGCCACTCGTACCTAGCAGTGACAGTGACAGGACCATCCTCCAACTAGCCATGGCGGCTGATCAATGCATAGAGCTTGAGGACCAAAAGGCAGATTTGCTGCAGGATGCAGGCCTTGATAATTGTCCATCAGCCAACTGTGCAGACACAGAAGTACTGGAAGCGATGCCAACGGCAGATCTGTATACCAAGGTAGAGAAGGTCAAGCTAGCAGAGAAAGAGAAAGAGGGTGAGCAATTAAATGCAGCATTTTCAAAATGGTTATTTGAGAACTGCACACCACGAGATCCGTTAGCACTACGGAGTGGCAGCCCACCTAGCTATGCTAAACCTGTACCTCTAGACTCACCATGCGCTGGTGACAGTAGAGTATGCGCTCTCCCACAAGTCGGGACTGCTGACACCCTCATAAGGGCAGTAGATAAGAAAGAGCGGGAGATCAAGTGCCCACCGCTTGATGCTGCCTGCCTGCCAGCCCGGGATGACTCCCTACCGGCCCAGGGTCCTCCAGAGATTCAGTCAGGGAAGACTGAGAAGTTACAAGGCAGTAGTTACCCTTGTAAAGCTTACCGAAAGAGAAAGCCTGTGGTGGCAGCTAAGGGTGAACGTCCCACGACGTCTTCACCACCAACCTTAGTGCCACACAGCACAGTGCACCACACCCCGGCACGGGATGTTGCTTGCACCCTCACGGTACAGTGGGAAGAGGAGAGAAGGCGCTGGCTTTCCTTAGAAAAGGAACGGCGGTCTCCTAAAGTTGAGATAAGGAAGGTTCTGCCAGCACTAGAACTTCCAGGGCCACTGCTCGCACCCATACATGACGCTATGGTACAGCAAGCCCCGCTGCACTATAGGCAGCCCATGGACATGTTGCATAAAACTGGTAATGCACGTGTTGCTGTAGACTCACGCTCGCAAATGAACGTGACGCCCAAGCTTACCATACGATTGGTACAAGCATCAAGCCCTCCCGTGGAGGAGGAAAAGGAGCTGATCACTAGCTTCCCCTATGATCCAGGAGGAGTTGAGTTATGGGAGGTCACCTGCAAGGGCGACCTTCTCTGGAGAGAGGTGCTATGTCATCTCATGGCATAGCACTCGACTATATATATAATCAAACATATAATCTGGGTACAGGTGTTACCCCCCACACATATCTGCTCTTGATATTTTATTATTAAAGCCAGACTATGACTTTAATGGAGAGAGGTATGTGGTAGATTTCAGTACACTCTAGGAGTAAACAGGTAGTTTACACTAGAAACCTTGCGAAGCAATGCGCTAGACTTCTGCCCACAGCATTTGGTTAATAGCTGTTGGGTAGGAAGTCCTACTGTGCCGGTAGCATAGTAAGCAGGGCCGGTATTGACCCCTGCAGGGTCGGTAGTGACCTCTACCGACCCGGTACAGCTGTACTGGGCCGGCACAAGATGGCCGCCTTAGAGGAGGATCTGCAAAGATGTCAAAAAACTTAGTCAAGGTCGGAAACAGGAAGTGCTTACCCCTAAATCACCAACTTCATGGACCTAATTCTATGAACAGCCTGGGAACCCTGTAGGAGCCTTCATTGGACAATTAGGAGAAAGGACTCCGCCCTTAGCCACTTGGCACCTCCCTTTGTTATTTTGCATTGCATTGTGATTGGTTGATTATTTATATAGTTAATGTAATTGGTTCATTTACTTCCTGTGCATTGACTGTTATATGTTTTGTGTTTGTTAGCTCTCCTATAAAAGGAGAGCTCCCACTGTTAATCTGTGCATTCATTACAATGAGCCATGGCATGTATTCTTATATTGCTAAACCCTAGAGGAATAATTACCCTCAGGACAGCTTAGAGAATAAAGCCATTATTACAGACACTACTCGGTACTGTTTGTCTGAGCCATGGGCTCTTGCCTTACCGGGTAATTCGGTTGCCCTATACAGTTGTCACTGTCGGTCAGTACAGTGTCCCCTCTGGAGAGAGGTAGAATACTCGAGATTAGTGGATGTCCGTGGTAACAGACCGAAATCCATTACAGTATGCTGGGCTACTTTTCCCGTTATTTTCTTGGCTTGGAACTTTTCCACTCCTTATTAGGGCATCTAACTTCTTAGTCTGTTCTCCAGGCTACTGCACTCTGCTCATTCGTTTTCTGAGGTGGGCATCCAGTCCTATAGGCCCCAGGCTACCTAAATCAACTTTTTTGGATACTGGCCCGGGGTAACCAACCCGAGGTAGACCTGGGGTCCTCAGTATCCATTTTGTGGTTGAATTTGTACAAATGCGGAGGGGGCAAAGGCTCAGGGGTTTTCTCTAGCTTGGTTGTTGACAGGGCAAGGGATGGAGGGGGGTCTTGGGGTGTGGGGGGGGGGGGGGCTGGGGGGTTGACTGTATCATTCAAATCTCTCACAATATATAATACAAGGTATTGGCCAATAAGGCAATTTTAACTAGTTTAAAGTACACTGGCGCCCAGAAGTAGGGGGCGGAGTCCATGGCTAGCTTGGCCAGTGATAGGTTAATATATTCCCTGAGAGTTCTTTAGTCTTTATCAGCCTTCGGTCCATGTTTCTTGGTATCTAAGGATAGTTAGCTTTGGGAGGTGGTATCTGGAGGTACTGGAGCTAAGTTTGGTCTCTCAGGCTATGTCAGCCATCCTGTTACCGACCCGGGGTAGCTAACTAGAGTCGGGGTAGTGAATACCCAGTGCCGGTATGATCAATTACTATTAATAATGACTCAGCAGAGCGATATAACTGCTACAATAGATACCGGTCTTTGTCTATTGTGTTCACTGGAGGCATGCCTGTGGTAACCACAAACAGGGGGACCTCTTGTGCAGTAGTGGTCACTGTTAGTAGTCAGAAAGATCCACTACAATGAACAGCAAGTCCATTGTTGATAATTCTTTTTTTTATTAGTGCAACATTAATTTCGCACAAACTTACTAGTAGCCAATCTTTGGCAATTGGTTATTTACACCCACGATAGTGTAGCTGGTTGGATGAGTGACAAGGAATGATAGTAAATGATGTTTTTTTTAAAAACCTGCTAGCGTCGCCAGGCCATTAGTAAAAGGGAATTTATAAATGCCAGCAAGCTGAGATATAACAATGTTTGTAGAAAGTCAGCATCAAAAAGTGCTAACGGTAGGTACACCAATGCTCATGTGGTCAGAGAGCGTAACTTTTATGGCTTGTCAGGATAAAAATATTCTTTTCAAGAGCAGATCAAAATGTTTGTTCATTTGGATATATGAATTTTACAACAAAACTTTCCATTATTTCACCGCATATTCATGACATGAAGCACAATTTGGCTCACAAGCGATTGAAGTATTGTTGAGTTCTTTATTTAGAGCTACATACATAGACCCAGCTGAGAACGGAGAAATGCTCCAGGGTGAACGAGTGCAGTAATTCTGTTGTTGATGTTACAAACAAAACAGCTAGGCTTTTGTTATCTTTCTTCAGTGACTCGTATACCACATCTGTACTAATGAGAAATATCTAAAGCAAACACAAGATTTCAACAAGTTCTTCAATGTCTGACAACTTTTATCCCTAAAGAACTACAATGCACCCGACGTTACAGATTGTTTTTGGTTTGTTTTTGGTCTATACAGAGCCTGGGTGGTCGGTCTCTAAAATTCGGGGAAATGTGGGTATGTACTGAAAGCGGGAAGGCTCTGGAATTACTTAAACTTCTGTAGTGACGGTGTAAGGTTGTCGGGGAGTTTTAGGGTGGGAGCGGGTGGAGAAAAAGCTCGTCTGAACACTCATGCAAGTATCCCACAATATGCAAGCCCCACTCAATACTTGGTGCATTTTGCTGTGCAACTGGTTGCCACAAATACCACACCTACCATCATTATCCAGTCATCTTGTTGAAGTCTACCATCTCTTGGTAAAAAGAACTGGGTTATCATGCTCTTGTACACCGCCGTCATAATCCTCTCATTTGAAGCCTCAAATAGGTGTTTGACGAAACACTGCAGTATGTTTTCATATTGCTCATGGCTGCGTAGCATGAGTTCTGCATAATTAGAAGCAAAACAGTTTATAGTAACTTTGTAATTGATGAAGCAGTAAAATACTCTTTTTCTACTGTTTTATGACTTTATATGAACAAACAGATCAAAGACTAGGTATATTTCATCTTCAAAAAATGGTTTTGAAGATAAAAGAAGTTATTCATAATTGCTCATTGCTCATACATGGAGAGACGAAATCTGGTACTAATTAGCATTAATTAACTGACTCAGTTAGGCTGCTCTCATACACGTCTCATACACACAACTCACCATACTTCTCCAAAACTCGCTCTAGCTCAGTATCACAGAGTGCATAAGAATCTATGTATTCCTCAGTAGAATGCTCAATAAACTCTTTTACTTTGGTTATGTTCTTGTTACAGGCACTTGACTCCAGCCTACAACATACAGATACACATAGATCACCTAGTCACACGCATACACCCCCAACTAGCAATGACAATGTCTAATCCTCTCGCATTGTCTTCTGAACAAGAAAGCTTTCAATTATGGTGAACTCCTAGCTGAGACAAATGATAAATACATGTCTATATGGATAGTTTATTACATATATTATACACACTACATATAATATATATTGTAAATTATATTATCCAAGTAGTATATATGTTAAATAGACACATGTAATATACATATTATGTATACATTACAAATATTATATATACACATGTATCATATAGCCATGGCTCATTTAAAGCAACCAGCGGTAGAAAAATATAAAGGACAATTACCAAGTTACTAAGCAATACTAATTCTAACAGCAACATATTGTAAAGGATTTTGTCACACCTTCACCGAACAGCAACTACGGAAGTGTACCGAGACAGCAGCGTAACGATAATTGCTATAGAGCACTACTGATTTAGTAGCGATGGCTCTCTTTACTAACTGTCTGTGTATCAAGATAGCTCCGGGTTCTGCCGTGTGCAGATATACTAACAATATCAGGCAACCTGCCAAACTAAACACACCGGGTTATAGATATGAACACTTTATTAGCTCAAGATACAAAAGCTCACTCAGAGAGGTTCTCTCAGCAAACGCACAATCAACTCTGCCCACTGGGCCACATGTCACTATATTTATGCAATCAGATATATAAATAATGCCGTTGAAAATACTAAAACATGATTGGTACAAAAAACATCAGACCATACAAGGCATGAGTAGGCATAAAATACAAACAAGCAGGCGCTATAAAAACATATGCTTAACAATCACAATGAGTCCTAATGCGCACAGTTAACTTATCCAGTGAGGGGAGGGGGAGAATTCCTAGCTTGAGATCCTAATCCGTCACATGACAACTGTATTTGATTCGTTACACCTACATTAGTTATAAAGTTTCATCCAATGACAGCGCATTGTACTTAGGGTACAAGCCTGCACATAATTTGCTGCAGTATGCAAAAGAATGGCAATTAATTGAAGCAAAGTTTGGATTAGACGATTTCAAACAATAAATCAGTTTGACCAGCCATTACTATTTCAATTTTTGTCTGATAATTCTTTTTATTATCACTCAAATATTTAAATCCATTATATAATCAAATAAATATTGTGGTGGATTTTTGTGACCACTATCTTTGAGCAAGGTCCCCCTGACAACTGCTGAGTGTCAAGCAAGCCTAAACT